>VZSZ01003742.1:556896-567895 GCA_013398815.1 Ibidorhyncha struthersii
AAAATCTATAAGCGTTCAATTCAGTAAGAATTATCGTCTCTGTTGGGAAGGACACATTTGTTTTACTAGATAAAGCAGCGATCATTTAGCTGTTTTTCCTCACAGCAAGAAATCCCCTGTTCCATGAATTTATGAGAGAGTGGCCAAATCCTGCATGCTTTATCTTCCCTCTGTATTTGCTGGATGAAGGAAACAGGTAAGGTTTGCAATAGGGCAGAGGGCTAGCTGAAAAGCTAATGTCAAACTTGCAGATTTAAGTAAAACAGATATTCTGGAAGATTCTGTTAATTCAGCAGGAGTAACTGAAATCTGAAGACTAAAAATACCAGCTTAAAGAAAACCCTATATAAAGCCTGTGCTATTCTGTTAAACTTTTTCTACTTAACTGATGCTATTAGGGTTGTACTTTAATCACTGCTACTAAGATCTTAAGTGTATTGAGCAGTTTCCTTAGTTAGGGAAACTTACTCCAGATCCGTGAATGTGCCATTTATATATTACATACATAGCAAGTAAATATTGATTTATTGGCATAGCAGGTTCTTAAATAGAGTAGTTCAACAGCAGATATATTCAACTCTGATTTATCTACTACCCTGTGGGAGGTGTAAGGGGACATTGCTCATGCAATTGAAGAAAAGTATTATTTGCTCCATGCTGTTTTTGAAAAAAAGCTTCTGTTTTTATAACCTCTGCAAATAATGAGCAGAACTCACTGCTGAAAATTTCTCATTGCACATTTTCTAGCAACAATCTTTAATCACAATGAACACTAGGATGACCATACTCTGCCCATACATAATACCTACCAGTCTCATTTGTGCCAAGATACTGTCTATCCTATTAAGTAACATAGTTTTACTTCTTTAGGCTGGTACATAATCCGCGAGGAACAAAACTGCCAACGCTTACCGTTTTATGGAGTTTCATATGCTATTTACTGTTTCCTCTTAAGGCCATAAGCTCGAGAATATTACACGCCCACCCACATATACAAACACATCTTTTCTTTTAATTACGTTTCTAGCCCTAGAGATTAGGGATCGGCCTGGAACTGTAAACTATGTGCGTCCTAAAATATCAAAGCCAACCCAAAACGCATGTAATCTTAGGATCTTTTCACATGCTGCTCATGATTTTTGGGTAGGGGAGGAAGAGAGGACTTCTGATTTGGGAGCATTTCTGATAGGCAAAGTTTACCACCTTGCAGCTTATGCAACAGCTCTGACTCACTCGATGCCACCCATCTGCCAGGACGCCTCCTGCTCCCGGCGCGGCAGCCGCACCGATGCGGCATGGAGCGAGGCTGCACGTGCATCCCACCTCTTATCGCCCGAGGATGGCGCGGCCGGGAGAGGAAAACGCCACCACGGAGGCAGAGGCTGCAAAACTAACCTGGAAGCGGTGCGCACATGAAAGGCAAGGGGGACCTGGAAGCTGCCTAGGAAGGACCAGACTCTTGCAATGATGGATAACAACAGGCCTTTCCGAAGGGTGTGTACTAAAACACCGCACGTTTCACTTAACATATTCACAGGCAGCATCTGATGGATTCAGAGCCCCGAGGCTGGGTGGATACACAGCCCGCTAAAACCGTCTGTGGCAACGGGCCAGCTGCAGTGTACATGCCATTATAGGCAATGTCTCGGCTTGCTTAAGCTGCCATTTATTCCCTGGCGTAGTAAAATCATGGTAAAATTTGCCTTTATTTTGCATTTATTGATGTGTAATTTAAGAGATTTACTTTCACACCATTTTTCTGGCAGCAGAACATATTTTGGAGTTCGGGTTTGAGGTTGGGGTTTTTTTTTTTTCATTTTTAATTATTTTTTTAAAAGCCAGAGCCTTTAGCAAGTTCGCAATTTTAATGAGAAGAGGAATGCTAACTACTTGAATAAATACAAACCATGAAAGAAGTGAAAAATTAAACTTTCTCCCCTCTTGGAAGCTGGAGATAATTTCATATCTGTGGGAGGTGCTGACTGTCCAACTGTTTGCCTAAATATGTTATTTAAAGTATTCTTAAAAATACTGTTCCCCCATAACATTAAGCATCTCTATTACCCTAGCCATCAAAATTATTTTCATAGTGAATGCAGGGCAGCACATGCGTTCTCACTCGATTCATTCCAGGAGATAAGCAAAATACAAAGCAGACAAATCATGAATGGTTGTGCAGCATTTCTGCGATACAAGCAGAGTATGAATGGTCAGAAAGGCCAAGCTAATAATTTCTATAGCTCCACAGTTTTGGACCATCCTACTTAGCTACTGCATGAATCAAAAGTACACCTAGTTCTTCATTTCTTGATCATCCCTGAAAAAGAAAGTACCACCAGCAGCCCCAGTATACGATTATCAGCACTCAAGTTCTAAGCCAAAAAAAAAAAAAGCTCAAAACATAATGAAGAAAGTAAGAATACTTCTGCCTTTGTAAATGAATCACACTGATGATTAAATGGCATCCATGCTAATATTGTCAAAGGCAAAACTGTGACCTAAGAAAAAACATCAATCTCAAGCCTCATTGGGATTGCTGTATTTATTAATATCTGGATGTTTCCCATACATCAATTGCTACTACTATTTCATACTTTCTCCCCTACAAGGGCAAAATTTAGCCCATGGAGGCTTAGCATTAAAAAAAAAATATTAAAAAAATGTTTCCCAGTCAGCTCAAAGTCACTGTGAAAAACAGGTCTATCTGCACACATAGCAACCTAGAAAGGGGCTCCAAACTGTAAGAGGAGGGATGCTAACAGGGCCGCACTGAAAGATCAACACAATTTTTAAATTAAATTTAAAAAATAAATAAAAATCAGAACCTGCTCTGCCCTTTCTTGGATGTTCACATATGTGTGAGGAGCACAGCTACAGCCCAGCGGTGATCGCCCTGCACATGCGGTACGTGTGCCGCTCCACAGCTCCTGGGCTGCGTGACACATCCTAGCCTGGGGTGCTGCTGCGGGAGGTGGGCAGGGTACCTCGGCAGCACACGTTGTCAGGACCCTACCCCTCCCGCTGCACACCTTGCCAACTCAGCCCCCTGTAGGGTTCTCTTGCGAGCAAGTCAGTACTGTTACCTACAAAAGGCTGGAGAAGCCCACGGCTCTCCTACAGACCACACCACAGGAGCTCTCCCAGAGCCATCTGCTCCCTGCGGGACAGCCTAGGGTAGTGCTCCAGGCTAAACAAAGCCTGGGATGACCACAGCTTATCCTCACCCCAAAGTGATCTCTCCAGCTCCACCAAAACGGAGCACCCTGCCTCCCCCCAGCACCATGAGATGCACGGCCACAGGAATCAAGACTGCAGAGCCACTGCCTTCAGCTGCGGGTCCAAGCCTTGGTAGCAGCATCGTACAAAGGTCACAGAGGAGTTTTGGCCATCTGCTAACCGGCTTCAGCCCCACTCACAGCCCGACTGCCCTTTGGCAAACACAGCCATTCCCTCTGAACATGTGAAAAACACACCCAAATCAAGGGGCACCGATAAATCACTGCGAGTAGATGAGATTGCAGTAGCCAATTCATACTAGTGATTTCAGTAAGTGCTAAAATAAGAAAATATCTCCACTGTTTGTTTCCAAGCACAAAGTAGTCAAATTAGGTCACAGCCATGGCACATGTTGTACAAGTATGTTATTACTCAAGTAACACCTGTGAACCAGAATGGGTGACTACATAAGCAAGGTTTTATTTCTCATAAATTCATGACACTAACTTCTTTTTGAGTGCAAATTTACCCCAGATGCAAAGCGGAGTCAAAAACCATCAGGTCTAACAGCTTCAGTCAGAGCCATCAACTAAGATTGCCTCAAAACTTTACAGAAAAGAGCTAAATTTAGGATTTTAACAAGGTTCAGGCAGGATGAGTTGTGTTTGTTTTCAGACCTGACAGCAAAATTTAAATACTCATAGCGGTTTGTAAATTCAGGCAAGAGCTATAAATCTCTTTCCCTCATTGTCAGTTCAGTTAAGTTCCCGTTCTGCTGCTCTACTCAAATATTTGGCAGGTTTATACTTCTGTGTTTTATTTCCTAATCTGACCATTATGGCAACTAATTTATTTGTATGTAATTTAATTATCTTTGGCTGTTCTGCATCCTTGCTGCTCTCTGAATACTCGATCCCCCACTATTTAATTTTCTTTTCACTCTTCTCCTGCATTTGAATGATTGCTCTTTACATAGATTGCTGGCACAGAAATGTTGCTTAACTTGTAGCATCTGCAGTCAGAACTATTATTTTATTTCAATACATTGTCTGGCCAAGGGGACGAACCCCAGGACTTTGATCTTCGGTCCTCAGGGCTGACATTCAGAAGCTGTTATTTTCTCACCGATGCTAATGAAGCTGCTCTGCTCTTTTCTTCTATTGATTCCCTCTCCCGTTCCTCCACCAGCTACTATTTGCAAATCGGAGAGTTCCCTTGATCCTTGCAAGTGCACCTTTAATACCTTTATTTCGGTTTAAAAATCCTGCCAGGCTTCCGCTGGCAGATTCTAGTCAAGGAAGAACTTATTTCCTTTCCTTGGTGCCACTGATGCTAACACGTGTTCCACAGCTGAACTGTGCAGAGTCTAGATTTTACCCATACCTGCAACATACATTTAAGGGATGTCGAGATACCCACCTCAGCAGCGGAAAGCAGAGCAGGTTTGGTCTCCATTGGGCCAGCCTTTCCCCCCAGCTCCCACATCGCAGACATCCCCTTCCCAACTTACAGCAGCCGCAGGGTAGAGGCATAGTTCCTCTTGTTTAGCATTCTCCCTGTATCGCCTTTCTTACATCTGTTCTGCTGCTGCAATATTAAAAGTAAAATAACCTAAAAAGTGGCATTTGGATAACCGAGGCATTTCACATGAACTCCTTGTCTTCAATTTAGCCACATGCATTTGCGTCTTGGAGGAAAAGAACATCCCCCACACCTTTCTTTTCCACTTTTTTAAAAAGTAATAAGCCTCAAAATAGAACAGCAGCAGATAAATTTACTCAGTAGTCAACAGCTGCCCAAATGTGCTGCTAACAGACTGGAATTACTATGGAGAAATGCATTCTGCAAAGAAGAAATTCAACCCGCAGAAGATTTCATTTGGCACTAACACAAAAGTTCTTTCTTCCAAAGACACATTTACAAGGTTTCCATATAGGTTTTATCTTTATTTGAGAGATAAAAAAATAATACTTTACCAATTAACATGCTGTTGTAAAGTCAAACTGCAATTGCCAGATGAGATTGGATATTAGGAAAAATTTTTTCACTGAAAGGGTTATCCCAACACTGGAATAGGCTGCCCAGGGAGGTGGTGGATTCACCATCCCTGGAGGTGTTTAAAAAAAGGGTAGACGTGGTACTTGGGATATGGTTTAGGAGTGGTTTTGTCAGGTTAGGTTAATGGTTGGACTCGATGATCTTAAAGGTCCCTTCCAACCTTAATGATTCTACGATTCTATAATAGAAAAGCCACTCCAGTTAGCTACTGACCCTTGAGAAAGCCTGCACACCTCTCCCCACCTTTCACTGCTTCTTTTGCCTGTTTTGTTTCTCAGCTGGTTTCATGCTAACAGACTATGCAATACCCCTTGCCTGTTTCGCTTCAAAACTAAACACTGCCCACTCTCTGAAGTGGGAACTTAGATGCCGTTTCCCAATTTGAAGTTATTTCAAGGGTGAGAGAAAGCTGACTGGGTATGTAGCGAGATGATGGGACACGGGATTCAAGTCAGGTCTGGCCAGATCATCATGAAAGAATATTGTCTGCTATTCTTGCTTGCTCTGAATTTCTTTCTTAAAGACTTCAGGGAAAAGAAAAAAACCCACAACAATTCCTCAGTGTGAGTTTACAGAAAGCATGCGTTACCCACACAAAGAAAAACAAAGTGAATTTAAGTCATCCACTGAGAAACTGGTAGGCTTTGAGTGAAAGCTTGAAGTCTGATGAAGGAGTTCAGCAGAGGCAGGGATCTGCCAGCTGTACTGACCCTGTTCCTCGTCCACATCCCTCCCCTGCGACAGCCCTGCAGTGCACGTACCACCTTCCCTGAGACCACACTGCAGGACAAGCACAACCCACACTGCAAACACTGCTCCCACCTGTTGGAGGTGGCGGCAGACACGGTTCAGAGCAGGGAGAATATTCTAAATACGTCCCTCAGTGGTGCCCATACAGATTTGGGAAAATTAGAAACAGGAGAGGAGTGTCTGCAGGAACTTCAGCTGGTACTAGGAGCTGATTGCAGACACAGAGAAAACAAGAATAAACAGGTCAGTGAGAGCAGCAAAGTCTGCAACTGCAGAGTGCAACAGGAGCCTGAGGGCTCAGCGGGGACTTAGTTTCTGGCAATAGAGAAACAGTAAAATCTGCGCTTCATCCTGGTCCGGTGGCTGGCTGACACCTACGGCCTGCCACAGGTGTAATTCTACTTTGGTAGCTCACTCAACAGGTTTGTGCAGTAAGTCTTCCACGCTAACAGACCTACAGGGGAAAAAAAAAAAAAAAAACCACCCAAACCACAACAGCCACTCCCCAACCCGCAGGTAGCCAGAGGTTTCAGAAGCATGGAAATGCCAGAATTTCCTCCAGCAGTACAACCTTAATTTGGTCTCTTTTTATCATGACATATACATTGTCTTTAAATGCAGGAGAAAACATTAAACACATTGTAACAAAATGCCTAAAATTATGACAAACATCTGTAATCTGTTTTGGTGATTTGGGGTGTTTGGGTTTTGCGGTTTTGTTTGTTTGTTTTTTTTTTTAAACACGCCATGGCATGCAGTGTTTCTACTATGTATACATACTAGAAATTGTGCACCTATATCCCAGAAGATACTTATTTGAGAGCCTTGTATTTCCACTACATAAGCAAAAACCCTACTTTACAGACTGCAAATACATTCCAGAACGCACACTCTGATTTCCTTGGCACTGCCCCTCACTCAAGGCTCTGTAAAGGGATGCCCAGCCAACTAACTCGCCCTAATGCCAACCAAGGAGTAATTCTGCTGTGCTCCGAGGACTTGTTCTCCTTTCCTCACTGACACTGCCTGAAGCAGGGACAGAAACTACCCTAAACGACAGGCAGTGGTCCCTGCACTTTTTAGTCTGACCGTCAAGATAAAAGAGGGGATGAGTTGGTGAACGTCTGCTTTTGACCAGGTAAATTGTGAGCAAACCGATATGGAAACACCAAGTACAAGTTGCTTGCTGTTTATGACAAAAACCTCATTTGCTCAGTTATTGCAGAAAATATAAAACCAAGGCATCACACAGCTTCCTCACATATGTCCAACGCAGAGAAGGATTTCTTACAGGCACACATACCTCCAGAATCATTGCTTCAGTGCTAACAGTCTTCCCCTGACTCCTTTCACTTCTCTGCTCAGAGCCCACACACAGCCACAAAACACTGTCTCTTTTATAATTAAAAAGAAGATTTCCCCCCCCCAGCTCAGTTATTGGTGGAGCTATCTACATATTTACAATCAAATATTCAGGACTAAAAGGTACCATGAACTTTGCCTCAAAGACACCCTTCAACACAGATCTGGATGCTACAACCCCAGATTTTGTCAGCAGTTTTCATTTTCTCCATATAGCCATTTATGTTTTAATATACCAAATGGACACCCCTACATATTGCACAGAGACTGGATTTTGTTGCAGATAAACCATCTGGTGGCAGCATCAGTGTCTGCCAGGAGGAGTCAGTGGCTGCACCACACTCCAAGTTCAGTACTTTGGTATTTTTCTTAAACTTACAAAAGCAGATTGGCACTGCTCTGTACTTAGAAATCTGGGAATACTTAAAACTTCTCAGGATACATTTAAACAGGTAATATCTGCAAGTGCTAATTTTGCTTAAACACTGGAAATGTTTATTAAAGGCAGACACAATATAGTATCAATTAGGAAATATTCAGCAACTAGCTAATAATAGACAAAAATAATCACCTTCAGCTCTTCAGCTGTCTTTACAAGTGTTTAATGATGAAAATATCAAAGTTAAATGAGCCTAATTAAAGAGACTTCTCCTCACATACCTTTCCATCCTTAAATATTTAAATAGATCAGATATTTAGACCTACAAAGGTACAACCTAACTACACCTTCCCCTTCACTTCTGCACTGTCACGATATGTTGTCAGGGTCAACCTAATAGCAAAACCACCTCCAGTTCAGGGGGAGACCAGGACACGCAGCCCTTGCTGTGCTAAAGGGGTGACTTGATACTTCTTGATCAGCATCTATCCATTGACCCGTGGCTGCTGCACCACAGGAATGCCACCAACTCTCATGGCACATCTCTATTTTCTTGTTTTCTCCTTTCATTTCTATCCCTATTCTGCACACTCCAGGCCTGGTTATCACTACTTCTTACCCAGACTATGAGGAATTGAAGCTTGGGATGAGGCAGGAATCGAGATGATGCACCTGAGGTCAGCGTGGTGAGCGTGCAGGGTTAGGAGTTTGGGCAGGCGGTGTTTCCCCGGGCTATCACCATTGCCACCTTCCTATCAGCTTTTGGAGTAACACAGTCTCCATATCAGCTCTCAAGTACTGACACTGGGAAACACTGAAGTCACTGCAAGAGACTCGACAGCATCTCTTCAAGCTGCCTGCCTCTGCTCAGCAAGGTACTGCCCAGAGGGAGGCTTCAGATGGTTACGGGACCTTTAAGCAAAATCCTCCCTCTCCAGGAGAAACACCCTCCGCATCCTTGCTGCCTCTCGCTCACATCTCAGCTCATTACCCAGCACTTCAACAGCGAGACTTTGGAGAATCACCCTTCCTTCAAGGCATATTTAGTTGAAATTCGCTGTCATTTACTCACACCATGGGAACAACAGTGTTACACCACTGCTGCTTTCAAAAATCAAGTGAATTACACAAAATACTATTGTAAGCGAGATCAGTTCTCCTCTCCCCTCCCCAATCCATAGCACTGAGAACTGCTTTTCTTTAGAGTCCTTCCCACAGGCTTGCACACTGCAGAGATTAGCAGACAATGCAGAATTGTCTTCGAGCATGTTGGCAGGAAGCAGTGTCAAATTAGCCAAGTTAACATGATAGATTGTGATAAATTGAATGCTTGGGGTACTACGTGCTTAAACTATTTGGTGCTGTGTATCACAGCAAATCTATTTCCTAAAACCTCTAACGGGGCAATTTCATCCATATAAAAATGCTCCTAAATATGCCTTTGCTTGTTGTCAGACAGTTTCCTCTCCTTTTCAGCAGCTATAAAACATATGGGGTTTATGCTGCTAAGAGCCTTGGTAAATCATGCTGTAATACCTATGGGTTATACTTAGCTATAGACATTTCTTCAGCTGATGTCAATTGTTGCAGCTGCCTTGACGTCAGAGCCAAGTTTATTTACAGCAGCTGAGCATCTCTCCTGCTGTGCTCAGCACTTACAGAGGTAAGCAAATGAGATGTGGTTTTGCTTCAGGTTTAGGAGGACTTTTAAGCAGAACTTGGTCTTGAGAAAGTAAAGCCAGACAGTCACTCAAATCTGGCCCTTGTCTGTTTGAACTTTCAAAGAGCAGATCCCTAGGTATCAGAGCTAGCCTCGGTAGATCCCTAGATCTCAGTTAGCCTCGACCCTCTCCCGCTCACCGCTCTTGCTGCCCTTTACCTCACATGGCACAAACCTAAAGAAACGTCTCTGACAATAATGTGGTTACATACACATATAAACAAACATTTTTAAAGGTGTTTACCATTTGTCTCACCCTCCTAAAAGAGGAGGCGACAGCCACCTTTAGTAGGAGCAGCTAAGACAACACTGAATCATCTCACCAGCTTCCTTATGCAGCCAGGAAAGAGAGCACTGAAGAGGCACCCCCACGCTGGAATTCAGCCCACGGGGGAAGGGAAACTTCAGCCAGCTCCTACCTCCCAAGGACAGACAGGCATGCCTCCTGGACTGTAACCACAACAGCCCTCCAGGCATCCTCTTCCCTCCCCTCAGGAAAGGTTTAGCCTGAGCAGGGGCACCGCAGCTAAGCCAAGTGCTCCAGACCAAGGGTGAGCCTCCTTGGCAGCTGGGTGAGGGGTGCAGGGGCACAAGAGGGATGTTAACCATCCTGTTAACCCCTGCCTCTCCCTGAAGCCAAGGCTCCTTCTTGACTGCAGACATGCTAAGGGTGCCTTTGAATACCGGTGCTTAAAAAGTTTAATCTGGATCGATCCCCCTGCGTCCTCTTGAAATCTTTCTTTATCCTTCCCTATGTACCAATTAACAAGTAATTGCTGAAAGGTATGAAACAGATTCAACATTTTTTTTCCACAGGTTTAAGTCCATTAATTAATAACAGAAGAATAGTTCTAACTATCAAAATATTGCTTTCATATTTTTAGTTTTCTTATAGGGTTTATAGTTACAGTTGAGCTTGTTTCCAGAGCCAGTTCTTAAGCAAAGCTCTAGATAGCCCTCACAATATTACAAGCTTTGCATTGCTGCACTGCTTATAAACCCCACAGTAGAAGTTTTTGTCAACTTCCGTGCTGTAGTTTTATAATAAGGCAACCCAACAGAGAGCTAAAAAAGTAAAGCACATCATAAGATGCTTGTATCTAAACAACCTAAATCCCTACCTGCAGCAAGCACTAGACCTCACAGGGTTAAATATTTTTCAGTCAATCTTGTTATGCATCCCACACACTAGAACTTATCTGACATGAAAGGGGATAGATAGATATAAATATAGTACCTAAAGTACAGTATTAATTTTAGTACAGACAAATTATGTTCAAGACTGTCAACATTCAGTCTNTTAAAATTAAATTCTCTGTTAACCCCACCCGAGGCTTTGGGGAGCCTTAGTCAAAAGATGTTATTTCTGAAAGCACTTATGCAACGTTTCGGAGTGACTTCATCGTGGGTTCTGCATCAGGAAGCCACACCACTTTGTGGAGCTCCTTGGGGGAGCGTAATGGCTCGGCTGGGAGACACCTATACTGCATCGCCCACCAAGGACGGCATCTCCT
>VZSZ01003742.1:568007-673761 GCA_013398815.1 Ibidorhyncha struthersii
TAAAGGACAAAAAAAAAAAACCCAAAACGAAAGAGAGTGCCAGAAAACCCAATTTCCTATTTATTTTTAGTGCCACTTAATGTGCCTCCTGCTAAAGCAACAATCAGCCCAGTGTGAGCTGACTGGAAGCAGCAGCAGGTAGCTGCCTACCTGGCTAGCAGGGATCAGATTATATGCAAGAGAAATAAGGCTAACTGTAGATATACCGTGTACCCAAGCACCGCGCCCCCATTTTTAAAGACCTTCATTTTTGTACCGCAGGGCCGCTTCGCTCAGAATATAAAAAAAAAAAACAAACAAAAACAGTGGAACCCTAGAAGTGGAACAAACCAAGCCTCTCTCCTGGCCTCTGCTATGAAGACTGCACAAGATCTAATAACTGCTCCCAAACCACCGCCGGTACCAGGGCCTGACTTCTCTTCCTCATCTCTGCTTGTTTTGGGCACATTTCAGTATCACCTGGGGCGGGGGAGCAGCAGGAGAAGCTTCTGCCAAACAGGGCCAGGAAGGGCAATTGTGCAGCGAAGCCCCTGTACCCCACAGAGACCCTTCCAGATGTAACTCACATCTGCCTGCTGGCTCACCAGGAGCTGCTTGCTAACTTCCAAGCCAAATCTCAGGGTGGAGGCTTGGGTTTCGTATACAGTGCTCAAACACTGCCATAAAGCTTTTTCTTTTACAGACACCTGCCCAGTGGAAAAGTGTACTCTATTACCCACACATCCATGCGTCAGCTTTGAAACTCTGAGGTCAGTTCTCTATTCAAAGATAGGCATGTACATATATGCAAAACCAGGAAAAATATACTCAAAGGTGACATTTACTTCTACAGCAGAATTTTCAAGTTTTCCCAACAAAAAGAATCTTGTATTAGTGTCAGCTTTGTCTGCTGTGGGAGGGCTTGCTAGAAAAACTATACTGACAAGCCTCTGTGGTATAAGCGAGGCTTCAAACCAGGTACCTGCCAGCCAAAATAACACACATGCAAATGCCTTACCATCCAAATCAATTTACAGAGCTGTGTTTTGCATATAGGGATTTGGAGAAATCTAGATTTCAGATTCAAATTCCATCCTCTATTTTGCCTTCAGCCTTTCAGCAAGAAATCCCACAATAGTCTTTTCCAAGGAAATACTCCTGTCAATGTAGTTTAAGGCCTAATTTACTGTCCCATTTTGCTTCTCTAACTTACTGAAGACATTTTGTGAATTTTGTAATAAATGACAAACAAGAAACAGGGGAAGGACAGAAAAAAACCTCCTGTGGCTGAGGGCACAATTTCTTTCAAAAAGCATGTACTTAGGGCTATTTTAGCACAGCTCTATTTGCACATTTGTGAAACTTTTAAGAGTTAATTTTGAAAAAAGGAAGTCAAAATAGTAGTACAGACAGACCAGCTGAAGCTGACATTAACTTCTTCTTGAAACTCCTACTCCATAAGGTATATACCTTAAAGTTATGCAGATCCTAAATAATACCAGCTTTCTTCATTTCATTAGGAAAACGGTTATTTGCTAGCAGAATAAAATTAAGTGCTGATGACCCACTCTGTAACCTCTTTGTGTTCAATAAGACTCCTGAAGACTCCTGTAGGTTTATGTCAGGATATAACATTATTGTAGTCAACCTTTCCGTGCTGTAAACAACACAATATTTGAACTGTAGGACATATATTACACTGCAGTTGTAATAAAGTGAGTATATGGACTATTTTCTGGCAATCCCCCCCCCCCAAACAAGCATCAAAAAAACTCCATCTTCTGCTATTGTGGAGAGTCTCAACCTAATATATTACTTCTACCTTGACAAGTCACTCACCATACAGCG
Source organism: Ibidorhyncha struthersii (assembly GCA_013398815.1). Taxonomy (NCBI): domain Eukaryota; kingdom Metazoa; phylum Chordata; class Aves; order Charadriiformes; family Charadriidae; genus Ibidorhyncha; species Ibidorhyncha struthersii. Next base: position 569,835 of record VZSZ01003742.1, read on the forward strand.
TAACTTTACCTTTTTCCTAGCAGCAGAGACAATTTAAGACACCCCTAATTCTTCTCCTCCTCCCTCCCCACTGTTTTTTCCGATTCCTTCAGCTACACTACTGCAGCAGGTTCAGAGGAGAGCCCTGTGGACTTGGGGGAAACCCAAACAACCCCGACATCCAACCAACACTTTTTAATCCACAACAGCGATACTGTGGCCAGGATGCTCCCCATCCCCGCTAACTTGGGTGCGGGCACAAGAACAAAAACCCTGGGACTAAGGAGGAAGGGAGGACCCCCCCACCCCTCACCTGCTGCCCGGAGAAGCCATTGCACAACACTATCCCTTTTTCCACACCTTGCCTACAATCCCCTCTGCTCTTAGTTCATCACAGATTGCTAACAAGCTGTTATTTAGACTCAATGCTATAACCCATTCACAAAAAAATACCCAACAAAAAACAACCAAAAAACACCCCCCAACCCAGCCTGTTTGGCCTCATGTTTTGTTATTTTAGGAAAACATAAGGACTTCAGCTGAGGCTTTGGGGTACACAGCTGAGGCTCTATATAGAGCACCTTAAAAAGGTCATAGTTTCCCCACAGAGTTTATGGTCTGTACTATCTGATAACCCATCACAGGCACAAAACAAGTGTAATAGGGTGACTAAAGCATAAAGATGCACTGGGGCAAGCACAGCAGTATCTCACAAATCTGAGCTCCTTAAGAGTGGAACAGTAGAAAGTTACAACTCTACCTTTTTGTTAAGAGCAAGTACACAGTCTCCAGACACACAATTAAATCTTTTCACTGTAAATTAGCATCTTGGGACCAAACACAACCAAAGAAGCCACACTTTGAAAGTGAACTTACAAATCACAGTAACTCCTACAGTAGCACACAGCAGGCTTGCAGTCTACTAAACAAACTGCCAGATAGCAGCTCCCAGGACACCAAAGAAGCGCTCTACACTTTGGCAACGGGACAGTTCGTCACGAATTTGCACCTACCTCAGAAGTACAAGAGCCTGCAGGCACTAGAGAACATCTACACGGAGACAAAAGCAGAAGAGAGGCTTTTATCCGGAGGACCAGCCTCCTGCCCTCCCCCAAGGAATTTAAAGAGCCCAGAGGTGCCTCCTGGGAAGGCCATTAGGCAGGTGGTGGCAATCAGTTCTACTAATGCTTTGTTTAATGAGATTGGTTTGATTACAGCCTTGTACTTCTCTTTGACTGGTTTGGTATCCCCCTCCCTGGGGAAAAGCTAGAGCTCCCCATGCCAGGAGCTGTGCATGGGACTGCAGTTACCTGGACAGGACTTCCAGCCCTTGATGATGGCAAAGCCGGCCTTGCTGGCTGCGTCCGGAGGAGGCCGAGTGAAAAGCAGATATGAGAAGGCATTTCAAATCATTTGCTTTTTATCTTGTCAACAGAATAGCACTCAGAACTTACACTCAAAGCAAAATACAGGAGCAGGATAATCCATCGAGCCCTTTCACCTTTACCTTAACACTTAACTTAGTGTTAAGATTAGGTGACACAGAGGTAAATCCCCCTGTCTCTCTCTTCAACCACTCAGGAGGCAGAGTCTGTCCTCGGAAACCTCATATTAACCCCCTGGTTCACCAGGGAGCTGAACAACAGCTCCGATGGCATCTACCCACGTGCTCCGCAAATCCAGTGACAGGATTATCAAGAGCAAGGGGATTCTTCTCAGCACCAAGGCCTACGCTAGGACACGGTACACGACCCAGCAAACTGACAGCAAGATTCACTGCGGCTGTCGAATGACTGTAGCAGGACCTGTTTTGCACAGCTCCAGTCACAGTGTGACACCTAATGTCAACGAGCATCTGCAACTCTTTATCAGTCACCGGAGCCAACCTGACTTAGAGGCATGTGCCAAGCTACAGGCAAGAAAAAGAAAGGATGGAAAGCTGAGCCTGCTGGGATGCTCGAGAAGATGAGATGAAGAAGGCAGAGCGCATCCCAGGGTATCAGGTTCAGCACTGGCTTGGTGGAAGCCGTAGATACTTTATGCATTAATTGGCTTGCTGGTGAAGTGGAATAAATACATCACTATCATGGCCATGTTGTTGGGCTAAATTCATTCACATGCACGTACTTCTCTGAGGTGATGAGAGCGAGCACATCCAGCTCAAAGTCTGCATGGCAGCTCTGAACAAAAGGCATCTGAGCACTGCTGTACTCGCACACTGCTTAGAAAACAGCCCAGCCACAGTGACAAGTCCTGACAGGAGAAACCAAGAGCCCTATTGTTTGCTGGGCAAAGTGTTCAGAGATGCGAACAAAACCATTGCACAGAGCCAGCATTAAACAGAACGTTAGCAAGCAAGGGGAATAAGCTGCACCCCCTGAAGACCAAAGCAGTTCCTCCCTGGAGAGCACAGGAGTGGAGAAGGGAAGCTTGGGGTTCTTCACCAGCTTGGTCAAGGCAGGTGGACACAATAGTACCTCTAGCTTTCTGCTGACCCCGTACAGAGATGGTATTTTATTGCTCCTGGGAGATGGCTTACCCTCTACAAGGGCAACACCAGTGCGCAATAGTGCTCTCCCCCTTCTCTGGCTCACAGCGATGGGTCAAACACCCGTTTGATAGACATGCACCATCGTCTCCAGGCCAGCACAAATTGGTCTCCAAAATGCACCACATGGCTTCGTTTAAGGCAGGTTGCAAGGGCAACCCATTAGAGAGAAAGACTACAACATAATTAAAATGCTCTGTTAATTTTAATTAAGCTAATCGCACTGGCAAGCCTGCTGAATCTAGGGAAACATTTGTTGTTGGGATTCCTGTGTTTTTTGTTTTGCTTTTAAGCAAAAAAAAACCCACCCAAATTGCAAACCAGCAAGCAGCTAAGTGATCCTGGTGAGCTTCCCCTCAAGTTTGCAGTGAGCTCAGCAAGAGCCCATCTTAGTACTCAATATTGGATATTGTTTCCAGCTGGTCATGCAGGGCATCAAGACAACAAATTACCAGGACAGGAGCCCTACCTGTCAGTGCTGTCCTCTGCTGCAGGGCTGGCTTTTACAAAACTGACATGCGAATTGCTAACAACGGGCACAAAGGATGTGAGACAGCAATTCTAGACAGGATTTGTTTTGCATTGACTAACTGCAAGGCTAGCCTTTTTAAAACCAGCTTCCGCCTCTGTAAGTATCATGCTGCTATAGGAATTACAAAGATAAGAAACGTTTTCTCAGGCACACATTCATAACACAAAACAAAGAGGAAGCACCAGGTACAAAAACTTGACAGAAAATGTAGGCCACGTTCAAAAATATTATCAAGAGTGTGCAGAGTACATTGTACCTCTACAATAAGCTTTGCTTTCATGAAAATTAATTAGACCCAGATTTTAAGTATTACTTTTCATTTCTGTTGTCTCAGCTCCTTGGTGTCACATCTGAGACAGCTTGGCCCTGATATTCGTAGGCACTGATCACCTCCAGAACAACCACAACTATCAGTAACTACCCACTGAAATGAAGCCTTTGATATCTCAAGGCAGTGCCTGAAAACTATGGTAGCCAAATTGGGTTGTGGCTGTTGAAAATTCAGCTTCTCTGAAAAANTTGGCAATCAGCAAAGGATTTAGGCAGACAAAGGTGGCGGAAAGCCACCATCCTTTACTACTACCTTCCTTGAGATGGATGCAATCTGCCACTAGCACAACCAAGAGCAGTCCCTGGGTTGTGTTGGGTAATGTGAGTTGAAATGACTTGCTGGGACGTGGCAGTGCACTCAGGACTGGTGCTGGGCTAGCAAAAGGCACATGCCAGCAGTGCTGCACCCAGAGACTTGGCTTCAGCCAGTCATTTCTGAGCTCCATCCTTGGCTGGGGTCAGCCAGCTCACACCTGGTCTATGGGAGAGACTGTCCCCAGACAGGTATGGGAAGTCCTTGTCCAGGGGAGGGGGGAGGTGAGGTGAGTTTATTTGTACAAGTGCAAGGCCATATTCTGCCTCTTGTCTTCAGAATGAGAAAACAGGCAACTACTGCAGGTATACCTCTAATCTCCAATGAAAGGGCCAGCAGAGGCACAACAGTAACTCTCCATTGGTGGTAGCAACGAAGGGTGATTACAGAAAGAGTCTAGGAAAACCACTGCAAGCAGATTTTTTTTTTTTTTTCAATTTACATGCTAAGTGGTATTTGACATAAGGAAACAATTTCACACATTAGTTTCAGAGCAAAAGTTTCATTTCATCCCCTGAAGTAAAATACTGATTGCTCAAACTGCATATTTTCCAATACATGGCCCAGCTACAGACCAGCTAAATGTTCACAGGCATCACTCCAACGTCTCTCAATTTTCTTTCTCGCTTCTCTCACTGTCTCCTATTTTTGCCTTCAGGAATCTCAATACTGTTAGTATTGCTTCTGGATTTTATCATCTATATTCAAAGATGGATTTTGTACAACTAAGGAGCATGTTTAAAACAAGGAATTCTCAAAAGTTTATCATAGGAGAAAAGATCACAACAGATATTACACAGAATCAGACAGAATGGTCAGGGTTGGAAGGGACCTCTGAAGATAATCTAGTCCAACCCCCCTGGCCAGAGCAGGTTCACCTACAACAGGTGAGTCAATTAAAATATCTTTTATGTTCCGCTCAATCCCATGGTATCAAAAAGGTGTAAAGGGAAGATGAAGTCCTCTTGCTCAGCAAAAGGTGACCCTCTTTTGCTTCCACCTTTTACATATTCTTTAGGACAACCAGACACCTGAGTATCACTGGAAAAGGAGTTTTCCAGGAGGCCAGAATGGAGGAGGTAATTGTTTTTAAAAAAATATTGAGCGGTCAGGCATCTGTCATAGAGAAACTGCAGGGGAACCAGATGCAAAGGTCCTACTGTCCTGTATCAGTGGCTCTAAACGTCTCAAATATTGGAGCTTCTTTCAGCTACCCAGAATCTCACCCAACTCCTCTTCTCTTACATTTGGTGAGTATGGGAAATTTGAGACCTCCTACGCCTATATTTATGCCATTCAAAGTCGTGACTACGCAGGTAAGTAATTCATGGTCCTGAGGAAGTCAAGTCACAGCTTTTCTGGCCATCAGTTTTTGCAGCTCCCAGACAACAAACAGGGATTGAGCTGAGCCCCTGAGCGCGGGGCCAGGGAACTCTGGTTCATGTGCTGCACCTGCAGAAAGGGAGGCCTTTATAAAATAGTATTTTTCTTTCTGCAATATTTTCTCAAAAAACATAGGGTATATAATCGACAATGAAGTCTTGCTATACCTCACTATGCCAAGTAAGAAAAAAGGCCCAAAGCCCTCATAAAAATTAAAGCAAGACAAACTGTGCTCCAAATCCCCAGAAAACAAGAAAAACGTTGGAACAGAGAAACATAATCCATTTGGACCCTATATTGCTGCAGCACCAGGTATTTATGTTCTGATGGAAACTGATGGTTTGTAACGTCAGCCCGTGATAGATACAACTCCCCAACACCATGAACGGTAGCCTGGACTAACCGCATCACTGTGTGTTACTGCATGATGTTTACTGAATTTCCGCATGTTGATGCACCTGAAAGTTTAACACGTAATAACTTGAGTGCAGTGGATCCAGTTTAAATTAATACATCCTTTCAAAATTTGAAACTACACCTTCCACTTGCCTTTGCTGCTTCACAAGACTTAAGAATGCAAACGTGGTTTTAAGGAGCTACCTTCTAAATATTCAGCCAAAATAGTTTGTTCAGAACAGAGAGACAGATTTTTTGATGGGACTGTACTAAGATGTAAACATAGCCTCATATTATGTAAGCATCATTTCAAAGCACTCTCAACATATCTGTTATACGAGGCTGTTCTATGCTATAAGAAGAAACACTTTCTGTTATTTCTTCTTGCTTTTCCTACAAAGGGATGCGCCAGGGTTCGGAGATATATAGTTATTGTTTCTGGAATAGAGCATGAAAAACTGCAGCATATAAGTTACTTCAAGCAATTGACAACAGGCCATTGTTCATACTGCACTACCACGTATAAATGGAAGTGCACGTTCTGTAAGCTAGTGGATATTTTATATCCACCGACTCCTTTGCCCCTTCACAGCTCTTTCAGCAAACTAAAATTAAAGATATTTCACACTAAAAAGATTACACAAGAAAAGACACAGATAATGATATAGCTGCTCAGCTGTTAGCGCTACAGCAGTAGTCAGAGCTCAATGTTAGTTGTCATGTTAAAAATACTTCACTGTTAATTACTAAGGCATTAAGATCGGTTTATCACCTCTACATTATCTACCATGAAACCCGTTGGCAGCTGGGCACTTGCTGTGGCTGTTTTGCAGCTGTGGCGTGGCATTTATTAAGGAGCTTTGTCTTAGTGCTTGTTGCGAGTTATATTGCTCCTTTGAACACTCTTACTTGTCCCTTTTAGCCAACTAATGGCAAACTTCACCTTAGTTGTATTTTTCATACAAAGGTCACTGGACCGCGTTTCGTCCCCTTCCACAGCATACCCGATGAGAGATTGCGTGCAGAAAGTTTCCTAGGATGGTACTTTCTCTTGGTGCGAACAAAGCCAGGGGACTTGGCTGTGGGGTAACATCCAACTGTTAACAAATCCTTGCACTTGACACAGAATCAGAGTGGAACGACTTTCAGACAAGGGTGTACTTTAGAGGGGTTCCCTGCTCTGAATGCAGCAGTGAAGAAACCCAGTTAGATGGCACAATACTGACCATAGGTGAGCGATGCATGTGGTCCTCACAGGAGAACTTAAACCTCACATCTGGAGCTGGGCAACCATTATTACGCGTTTTATAAGTGGTAAACTAAAGCAGAGAGATATCACTGCTTGTCTAAAGTCAAACTTGGAGGCTGTTGGCAAAGTAGGGGACAGCAGCTAGGACTCCCAGCTGTGGACACAGCAGCGTCACTGCCAGATGGATGGCAGCAGCAGCTCAAACTCACGTTTTGTTCACAGCTGCAATGGGCACCGTACTGAAATGCCTCCTTGCGTGGCTTCACCAGTCACATCCGCAGTGCTGTCTGGACACCAAGTTTCAGGCAGAAGGGCTCATTATATTTGACCAAAGTGAGATTTGTGCAAACCGCTTAGGTACGTGTTCTCAAGTTTGGGCATAATTACTGAAAGCAATGAATCTTGTCAAAATGACATTTTTCTGATAGACTCTGTGATGTTTACGTCACTAAGTTGTAAAGAGTTGTAAAGCCACTGTGGCAGGTAGCCACACATGTAGTCACTGGGGCAGCTGCTAACTACAGATATTATGTCCTGAATTATGAAATTATTATTACTTCTTCAGATTTTGATTTATTCCATTTATTATTGTGAAAAAATCAGTAATCAGCCCCATAAATGCTGTTAGATTGTTTTTTATGAGATTGCACATGAAGAAAACAACTTTCCCTGCTGGATAAGAAATGTAGGAAATGAAAATAGAGCTTTTGGGTTGGTCTTGCAACTACCGTTGGGGTTTTTTTAGTGAAATCCCCCATGGAAATTCAGAACAAGAAAGTTTCTGGCGATTCTAAGGAGGTACATAAATAAACTTGTAAATGAAAAAAATTGAATTTAAAAGTCTATGCTTCCCAGCTGCTCAAAGAAATGCAACTCTCATGATCCTTACACAGCAGATTATAGTAGACAGCCCTTCCTAGTAGACAGTGTTTTTATTCAATGTGGCTGCCATCTAAAGTGGTGGCGGTGGGTAATTTTCCCTACAGATTTCAGTTAGAATTTACCTGCCAAAAAATAAAACCAAAAAATAGCAGCAATTCTTTGGAGAGTGTAGCAGGAAAGCAACACTAATGCTGTGAAATAAATAGCCTGAATGAGGGCTGAAAGCTCAGTCCTGGTTCTTCACATTCCCCCTTCCTCTTCTATCTTCGGTAAGTTGCAGTCCCTATCTGTAAAGCGGGAGTAATTATATTTACTTACTTTGCATGAGGAATTTGATAACTCTCAAGGGGCACCATGCTATGCGAGCAAAAATGTTTGTGAAAGCCAACTGGAGTGGGTGGCGGGAGCAGACATCTTCTCCAGGGTTCCGCTCACTTGTTCTTCCCTTCGACCATGAGCTGGTGAGGAGAAAGTGCACCCTCGGCTGCTGGTTTCCGAGCTTCAGTAGGGCTTGTTTGATGGGAGAGCATGATCCTCCACCCTTACGAATAATATAAAGTAACAGGAGTTAAAATGTTTTACCAGCTGGAAAAGATGGAGCAGGCCACAGCTTAGTAAAAAACCCTTGCCTCAAGGCTTTAACGACCAGCCTCTGTTAAATATTAAATGCCAGCCAAGCCTGCTGGGAAAGAAAAGACCCTATCAACAGGGAACTCAACACCGAAGACACTTGTTTTCTTGGGGAAAGGCTCTCTTTAGGAGCTGCATGGCCGCTAGCGAGGTGACAGCAATCATTCTTGCAATTTCACATCAATTTATCGGATCTCACAAAAGTCCAGATATTTTAAACCATTGAGTCAAACACCTCACCTCCTGTGTATATGTGGGGGGGGGAAATGTGGAAAAAGATGTGGTGTTCTAGTGTGACAAGCAGTTTATTTCAAAATTGCATGTTTTTAGTTCTATTTGTAAATCTTTGTAAGATTTACAAAACAAGACAGTTTAAATGACTCAGCTCACCCATTTTTGTGTTACTACAAGGATAAACAACAACATGCTGTGTTTTGGGGGGGAATATATGTCATTGAAGCACACACAATTCAAAGATCCTTGAATGCGTTTTACTTTCAGCGTCCAAAAGCTCTGCCTATGGACTGAGTCCAAGCATGCAAAATTTCAGCCTGTATGTATTTGCCAAAATTTTAAGCACCTAAATAATGAGGACTTTGTTGTGATAATGATGCAACACACACCTATCTGTGCTGTAAACAGTAAGTAAACTGAGTTAAGGCTATTCACAAATTCTCCTCTTGTATATATATGTACACTGACAAAATGAAGACAATTATACCCTCAGGCTGAAAATGGAATGTGGAATTTGAACGCTTTGATATAATGGACCTGGCTAATTACAACCGGTCACATGCAGACGGATGATTCAAATCTACCCAAGCTGCAAGTCATGTGTTTAGTTTTGGTTTGCTGTCTGATGTTTACAAGTTGCTCCTCATGCAATAAATCAGTAGGTCCTAGTCCGTTTCCAAAAGCATGATGATGCTCACCGTGGAGGTGGCAACATCAACACCCAGGGCTCCATTTCAAAGCCTGCCAAGTCCCTCAATTCCCTCTACACTGTTGTCACGCTCACCTACTGATTTTGCTCCTGATCCCCCACGAACACTTTAGTCTATACCCAGACACTGCTGTGCGATGCACAGCAGGTTCCTGGTGAGGCAAAACTGAGTACAGCGAGAGCACAGCTCAAGGTAGGCAGCAAAGCCTGTCCCTCCCCGCTTTCCTCCTTGATTTTTGGTCTTGCAGCCCTCGATCTTGCACGCTGCTTTCTTCCATCATGCCCTCACGCCTCTCCCTCCGGCTACACAAAGTCTCAGTCACTGGACTGTGAAATAGCTCTTTTTTTCATTTGTGTCTGCTTGATGAGCTGCGACGCAGGCGCAGAGAAGGAGGAGAGAGGCTGTGCCAGTCTTGATGAGAGCTACGCTTCCTCTCCTGGCCTTGCTGATGGAAATGTGTCCCAGCAGCAATGCACAGGGGGGAAGGAGCAGGCCATGGTCAGCTCCAGTTGAACCTCAGAGTAACACAGGGAGCCCTGAAAGAGGGAGAAATCTGCATGCTCCTGCACGCCTGGCCCAGGAACAGACATGCAGAGGCTGCTGGGGGCAGCCACCCTTTTGTGCTGCTCTGAACAACACTATCTGGAAGCAAGAGTCCCCAGGACCTGGTGAGGCTGAGGACAGTGCTCTACATGTGGAGTCAGAGCTTCTGCTCCCTCCCACCCCATTTGCTTTGCCCACCTGGCTAGCTAAGAGCAGGGGAGGGGTCTTTCCCACCACTGCTCACCTTGTGTTCTCCCCTTCCTTTGGGAGAAGGGTTGTGCTGGCCTTGTGCCCCAAAATGAAGGAAACAACTATTTCTAGGCAGTGAAGAAGGCATCGGTCTACCCACAAGGATGATGCTACCTTCATGACTGGGGGAGGTGGAAGAAGACTTAGCTTCTTTCTGTTACCCTCCCGCGGAGCTGCCCTCTGGTTCCCAGACTGGGTTACATGGCCCGGGGAGCGCAGGCGGCCCTGGTCCCATACAAACGGTTACTCCCAGGAGGATGCTGCTGGTGTCCTGAGTGGGAGAGCACAGCCACCTGCAGTCAGCAGAAGACAGAATTAATGACCTTTTCTTGCCTAATTAGTTGAAGGTTTAGGCATCTGGTTTTGACAGAGTAGAACAAAATTGAAGCTTCTGTTCAGTGTCTGATGCTGAACAGAGGCCTTGTGTCTACAGGGATTTTAGTCTAGCACTTTTGATGAGCACTACATTCACCCCCAATAAATATATATCTCCGCTCTTGTAGAAACCATTCTAAAAGGAACTTTGAGGAAACCTTTGATAACTCTTCCCTTGCTTAAAAACATCCCCTTTCGTTGACGGTGTGATATCAAGACTTCAAATTGGAGCTGGTGAAATGTTCAGATCAAAAAGGATGAATTTATCTTAACAGTAATCTATATCTGCTATGTCAGACACTGTGCTGCACCATGTCCTGCTGTGTGCAGTATGCCACTTATAGAGCAATGATAAACCTTTCTAGATAGTGCCTAGTGCAAAGTGTTTACCAGAATATAGATTGCTGTGAGATATAGTTAAAAGTTGCTCAGAAATAAGAGATCAGGGAGGCTGACCATTTGTGAGGTCAGTGATGCTTTTTTTGTTGGGTTTTGGTTTTGCTTTTTTTTTCCCCCCCCTAGCAGCATCTAAGTGCAATAAAATATCAGAGTGAGAAAGAATTGCTATAGCAACAAAATATGTTCTCCTAATGGAGGCCGTGTGTAACAGCCAACAGCCACTAGAACTTTAACGGGAAGGAATAAAATCCGTCACAAAAGCAGGAAAAGGAAAAGCATTAAAAATTAAGATTTTATTGTTCCATGATTTATGTTTACTTATTTCACATCTCCAGATGATCTGGAGTACTTTCAGTACTTCCCTACTCCTATTTACTGCTTCATACAAAAAATTTCAGGAACCTGGAAAAAACGGTGTGAATGATCTATTAGTGGTAATATAAAGATACAGATTTGCATTCAATGGTAGTGCTATTGCTATAAATATGAGGAATTATGAGATTATAGAAGCACTGGGAGACCACAGGTAAGACCGAAGTTAAGACTGACATGATGCCAATACACAGCAAGAGTCTGTCTTTCCTGTCAAGATTCACAATGATAAAAAAACACAGAGTGAGGGGGAAACTGCCCCAGAGAAATGAAGTGACAAGTTCAGGATCACTCAGCCAGCCAGTGGCAAGGTCAGGACCAGAATGCAGGTCTTCGGTGCCCCTCTCACTCTCCATCAGCTATGAAAGCTGTCCAGAAAGCTAATCACAATGTTCTTATGCAGAATGATTGCCACATACCTTAGGGTGGGCTACGTCTGCAGGGTAGCTGGTTTGTGTCCGAGTTCACTGTGACTGTTAAACTTTCCCAGACAATTACTGCACCCATGCTCCATCGCTGAGCCCTAACCAGCCTTCATCCCCACAGGGGCACCAAGGCCATGTTTCCCTTCACTACTTTCTCCTCTGCAGCTCAGACTGTTGTACCAGTCACAGCAGGGAAAACGAGGCCTACAGAACAGGGGGATGCTTTTGCCTTCCATAATCCTCACATGGGATGTGTGGAGAAGGAAGAAAGATAGGTTAAGGAATCTAACTCCAAGTCACAACTAGTTTTCTCCTCCGCTTCTGATATGATGAAGCTTCAAACACCTTCAAAGATATTTTACACTGACAGGGAGAGCCCTTATGCTGTTTGGTAATGCTATCTCATGCTGGCTCTGCACACATCCTCAAATTATAATCTAGGTTAACAGAAATTCCTTATTCTGCAGGTGAACAAACTGGAAGGCTGCATTAAGGTCTGTGGCAAAGCAGGGGAAAGAAGCAGCAAGTTCTGAAAAGTTAAGTCCTACCGCCCTGGTTGAGTCTTCGGATACTTGGGACAGGGAATAGCAGAAGTATGTGCCAAAACAGGAAAATTGAAAGGCTCTTTTAAAAGATTCTCTCCTCACAGAGAAAATATTTTCTGGCATATCTTTGCAATAAAGCTTGTTACATGTTGTCCTATTTATAACTCACAAGTCTCCATAACAAGCAAGCTCCTCAGAGGTAGAAAAGAGAGTGTGATTTGAATAGAGCTGTACATCACAGTTTGATGTTCCCACTCTGGCTATGATTTTTCACAAAAGTGTAGCAGCATGGGTCAATCAGTGAGGGATGTTCTGCAGCAAAGAAAATTGAATAAGTTAAAGTTTCCTTATGTGCATGAAAGGCATTTCTCTTCAAATTCAGAGAAAAGTGGTTTAGGCTCACTTCCTACTAGACTAAGCAGCAAGTCTTCCCCATTTTACAATGCAGTTTCTGCTAATCAGTTCCTCCTCTAACATTCTTAAACAAGGCATTGTAACAGATAATACAAAAGTGAGAAAAAGAAAATATGACTGACTAACCCACGACCAAGGATACAAGTTATTTCAAAATTACAGAATGAAACACTTTAGATGTTTACCATCTGTGAAAACAAACAAACACACACAACACTGGAGTTTCCCATAGACAGCAGAGGTCATCTTAGGTTAAAGTCATGCTAATGAGAATCAGCCCAAGCAGACCAGACAGCAGGGTGGGAAAGGGCGGAGAGGAGGCAGATGTGCACTCTTCCCATGACTGCTCTCTTAAACCTAAGGCACAAACAGCTGCATATTTTTTTTTTGTGATGGACTGAGAGGAAACAGGCAACCTTCTCATTTGGAAATCTCAGAGACAACTGAAATCCAGTAGGTAAACCTGTCTTCACATACACTGTAGGCAGTTTTACAGGCTGCAGCAATAGTGATGTACCCAAATGGTAATGGAGCCTAATTTCTTCACCAACATAAAAGCACAAACAGGGGAGAGAGCAAGGTTCAGAAAATGAAGGGCTGCCATCTCCCATTCACAATGCTGCCTAGGGATCAGAGTCATGCTCTGTTTTCATCTCTCTCTGGTCCCATGAAACTTTTATTCCTTTCTCATCTGTGGCCCAGCTATTACCACCTCCTGCTCTTCTGGGCAGTCATCTTCTTAAAAAGAGAATTATACTGCTCGGTTGTTTCAAAGAGTTTTTGTAAATGCTGATTCTCTGGGAAGGGATTCAAGGGCCCTGACTGGACAGAGGGCTTTGATAGAGCCCTGCTGCATGCACTGGTGGGACTTGTGATGCTCTCCCAGTTTCTTGCTGGTCCCCAGCATCCTCGCTGTTTTGGGCATCGTGGTGAAACACCTATCCCTCGTTAACGTAGCTCAGGTGCGGCCAGCAAGCTCCAGTTCAGGGGCCAGACAAATAAACCATAGGCAGTCCAGCAACAACTTTTTTGGGTTCAAGCCACTGCACAACAAAAGGAGTTTTGAAAGAGTCTCTTGCTTGTGTTCATTACCCTGAACTGATGAAACTAGCTTTGTTATGAAACTGAGCACATGCTGCATTTCCTCTTGAAGGCTTAGCAAGTTTCTACTTAGCTGGGATCTGTTTTCCCAATCCCAGAAGACCCATCTTGCATAAATAGTTATAAATGATGTTGCTTACATTCTGGGTAGGGAAAAAGAGGGGAAAGAGTAAGGGGCTTGGAGAGGTGAGGAAGTGACTCTACATGCCTTCCATCAGCTTTTTCCAGTTGCCATTGCCTACTAAGCTGCTTTCTAGGTGGCATCAGGACCTGGGAAAGAGACCAAGGGCTCTAACAGTATTCAACACCTGTCATTACAGATTCCTCATTCCCAGTAGAAGCTGACCGACCCTTGCATCATCTTTCAGTGGCATATAGCTTATGTACATCACGCTTTAGCACAATCCTTTCCCAGATATTCATGGTTTTGATATATAGCTTATTCCTTCATGAATCAGTACACAGCTGACTGAGCAGGGATTAATATATCAGCTCTCTCCACTTCAGACCATCCCTTACTGGGGAACATACTGATGGAAAGGTCCAGCTCTTTGAAAGGGATGCTATTCGGGTGGTGTAAAGGTGTTGGGACTTGTTGGGAAGAAGTTTTGTTGTCCTAGTGTGACAGAACATTAAAAAACCTGCAGGGACTCCTCATGCTATTATCGACAGAATGCCATCACAGACATTAATTGGAGTTAACCACCCTTTAGTGTTTTCCCTACCTGTTTTACAAATCTACTACCACGACTAGAGGTCAGTCAAGTTTTGCTATCTTAATTTCCTACTCAAACAAAAACTGTTTTAATTAAGAGTTGTTATACACTGTGTTTGCTTTACCATGAAGGTATATGAGAAAAACACAAACTAAAGACTAGTTCCTCAAACAGAAGAGTTATAAAACAAAGCCATAAAAAGTGTCTCTTCCATTTACTTTGTTTGCAGATGATCTCATTTGTATTGTGGGCACAGATTTACCCCGTTCAGATCAAACTTCTATGAATAGAAAAAAACTGTAACTGTGATAAACACCCACAATTATAGCACTTGATTTTCTCTTCCATAATTTAGCACAGCTTCAGCCAGTAAACTATCTCTTCTCGGGAGAGGAAATTGTAAACCCTGAATTTTTGCACGACAGTTTGCAGGGTATATGGTGTGCTCCTCTGATTCATTCATGTTGCCCAATGGTGCCCGAAGCAGACACTGCCAGTCGTAGGGTGATATGCCATGCTGTCATGCTGGGCTGTAATGTAAAACTCATACTGATTGCAGGTCATTAGAGAACAGATTGTGAATCTTTTCTTACTGATGAGCAGGTTACCTGAAGTCTGTTACTGTTTCCCCCCTTAATTTTCCAGTAAATAAATAATAGACTGTACAAAGATGTAAACAAAACCAAACCAAAACCAAACCAAACCAAACCAAAAAAAACCCAACAAAACCAGAGTAGCAAACACTTAGAGATGCCCAGATATTATAAGTGGGAAAAATACACAACTACCCTTTGCCTCCTTGATATTTCATGTAGTTTAATGCTTCCAGGTGAGAGACAGTGGTAGAAGAGAAAACCTGCAGGTACCCCTCTGAAAGCTTTCTCCTTCTCAAAAGACCTCAGCCATCTGCTCTGTTGAGGACACGACTGTTAAGGTGTGCTCGGCACAGGCTCAGCTCCTGGTGGTGTCTAAGGGATGTACTATGGGTAGGCAGGGAACCATTCTGCTTCTCCTGCAGAAGAAACAGAAAGCACAGGAGTAAAATTAAGAGAAACAAGTGGGAAGAAGCAGATCAGTGGAGTCAGGGACATCTGGACGTTGCAGGGTAGAAAGGCCAGGACTGTGCTAGTAAGCAGAAGTCCTCAAAAGGCAGAGGAGAAGAATAATCTTAGCGGTAGAGGGATGGGGTGGGTAGAAGAGAGCTGGAAAGAACAAAAATTGAAAATAAGTGACAGAGCAACGGTCACAACTGCAGAAAGCAGAAGCCGTTTGCAGTGAGCAAGCCCCGTGAATATCAGCAGTCAAAAAAAAAGCTTTAACAGTCTTTCCAGTCCTACTTATTAATGAGATTCTTGAGTGTCATTTACTAGCATTTCTCTAAAAGCAATGAGAACCCCTAGGGAATGAAATCTAAGATTTTCCTTTTTTTTTTTCCTTTTTTTTTCATCTACGTGATACAGTACATAAAACTTCATAAGGATGAGGTGTAGATTTGTGAGGGTTGTATTATAATGGAATAAATGCACACCCTACAAAATGTGGAACACCATCATAACAATTCTCTTTTTCATTATGAGCCATACACTAGGATTCTGCCCCTGTCATTTTGTCATGCAGGAAAGTCTGCACATTTTAATTAAAATGCTGAAGCCAAATTTAGAATCCTGGCTGGGGCTACACTCCTATGAAAATTGTCTGTGGTCACTCGGTACACAGTAGAATTCAATGCTTTTTCCTTTCTATGTGAAATTAGAATAAGTGAATTGAAATAATTTGCATTTTTCATAATGATCAGCAACTTGAAATAATGAAAGGTAATCATGAATATTTTAATTGAAGAATAAAATGACATTAAAGTAGTCTTCAGATCTCTCTTATGCTTTGTTAAAAGGTACCAATACTATAATGGTATTGTAATTTTTAGAAATGTGTTATAGATTCACATATTTGCTATTCATAAAATTCATTGATGCCTTTTTTCAAAGGTTTTTTGTAAAGGATTGAGAAACCTCTTTAATCTTTGAAAATAACAGTGTAGTTTGTGACTAAATATCTCCACCGCACAACTATAAAGATATGCATCTGCATCCTAAAATCAAAACCAGAATATAGCACAAGATCAGTGCAAAGGCTTTTCTTAAATTGACAATTTCCATTGTTACTAATGCTTTACACAATATCCTTCAGGTGACTAGATCACCCAATACTGTTAAGTTTCTTAAAGAATTACAGCGTCTTTAGGAATGGTACACTTCACAGCAGCCAGAGGTGATGCTGAAATCTACCTCGCACCAAAATTTTGTAGTTTAAGTTTCAATCCAAGGGCACCTGTGCTTCTTTCATCAAAACCCTTGCAATCGCAAGGTCACAAAAAGACCATGCAATGCAGAATAAAATGGATTTGCCTTAGTGGAAGAGGTTAATATAAGTTCAAAAGTATACCTTCATAATATTTGTTTCTATTACCTGATTTAACAGTCAAGGTGTCTAAGTATTAGAAAAAAACATGATTGCATTTTATTGCTGCTCATACAAAGTCTAAAATAATGACTAAATAGACTTTACAATTTTATCCAGAATATTATTCAAAAAAAGTGGTATTTATAAATGTGTAGCCCTTTCAAAGACTGCCATTATGCTTCTGTGGCCTAATATCCTGCAACAACTGCAGGAAGCTCAGAGAGTTCCTGTGTTTTTTCAAAGCCTTTTGCTTTGAGCCTTGCTTAACAGTGTTTAATCAGTCATAATACTTTAAAAACAAAACAAAACCGATATTAAAAAAATGGAAAGATAGAGGGGTTGGCTTCATTCTTTAAATGTATAATTTTTCCAGTGTTATACTAAGGAATATTCTATTTTTGATCATTAATTACTGTAGTCTAATTAGATCTTTATGTTTCTGCTCCCTAGTTATCTGAGAATATCCAAAGACACACTCTCTTTTGACCATGAGATACAGAGAACAGACCAGGAAGTCTTGTCAGCAGAGCAGTTTCCACAATACCCTTACTGATGACAAATGTATACCATTTAGGAGCCATGTACGTGAATGTATATTCTCTACAGTATTTCTCTGACTGCCAGAGGTCCAGGCCTAATGAGTGCAGAACCCTTTAACTCCTAACTAATTATATTTGCAGATAACTGGGGGACTGATATATGCCAATTATAACTTTAAAAAATGCAACAGGATTTCCACAAATTATTCTTCTTTCTAAATCTATCACTGCAGAAGAGATATTGGTCTCAGTAGGAGTATTGTGCACCATAACTGGGAGGTAAATACTGGTTTACCTTTAAATGCAAAAGCCAGAGATTGCTGTGGGGCTGACCTAAAAGGAGGGACCGCAGCATCTCTTAGGTGAGCACATGCTCTGCACTGGCAACTCATTCTGAGGGAAGCATGGCTGTTGGGTGAAGGGTGGCACAGCCTGACCCTTGCTGCTGTGCGAGTAGCCCTGGGCTCACACCACTCCCTGCGCCTGCATCTGTTCACCTGTGGTACCTGATGCACGATGCTGGGGAACAACTGCAAGACAGAAACTAGTATCACACTCTTGGGGAACAACTGCAAGACAGAAACTAGTATCACACTCTTGGGGGGGCAAAAGGCAGGGTGAAATAAATGCATGAAGGACATTAAGGTACCGACACTGCTTCACCTGCGCTCTGCTCTCACATGTATTGACACGATCATGGAACAACAGAGAGAGTGTCTGAGTAACCACTTCTTTTGTAAAATGACTAAAGATCTGATTCTAAGTGGTAATGAAAGAATTTAATTTTGGGGTTGATCACACAGAGCTCATCGAAGAGTTTGGTGTACTGTGTCCTTAAAAGCAGGCCACTTGTAAGCAAGAAGTATAACTACATGTCAAGGGGGCACATGGGCTTTCTTTGGAAATGAAGAGGAGCTTTTTATCTGAAAGAAAAAACAGGCAACACAGATGGGTTTTTTTTAAGAATCAGCCTTCACCTTCCCACAATGACCAAAAAAGCTTCTCCCAAAAGAATAATCATATCTAAACTCCTAGCTATCCAAAAAGGCAGTTCTCCTTATCGCCTTTAGTGGGGTCCCACTTTGCCCTGTTCCTCACCTCAATAAAGAAAAGAGCTCAGCTTTTAATCAGTTTGCAAACATAGGGATTCATTTGAGAAGCAGGTGCTTGTGCTCATCTCGCTTTATTTGTACCTGCTGCCTGATGCCCCATTCCCTTGTCTCAATTCCCCTGCCCTTGCTCGGCATCCTCCACAATGCAACCTTATCTTCACAAAACAGACAAACAGCTCCCTCCAGATGCCGCGCCAATGCCACTGCTGCGGCAATAAACTGGCAAGTGGGGAAGGAATAAAGGCACAGCTACTGAACGAAGAAGTAAATGTTTCTCCCAGAGACTGAACACATCACCTTCACCACCCTAAGGTCAGAAAATATCAAGTTGTTTCTGAACTTCCCTCCATCTGGAAGTGCAATTATGCTAGTTAATCTTAAAATGCCTTTGGCGGCTGTCATCTCAGTTTTTGTATTATCCTTAAAACTTTTCTAATGGTAAGTACACATGCAGTGAGAAATAATAGCCCTTTGTGTAACAAGCGATACACACACTGTCCAATTCATTTTTACAGTGTTTTTCTCTCTTTCTGAGGTTATTATCACAGAAGAGATTGAAAGCTGAGACGTCATATCAGAGCTTAAAGGTAGCAACAAAACGTTCCTTTTTTATTCTGCCTCTCCCCGCCCCCTTTTTATTATTTTTTTTTAAACCAGAGGTGTGCAGGACACTAATGGTGACCAAAGTATATTATTGCTCAAGAAATTTAGCCTAATCCCAGTACAGCATTTACTGCTCTGCTCTCAGGTCACAGCCTGTGTGGCCCTTTGAGCCTTCAGCCAGCCCCCAGCACAGCAGTCATCACCTGCCATGGACTTCTGCTGGTGCCACAGGTTAATTAACACAGGGAAGGAGTCAGACCCTGCATAAGTAAGAAATAAGACGGTGTCTGCCATTCAGTTTTGATGCCCGGTGAGAGCTGTGGGACTAAGACAAGCGAGGAACCCACAGATCGAGACAGCTGGAAGCATTGGTGGGAGAAACTTACTTTAAGACAACACAGTTCATGTGCTGAAGTGTTCATCCTCAACAATTTCTCTGTGGTTTCACTGGGAACACGCAGGGACAGACTGTATATTTCAGGAGAGAGGCAACCTTGAGATCTTTGTCAGCACCACCCATCTCTGACTTGCTGTGAGATCCCAGCGTGTCTCGTTGTGCTGCATTTTTCTGGAGGTGTCTGACCTGTGAAGTTATAGCAAATTTAAAAAAATGAAAATAAAAAAATCCATTGAAAAACTGGTTTTAGTACCAACATTCTCCAGTGTGTACCCTCCGTGCTCAGGATGGGCAATGCTTGAGGCTAACTCTGCACACAAGTTCAAATCCCTCCACCTGGTCTCATACAGAATTGTGAAGAATATTGAATCCAAAATGCATCAAAGATATCAACTCTAAATTCAGGGAATGCCTGACCACGCATAGCACTTTTCTCCTTCCAACCTTTTTTTTTGTTTGTTGTTTTGTTGGTTTTTCTTTTTTAAAAATTTCTTTTATACTGCCCGATAGATGAAAAATACTAACAAAATCATGAATGAACAACTGTTCCAGGTATGATCCTGGATTAACCCTCAGGATCTGTTACCTTTTCTACAACATGCCTGGCATGGCAAAGGTTGGCTCCTACCTTCTTCTGCCTGAATGTCCTTCCTCCCTGGTAAAACGCAATCTGCTTCCAGAGAGAAATGTTATTTCAAATTCAGCAAGTGTTGCTTAAAGCAAAGGTCACCATTAGTTCTGGATGTGCTAATGCACTGTACTTATAATAGTTCTGTATCAACATTATATTTCAGAAGATGAGGCCATTATATTTATTCAACCTAGGTAGGATTCTTAGCAGGCATTTAAAGTGTGTTTTCATTAGCCTATAGTAACCACCATATATTTTAACAAAATGCTCAGAGGACTTCATCTTGGAATTTTCAAGGTGGTTTTATTGTATTATTTTACCTTTAGCCTATATATAATTTAAAATTATTTGTATATATTATATTATTGTTATAAATTTAAGTTAAATATACATTTGAAAATTAGTATATTTGTAATATATTATATAGTAATTTACAGTTTTGAGCCCCACAAGTATATTTATTTTAGTGACTAAAAGAAATTAAAAATATAAGTCCCAGCATATGCTGTTGGAAGAAAAATTGAAGGTCAGACAATGTTGGACAGCCAGAGCTACCAGATGATTAAAGAGTGGTAGGCAACTTAGCTCCGGACTGTGACATGTGACTGTACGCTGCTGCTTGAACAGAAATCTCTCTGCAATGCACAAAGGAAAATAACTACTCATCATGTATTAAGGTTAGGGTAATGTAGGATATGTGTGTATACTTGCAGTTGACTGAAAGTCACAATACACTATTTATCAGCTGGGAATTTTTGTAATGATTTTAAAGCAGTGAAGCCGTTTATAAGGTATTCCTTTTACTGGACATGTTTTCATCAGAAAAGCAGATAACAGGAATAACTTGCAACAGAAATCAAGCTTAGTATTTCCAAGCCTTTGGGACCCTGATTAGATGGTTGCTCTGTCTGTACATAATCTCTTACTAAACTAAATTGATGGTGCTTTATCCATGTAAAAATAACTCTGAGACTTTGTATCTGGAAAAAGCAGGACCCTGAGCTCCCTGATGTGCAAGGGAAAAAAAAAATCTTATTTAACTAACAAAAGAATGAGATAAGGATGAAAAAAGTGGATGTTAAAGCAGACTAAAAATTGATTGGTGCAAAATTTTTACTCTAGTTGTAAATTTTCTGAGTAGAAGGCACTTGCTGGGCAGATGACTAATTATATGCTTCTCCCTCTGCAATCTTTAGGCCAAATGCTGCTCTCAGTTACCCAAATATAAATCTCAAGTAAATCTATTGATGTTACTGTAGAGTTATGCCAGCTTCACTGAGAGCAGAATATGATGCCTTGTTTACAAAATTAAGCTCTGAAAGGTACATCTGTGTGTGCATTTTGATTTGCCAATAAAATAATTTTATGGAGCTAAATTTATGCAAATACTTAGAATTTAAATCCAAAGAAGACCTTGAAGTCTTGTATTAATTAAAGATTATGCACCATTTTACAAGAAGGTACTCAAAAATACAATATGGAATACAATTAAAAGGAATAAATTCACAGAGGTTTCATATTTTATAAAGTCTGTGCGCCCTGTGTGCATTTAACTGACTGCTCCCCTAGGAGCAAAGAATATATATGCCCCAGTCATCATATTTGACTACCTTACAAACATCGATAAATTTCTCCTCACAGCAGCTGTGGGAAGAAAGACAGCATTACCGCTATGTCACTAATCAAGCTCGGAGTCAGGAGAAATCATGAGGTTGGCCAAAGGCCAGACCGGGAGTGTGAGATGTAGACAGGGAGAAAAATGCGATTCTCCTGCACTAGCCCTTTAGTGGCACATGAGCCCTTCTTAGGAGCTGTAACATCATGGAAGGAGAGCAAGATCGGGAAAAGATGCTTATGCTAACTCCCAGAGCAACACACACAAAAAGTAAGTCAGAGTAGCTGTTGTCTTAAGCATGTAGGCATTCATTTACATCTTTAGGTACACCACTACCTGAGTGTATGTGGCTTCATGCAGTTTGTTTCAAGTCACTGAAAGCAGAACCATTTATAAAGGACCACCGCTTCTTTCCCCTGCATGGAAAAATTCAACTCTGCAGCTGAGTTGTCTGGGGAATGCATTCCAGGAAATAAAAATCACATCAGTCTTCTGATATGAGGATCACCTGCAGGCTTTCACACATTTTTTATGCTTAAACCAATCCTGTTTAAAAGAAACCTTAAGGGATGGCTGGAGATGAAGGAAATAATTTTTACAGGAGGCATTCGGAAAACACGATGAAGGAGGAAACAATTCATTTTTTCTCAAAGAAACAAGACATCAGTTCCACAATGCATGTATCTATAAATTAAATTGTCATTTGTTATCTTTAAAAAATAACACATATTTCATTTCTAGCCTGCCTTGGCAACCCTGTAGTAGTTCTCCTGCAGGTTGTAGAACTAGGTTCTTGCTAATGGCAGGAGCTAGCCAGTTGTCAAGAGGAAGCTTTGCTAACATGTTGTTGGGATAGTGAAGATAACATAAATTACATGTATTTGCTGGTGCTGCCAAACCTCATGCTACTTAGCTCTGAAGAATCTCTGCTTGGATTAAATTGAACAATGGCAGCGTAAAGAGTCTGCTGCACTCTAGCATAGGGGATGAGTCTACCGACTCACGCCCAACTCTTACAGCTTCAATGATACTGGCCACTGCAAGGCTGGCCATTTCAAATTCATTTCAAATTTCATTTCATTTCAGATTTCATTTCAAATCAGCGGGTGGAGAGCCACTACTACATGAACTACAGCAAACCCCAAATGAAGCACTACTAGCCAAATTGATTTTGATAGGACAGAGAATACAGTAACAGTTTAGGCAGACTGCAGGCAGTAGGCAAGCCGTAAATTCACCAGCAGCACAGTGCACAGATCAGCAACCTAAATGGTGGTACCAAAAGCACAGCTTGTAGAGACAGCCAACATCATGCACAAAGCACCTTCCACTGCGCTTCAGAAGGTACAACCATACTTCCCTACCAGGGGGTAGGTACCATGCTATCCTTCCCAGACCAGTTGGTCTCATAATTTGAAAAGCTATCAATTTTTCTGAGATATTTTATCATCCTTCCTTCAAAAACATTGAGACAGCCTAAAAAAATACAGACTCGAATGTAACTGCTGATGGTGTAGTCAATCACTATCTCCATACACTCGGCTCCCAACTAGCTTTGGAGATTGATATTTGTGCAGCTGAGGGATGTGTAAGCTGACGCTGTGTACTTTTTCAGGTGGTTCCAGCACCTCCTGGGTTTAATAACCAAAACATTTTCAAGCTACACTGTCCACAGAGCCCATCAATGTAGATCATATAAGTAACTCTTGAATTTTCTGCACTAAACATCCTTGTGACTAAATGTCTGCTACGCTGCCCAATATTTTTTGTTCATTTGGAATATGAGCTTTCATAGGGAGATGCATAATGTGATCTGAATTTTTCTGACTAGCAGTCAGACTGGAAGCTGCTTTTCATATATTAAATAACAAACACAATCCTTCCACACCTCCTCATGATGTTCTCCCAATTCCCACCCATCATCTTTCCTCACAACACCATTCTGCACTGAATACAGCCAAGCGGGACACATGTAAGGAAAGCCAGTATTTTGTCTTTGCCTGAGAAAAGATGAACCCATGAGCTATGGATATAAAATAAAGGATGAACAGATGCCTACTTAAACTAGAAGACATATGGAAGATACGATTTCATAGCTCACAGTTGTGCTCAGTGCAGTGGATCCCTGATCTCTCCATTTCTACTATGCAAATCATCCCCCCATGTATCAGCGCAATGCTAAACTAACAAAAAGCAGTGCTTCTGTAATGGTAGGCTGTCACCATTCCAGGGAAATTCTTCAGCAAGACTTTATACATTAGGATTGGAAATGAAAAATCTGTAAGAACAAAAAAAACCCCAAACCCACAAACCACAAAACCTACCCCCCCCCCAACCCTGTGAACTATAGTTTTCCTTCAAAAGGGAGTAAAAACCCTTTCTATTTCTGAACACCAGAGAATTTTTCATTTTGAAACTACTATGCAAGAAGTAATTAAGTCATCTTTACAGAATGCTTTTGAAGAAAAATTATATAAATAAGTTCTCAATCCTGTTTCTCAGAATGAGAAATCACACAGTGTATTAAGGCAAAAGGAGGTTTTCAGGCTCCAGTTCAGTGCTTCTCCCTAAGCACAGTGCTGTCTTTACAGGGAATTGATCAGCTGAAAACAAATGAGATGCAATATTTTTGCTATTTATACAGTACAACAGGTGAAAAACCCTGATCCTTAGACTGTGAAACTTGCTTCGTGCAGACACCCAGTAGCAGAAGATACGTTTGCCACGTCACTGCACCCTGAGACAACAAAGTGTGCATTTGTGGCAAGCAGTTTATATGGATATCAAGCTCCCAGGTGCTTCACAGTATTTTTATAGCTTACATCAGCAAGCTATAGCATGGAAAGCTTGTTTCATTGAATTTCAGTGGCTGCAACTGCTCAGCCTCCCATGCTGTTGTGTTAGGAGTCAGCTAGATGGTGCTCATGGGGTGGCAGCCAATGTGCAAAGTTAGCACTGGGATTTTGCTCTGGGCCTCTTCCCCCGCCTCTGGCATCCCACACAATCTGAGCAAGTTGTCACAAATGAAAAACCAGGACCGAGAGGAAGGGGACGAAGGAGGCAGGTGGAAGGAAAATGCTTCTCAGATACCGTATGAGCACAGATCCTTACATAACCACGCTGGCTTTCAAAGGCTGGGATGCAAGTATGAAGCTGAGGCTGGTTTTGTTACATATGAGCCAGCTCATTCGCTCCTACCTGGCAGGCTGAACAGAGCACAGTACTGACAACTTAGGAAAAAAAACATGTTATTGGAGAGACCTGACAAGTTAGAAGTTGTTTTTCCCGTGACGAATAACAATCCTAGCTGTAAGCTTCATCATGATCAGATGGAGTGTGTCTTTATGGATGTTTGAAGTTAGAATTAATTAGTAGCTTTTAGCGGTCTGTGAAGTTGCCTAGGTTTGTTGGATTAATTGTATACTGCAGATAGTACCATGTAAAGACACATTGCGCTAACTCCTGGTAAATGTGAAAAACTCAAACTGCTCAGGGACGGTGGACAAAGATAGATTTTGGTGTGGACATACTGTTCAGGGATCCATTGAGTGGCAGAATACTTATTAATTCTTAAATCTGAAGATCCTGCGTGGTCCCTTGGGCTGAAAGTTTGTATGAAAATTTCATTTCAAAATGACAAGCCCATATATGCACAGGAATGGTTTTCTAAATAAAACCCTAGATCATTTTTTATTCATCTTGTGTCTAAAATGCCCAAAGGCATAGCTCCATAAAAGTTTTAAACTTTAAACAAAAGCTCCTTTTGAGTTGCAGGAAAACAAAACATTCTGAAAGTAACGGTTTATATTATTTATTGTGATGTTTACTTAGTAAGAGAGGCTGAAGACTTAATTCTCAGTGGAAGTGCTGAATTACTTTAGGAACAGAAGCCCAATTAATTAAGGATCATTTCCCATTGATTTCACTGTACTACAGACCAGACTCAGAGTATCTGCTATACTGCTGGCACTATACAAGATATAAATAATATATAATAATATACTTAGACCAGTTACTGCTGTCCTGATGACCTGTAATTCTCACTGAGGAAACACTTCTAAGACTTTGATGTGAACACAATAGAAGCCACAATAGAACCTCTTGAAAGAAAGAGAACAGGAAAAGCACAGAAGAGGCACTATGCACACTGCAGATCAAAAACAACAGCCAAATGAAGAGACAGGTTTCAAAAGTGGACAAAAGTGGCAATAAATACACTTGTATTGGAAAAATCAATAGGCAAATACCCGATATCATGCCTAAAGCTGGGAATTTTTTACACTATAGAGCACAAAACCTGAGTACATTCAGGATACACACTATGGCCAGACTACAAGCTCAGATTCACCTCACAACTCCATTATCAGTAGAAATTGAGCCCTGGAAATCTCCCTACTTGACCACTTCTATCAACACGCTGCATGAAGCACCACGGCATGGGTTTTCTTTCTAGGTATGCTTATGCATCCTAGGGACCAGCTGGAGCCCCGTGCTGCGGTATTCACCCCTTCATGGCTCCCACTGTCGACAGCCTCTCCATATAAAGCAGCCAAGTAATCAGTTCTGTTGTCCAGGCTCTTAGAATTTTGGAATAAGACTTGGGGTAAAGGTTTGGCTCAATTCATGGCGAAGCTGCACTGAAAGTTTATTGCAGAAAGACAGATGTGTTGGGCTCCGTCTGGAAAATACAGCACTATTATATGCATTGCCAGAATATTCTGTTAAGAAATTCAGAAAGTTCAACATTCCTTTGGTGCAACCATGTTTATTTATAAACAGTGTAGACAAAATTGTGTTGTCTGAGAGAAAAATACGGCAAGTTGTATGACAACAATTTTCAGATCTGCTTCTAGCGAGCCTCATGTGTGGAGGTATGCTGCTGCTGCTTCCTCTCAAAGCTAAGTTCTCCCAGCCCTGTCTCAGTCTGCTCCCTCTCTCAACTTCCTGACTGTTTTCTGCCCCTGAAGCCCACACAGCAGTATCAAGTCTGTGACCTAGCTTTTGTGTTTGTACTAAGTCACTACAAGAGATCACTGGGCCATAAAGATTCAATTTTTGCTAAAGGTTGCCAGACTAACTACTCATTACTGTCATATACAGCAGCTTCTCTTTCAATTCTCACTGTCTACACTGCCTTACATTTTCTTTTCACTTAGCCTAAAGAAATGACAGAAAACACACCCATGAAGCTCAGCCATGTTCACAACTCACGCTGGCCATGAATCTCACACAGAACAGCAATAACAACATGGAAAATAAAAGACTCATCTTTACTCAGACTGTAAGATCAGGTGAGTAAGTTGAGCTGAGTCCCTGTATAAGGCTGCCAGTTATGAAAACTAATACATAAAGATATCAACTTCAAAAAGATCTCAAGTACCTTTATTATCTAAAGGAGAATGTAAAACCCTATCTTGTCATTATGGCAAGGAGAAAAGGAAGCTGGGAGCAGTGCTGGATATGTCTGTGGCCAGCGTGCACCCTGAACAGGAGGAGGGCAGGATGGCTACAATCAGTCCACTGACTCAGCAGGAGAGCATCCTCCAAGGCCTGAGGTCAGGCTCCTCAAGAAGCAGCAGATGCATTAGCAAAGCTCCTAGCTCTTCACAGCTGGGCAGCAGTCCTCCTGGGCAGGGCTGCAGGGAGCGGGGCTGGCAGCAACAGTCTTTGAAAGCCTGTGAAAAGATGGAAAAGGGGAGAAAAAGGAAGCTCTTGGAGCCTTTGACTTCTGCCCATTAACCTCAGCCTCTTTGAGCTTCGGCTCAGCAGGAGATCATGGGTAATCACAGAAAAGGGCCTTTTCATTTCTTCTGCTGGTTACATTTCAGGTTTGCTTAGACAGAGAGCCACAAGGATAGGCTTGACTGGGTGAGGCCATTCTTTGGCCTCAGGAACAGAAGGACTCAAGGAAGTGACCAAATCCAGTAAGAAAAGCATTTTAAATGCTCACCAATTATTTAAAATGAGATATTATGTGAAAATCATTTTTCCAGATCTGAGAGCGTGTTTACTAAATGTGAACGTGACATAGTAGGAGCTGGGTTTTTCAGCCTGGAGAAGCAAAGGTTGGGGGGACCTAATTGCTGTCTTCAGCTGCCTTAAGGGGGTTGAAGATAAGACAGAGCCAGACTTCTTAGTATTTCACACTGAAGGATGAGAGGCAATGACTGCATCGCAGCAAGGGATAAGTGGATTCAAAGAAAAAAATTCTTCACTGTGAAGGTGGTCCACCACCAGAGCACTGCCCTGAGAAGCTAGGGGATCTCTGTCCTTGGGGATTTTCAAAAAGCTTAACTTTTACTCCAATGTGGAGCTCACAAGTCAAACTAAAATCTCAAATTGAACTTTAGACAAATTATGGAGGAAGCCTATAGACACGTATCCTGTTTCTGCTGCCACTGACACTTTTGTCCCCTATCCTTCCCTACTGTTTTCCCCGCACTTCAGGGTGCCATGGATGCATCAGCATAACTGCAAACACAGCCAGTCCTCAACCCAGCTACCTGAGTTAAATGTTTGCGTGTTTTACCCTTTTTTTTTATTTTTCAGTTTATGCTGAAAGGGTAAAATTGGGCAAGGTACATTTCTAACACCCTGGTTAAGATATCATATACTTGACCTCCAGGGTATAAACACAGGTCTAGGAACAACTAGATTCAGGGAGACGGGCATTGCTGTAGTTTATAGTTTGTTATTGTTCTTTCCAATTAGCAATAAAGAAAACCGCAAAAGGGGGGGTATCATTTTGGATAGACAGAACAGGAGCTCACTTCACTGAAGGCAAGAGAAAAGCTGTCATGCAATTATTTAACTCCTTCCATACCCACCATGCACCAGTTAGAGCAGAGGGCTCACAGCATCAATATGAAAATGCCCTGATATGCAGGTGCCCACACCTAGAACAAGGACAGGATTCAGAGATAAGCCTTGGTGTGCAAGCAGGAGAGGGTGCCCGTGCAATACGCACTAGCACACTGAGGTCTGCTCAGTGAGCACTGGCTGCCCGCAGCAGTGGCCCACCTGCAACATGATCCTAGGCTAGAGCATCTAGGTAAAGGACAGCACCATCCCTTCGATCCAGCTCATTCTCCAGTGTTTGCAATCAAACCCATCCCGGGGATAAAGTCCAGGTCAGGACTGCAAATAAAAAGTGGAGGAACAAAAGAGAGAAAAGTCATCTTCTTCACAGTGTAAATTCATAATCATAACCATTTTTATTATTATTAGCTTATTAACTATGTTAATAAACAATGTAAATAAATACAATTATCAAAATACTCTATAAAGTCAGTGCATAAACAGCAGTTACTCAAGGTTGCTTAATAATTCATTTACTCAGTTTCAGAGTTACTTCCAACAGAAAAAATAACAAAAGACCACGAAAAAGCAAAGCCCAGAACACCACCATGTGTGCTGTGAACTCCTGCTCCTGTGGAGTCTTTAATGTTTTGGAACATGATATACAGCAGACACGGTATTTTATGAGGTTTTTCATACTTTTGTTTTATTTAACAGGTGTTTCTGTCCAACTGAATTTTTGTCAAAGCACGCCTCAAGTTTTTGAGAGAGAAAAAACCTCAAGGTAGCAAAAGAGGACAATGTGACTGCAGAGCAGGGCAGTTGGCATGTGCAGGATATTCTGTAGCCAGGACATGTGCAGTCTGCTGGGCATTCACGCCTGCTGAGACTGGGCACTGAAATGGAGACTTCAAGCCCAGGGCATAGGAAACCCCTCTGCAAATTCCAGCTGCACTTAATCAATCTATGGGCAAAAGCGATACATTCACAATGTTGACACGAGAGCTTGCTCACCTCATACCTCACCTGTGATGCCACTGGCTGTGTGAATGCCCTCCGTCTCAATGTATTTATTTTTTTTTGTTTTAAAATTTGTACAATTGTCCATGTGCTGGAAAATAAGATAGGACAAGTAAGGAAAATCTGATGTGTTTTTTTTAAACCTCACTGCAACCACACCTTTTTCCTCGCAGCAAATCACGTTACAGAGTTGGTCATTTCCCACAAAAAAAGATGAAAATTTCCAATGACTTAAATTGTTTCAACTTTTCCAACAGTATCACCTGAGTGCAAAGTAGCTGTAAAACATCATATAAATTATGTGATAGTGTGGTATTTTCAATGGTGCTCACTCAGAACAAGCATAGATTGCAACACAAAGACAAGGCAAAATAAATAAGAAATGAAAGGAAAAATAATAATAGCATGACATGTTTTTTTTTTACCCCTCAGAGTTCAATTTAGGCACAGCAGTTACTGATTTAATTTCATAGCACAGGCCCACATTGATGAAAGATAGCACAGAATAATACACACATAACACGGGAAATAATGGAAAAATAAAAAAGTGGTTTTCTTTAACTAGTTTCATTTTGTTAGTACGTTGTTGCCCACATTGATCCTTTTTATTTATTAACAAATGGTAAATCAGATTTTTTTAAGAGGGAGGAAAAGAAAAATTAATTTTGAAATTCTAATACTATGAATGGTTAAAAAGTTTCTTGTGAAACTTCACAAGAAAATTCACTTTCAAACTCATGCTTCCTCTTAGAAGTGTTTGCATTCCATGGAAGAGTGTTGATGTTGTTTTTTAAATGGAAAATATAAAAGTTTTGGAGATAGAAAAAGATTAAGCCTAAAACCATAAAGGATTTTTTTTTTAATTTAAGTTATTGCAACACCTCATAAAAGTTGTATTTCAGACAGCTTATATTCCCTTTCCATCTACACCCCTGCAGTGAGCTTCCCAGTTGAACACTATATCCTGTAGCACAGGGGATCCCGTGGCAGCTCCCTGGGCTGGGGGAACTCCGGCCAGAGTCATGGTTTCCCAAGTAAAATCAAGGTACCACGCATCAGAACTATAACTCTGGAAGGTACTGTGGAAAACTTTTTGATTTAAATAATTGTTTTTCAGGCTCAAGTTTTGCTTAATTCTACTTTTCTTTCCCCCCGCCCCAAATAAAAGAGATCAATGGCAAAAAGAAGCATTTTCTCACCATAGCAGGCTTACTGAGCCCAAGTCAGCTCTGGTCATTTTTTTCCTGTTACTACTTCTTTGGTAGCATGGAGCCATGCACCACAGGTGTGGAGTTGGGATCTCCATGTATAAAAGATGCACAAATTTACAAACATAAAAGCCTGCCTCAGACCATTCCCGCATTCAGTCTGTTATGGATCAGCAGTTTCCCACTGTTTACCTGTCCACTCAGCAGCCACTGCCAGAGTATCTGATTCCAGGAGGAAGATGAACCACTGAGGTAGGTGAAGCATTATGGCAGCAGGATTGCCTTCCTGGCACCTACACAGACACTGGCTTTGGCTCGGATCCTAAAGGTTTATATCAACATCAATTCCCAGGTTTTGAAAGATGTGCTCTTTCCAAGCATAGGTGCAAAAAAAGACGTTTTTAAAAAGCCCTGCCTTGCCTCACCATAGAAAATCCTGCAAGCTACCAAGTTTAATTTAGGGTATGTTCGACGTTTTGCAATTTTTATTTAAATTGCCCATAAATCCAAGGAGAGGATGGACAAATAGTCCCATTGCATTTTATACAAACCACTTCAAACATGATTTGGAAACTGTCGCAACTCTGACACTCAGTGTAAACACTGCCACTTCTTTTTGGAAGTTTTTCATCCAAATTCGGTAGTACAGCATGAACTTGCCTTCAAATTATAATACAGAGCAGCTCCCCCAGGGTGTAGATAATACGCGTAATCACCACAGTCTCTGCCTATTCAAGTTAACACTTCTTAACAACAGATGTAATCTTCAGTGAAACCAAGCTTTTACAAATTGCTGTTAATATGAATCACGCTTAACTTGTCTAAGTATCTCTTCTAAAGAGCTTATGTTTTCCCTGGAGGTATTTAAATTAGGACTTCTTAACCACTAATTGAATATGAACTTGGATAACTGAGCAGGTCATGATTGCTTACTGAAATGGAGGCTGAAGGACTTAGCTGTCCAGACTAAGTGAGGTGAACATGTCTGACTTACGTTGTATAAAAACTTCGTGACATGGTATAGGTTTGAGGGGGACGGTTTCAATGGGTCTCAGGAGCGAGAAGTATCAGGTGATGCTTTCAGACCTCTCCCAACAGCTCAAGTTGGGATGTCACTGCCACAAAACGAGTCGGGCCATTGCATTCATTTTCATTGCTCAGGCATGTGACAAATTAGGAAGGACTTCAGTTCAAGAGCTTGTCTACGTTTTTGGTTTGTTTTTTTTTTTTTAAATGCACTAAGTATATGCTACATTCAAACATCATTTAGACAGTGAAACAATATGACAAAAGTAAAGGATTTATAAGTTTCCTGTTGTACAAGTTTTCAGATCAGAGCAGGCTCATTGTTTTTAGTCCATCAGGTCATTGTTGCATGCCAGTGCAGGTGTTAAATTTGCTCTAATATTTCAGAAGTCCTCCAAAGCAACAGACCTTTACATCTCCTAAGGATTTTGCAGACAGTTCAAAATGGTACTTTAGTATTTTTATACAATGATAATGGTTCAAAAAGTCATTTTGCACTGTTAATTGCATTCTATTTTGGTGCAGTAAATTTAGAAATATACATATTTATCCAGACATAATGCTGCCAGAAAACTAATTAATCAGCAGATAAATGTACATTGAAACAAAAGCTGTGAGTATGTTTGTCCAGTTAGGTATGAATATTGCCATAATGGCTCTAATTGTGGGTGAGGAAATGCGGCAGCAAGTAAGAAAAGTTACAGAGAGCATCACCAATCCCATAAATGGCAAAAAGGAAAGACAAGAAGCACGGTATTAACTTAAAACTCATAATGTTCTATTTTTTATGTTAAATGATATTTTTGCTGCAAAAGCAAGTTTTTCTTCTTCGAACTCAAGGAAAACTGTGAATGCATATTGGGGTATACTGACGCTATGCTTCCAGCTGGAGGTGGACTTTCAGCACAGTATAATTCAGTTTCCATCCAATTCAAACTAAAACCAACCCTGTTCTCCCCATCACCACCAGTTTTTGTCAATACAGAAACTTGATTTTTTTCAGGTGCATTTCAGTTTTATCTTCCTATAACACAGTATGAGAGATACACCTGCATGGTAACTGTGGAGTTTCTGGATATCTTTTTGTTTCTCCACCTGAAGGGCAAGATACTATAATCAAGAATGGTAGACAGAGTATTTCCTCATGTATTTAAGATAAGATGTGGAAAACCACGCACAAGCTACACATGTAGTTGCTTCACAAACCCTTCCCAAAAGGTGACTTTTGGGCACCTGTGACAGAAAAGGGTAGGTTTGACAGGGGGAGAATTACTGGAGTTTGAAGATACAGAAGGGAGAGAGCATGGCAAGCAGGGCTCACTGTTTCAACCACAACAGCAGCTGAAGCAGACTCTTGCAAAGATAAGCTCTCTCAGGTAAAAAAGAGGTACCTTCTGCTAAGGGCTTGGATAGCCTGTGCAAGGTCACAGTGGCTTTCTGAGTTGTGCTCTCTTCAACCAACTTTATTACAAAATGGGCAAAAAGGATTCACCTTGCAAGAGGTGAAGTAAAAAAGCAACACAAAAGGCAATATAAAAGGAGATCTGTTCACAGAAGTAGTATCTCCGCTTTTAAAGTTACTTTGTTCTCCTTTGGGCTTGTGCAAAACAAAACCCGAGAAACGCAAATACTTCCAGCATGCTTGCTTGAAGGGAAGGCACTTTGGCAACAGAAGGTCTGTCCCAATGCCCTGGTTGTGCAGGACTGCCCCTGGCTCAGGATCCCACTCTGCTGGCACCTTAAGCCTCCTGGCTCAGACAGCAGCTGGAGCTGCGCAACCCAGGGAGAAAATTGCTTTGGGAGACTGAAAAAAGCCTGAAGGGGGGCCAGGTGAGAGCTGAGAGTTTGCAGCATCCCCAGGTCTCAGGTCTGGTGTGGGATGCCCCCAAGACCTAGACCCAACGAGGCCATGAGGGACTGGCCAGACAGCTGCAGGGAGCCAGACAGGCATTCTGTCCGTCAGACGAGAGGCAAGACAAAAAATACATTTGGCTTTTATGAACTTTTCTACTAAAAAAACAGCCTACTGTTAGAAAGACTAACTTCTCTGTTTGCAGAACTTGATGTGAAACACACAAACTCGTGAATAGACATATAGGTAACATACGCACCCATCCCCAGAGGAAAATAGTCATGAAGGACAGCACACATGTGCAACAGCTTTGCAAAAGTGTAGGAACAGGAGGAGGGGTAAAAAAAACTAATTTCCCCAATTACCTCACAGGTAATTGCTTCTTTATCTCCCCAGCGGCTAGTCAAAAGCTCGACTACTTTTTTTTTTTCCCTGATGCACACAGAGATTCCCATTATGCAAGTCCTTCTCCTTACCTTCACAGAAAAGGGTTTTTTCATAGACATAGCACTCAACTAGGAGATGATGAGACACTGTAGCAACATTTTTTTAATTCGAATATATCTGTAACCAAAAAATATTTTGTGTTACTGATTTCCTCCTCATTGGCAGTTAAAAATCATGAAGTTTCCAGAAACTGGGGAGGGAAGGGAAATCTGCAACATTTTCTGTATGAAGAAAATTCACCTTCAAGGCACCTATAATTAAAACAACAGAACATAACCCTCCCACATTTGGTAACCTTACAGACACACAGAACTGTACAAGATAGCAATTTTCAGTGAGCAAAAATTTTGCTGACTCTGCATAACTCAGTCATACACCTTCTTGAATGCTCTTTCCAGCCACTCTGTCTATTAACAAACTATTTACTACAGGCATGACTTAATTCTGCATAATACTAAGCCCAACACATTCCATTTTAAACATGTTTTCAACTGCTAATGGCTTTGCCAAACTTTCATGTTCTATACCACTGTCTGCCTCAAGTTAATTAGCTCTGTAGAATATAAATATAACACACCATGCAGCCACAGAGCTTTGCCCAGATTAGAAGAAATTGTAAATGATGAATTGAAAAAAATCCAGTTATCCATGTCATGCTTTGATGAGGGGGTCTGAAATATGGCAGGTGGTAGTTTTTGTGTTAAAGATGTACTCAATGCTGTTGTTGCAAAAATCTCTACAGCATTGACCATCTTAGAAGCTTTTGTACATTTTCCCTTACCTTCACTTTCAACATGCTTATTCTTAGGAAAAGCTACTTCCAGTTTGGTACCTCAAGTCCCAGCAATGGGCTACTGCAACTTAGCCTGCATGCACTAATTTGGCAGGGGAGATTTCATCCTGTGGTCTTCTGCTTAGAGTTTTGTTAGACTGGGGCAGTGGAGAGGAGGACAACAGGGAGATCCCAGTGTCAGCAGTAACAAAATTGATGGGCAAGGGCTGATACTGGGGACATAGGGAACAGCTTGGGAAATGGAGCGTTATGACTGATTACTAGGAAGAGAGAGAAACCAGGAGAGTGGAAGAGGGGTGCACCAAGTTGTTAAGTGGCCATCAAGAGACAGACGGGGAAAGAGAGAGAGAACATGAATGAGGAGGATAGCTGGAAGCAAATGAGTGGCAGACAAATGGAAGTGAGGAAAGAGAGGGAACCCAGGAGAGAGACCTCTGCTTGGCAGGACTGAAAATGAAGGCATAGGCACACTTGCAGTAAGTTTCACATGACTCTCCTACAGCATAGAGATCCTCTAATGAGCTGTGTGCAAACCATAAACTGACAGAGACAAAATTAGGAAAAAAAAAATAGCATTGAATTGTGCATTGCAATCATCCTACAGCTATTAGTTACACAGATAATGTGGCATGGCCAAGAGGCTGGAGCCTACTGCAATGCACACAGCTTCTTGGTAGTAGCTGCTTCCTGGCTCTGGTGTCTGAGCTAGGGGGGCAGAAGCTTGGTTTTGCCACCCAGTTCTCCCCACATCTGGCCAGACCCCTATGTTAGATGGATTCCTGTTGAAAGCACTTGCATTTTGGAAGCTTCTATGTTGCTCAGATGCTGGAGGTGGATTATAAAGAGGGAAGGACTGGTTAGAATGTTTTGAGGTGTGGGAAGAAGGAAGTTGCTAAGAGAAGAGACTAATTTGAGTTCCTAAATGTCTCATTACTTGCTCATGCATATTCCTAGTCCAAGGTTGGGAAAGAAATCACTGCATATCCAGCCCTGACAGCAACTTAAAACCTGGATTCTACATTATTTCTTTCCTTCTCAGTGAGGAGGCAGGAGATCATACCAGATTTTTAAGTTGGGGCTCTGTTACTTCAGCTGTGACTTGAGCTATGCATGCACGCATGTGCTCACATTTTTGGTTACAGATGCATAGGAATAAGCAGGTTCTCCTCATGTCCTTTCTCCTCTCTGGACAAAAGAGCACAGCTAAAAGCTGTCAGAGCCTTGAGAGCAATCATTTAGTACTTAGACAGCGTATCTGAGAGAATATGGTAAATAGGGAAAGAGAAAAGACATTACTTGCTCCAAAGGAATAACATTCTTCATTTCTCTCCCACCTCCTCCTCAGCCATCCGCTTCATGGAGCAACTGAGTAAAAAATCATGAGCCAGAGGATAATGGCTGGCTAAGAGAGGCTTCCAGGTCCACTGCAGGCGTGCTGTGATTCAAACCATAGCTCTTGCTCAGTGCTGACGACCAGAACCTCATCTTTGTAATCTATGTCCTGGCTGTAGCGTTCTCTGCTCTAATTATTCTGCATGTGTCTCTCCTCGCAGCCTGGAACAGGCTTTCTAAAGGCTGAAACCACTGGAACAGGGAAGATTTATGGAACCAGTCAATGCTGGTTGCATTCTGCAGTACCTTGAATAAGAACCAAAAGACTCTTCCGAATCTTAGGAGGGAAGTTTCCCTCTGCTTCAAGGATTACTCACTTCCTGGTGCACTGAAGTTGAAGGATTAAGTAACTTTTCCCAAATATAGAATGTATCACACCCAATCACACACACACTCACACTGCTGCCTTCGTAAGTGAAGCATCCGAGGAGGAAAATGAGATTACAAATTTAGGAGTATAATGAGATCAAGTTAAATTCACACCATTTCCCTGCCTAGGCACAATCTATGTCATTAGAAAGGATTATTTTTTTGTTGCAATTTCTAATCTCATTATACCTTTTGTCACAAGAATGATTTATCAGAATTTCTACATTTAATGCTATACATTTTGTGAAATATTATATTATGCTCTAACACAGTACCTTCACTTGACTTTTCCAGTGTTCTGTATTTTCATTAGCCGATAACCACTCACTCATGCCATACCACTCAGCACACCTATAAATAGAAAGACCAGCCAACCAAATCACACAATATTGAAAAGGTCAAAGTAGTATACTACATTACCATAACTTAGAGAATACTGTTCATAAAGTATTAAAACTTTGATGCCTTATTTACGTGACAACAAAAGTAATGAAAATAGAAGGCATTGCAAAATGATCACATTATTACCAGAAATCATTGGGAGACTGAGCAATTGCAAACCCCTCAACATTATTATATTTCTAGCCTAATATAAATTCATGTTATTCTTTAGGTATTGTACCTCTTATGCTAAGTTTCGTGTCTCTCAGGAGAAAGACAATGGTTTGTTCACTGCTTTTTTTGATGTTTTTTAAATACAAATATTTAAGAAGCTCTTAAGCATTTTTTGAACCGCCACCCTCTTTTAGCTAGCCTGTAAAGTAATTTAGACAGAGGAAAAAAATGTGAAAATCAAGCTAAGGATTATGATTACTGACTCCCTTCCCCCACCGAGACAATAAGAGAATTACGGCCTTGCTCTCAAAGTCTATGGAAAGGACCTGTTTGAGCTCCGTGGCTGTGCCACCATACCTGGTCATGGAAAAGTACTTTTAGAGTGGCTGTGAACACAGGCTGTTCTGCAATTCATCCACCATCCTCTTGCCCCTACAGACAGCCACGTCCGCATGGCAAAATGTATGTGTCCTGACAACTGCGTGGTTGCTCACCTCTTTTCCCATACTCCAGGATTCCCAAGAGATCAGGTACATACTGCAGAAACACCTGCAAATCAGCAGTTACCTCCCCAGGCCCAGCTTCAGTCAGTTGTCAGGTGCCTGCTGTGCTCCCTTCATCACTGATCCTGGTACCCAATGCTGTTTGGTGCTGCAAAAGTCTGGCTAAGCTGAAAGTCAGACTCTGTGCCAATTCATCTCCAGACATCCAATTTTACCCAAAGAGCATGAAGTACAACTCTTCTCTTCAAGACCAGAAGAGCTGTCCCAGAGAATGCAGTCATGGCCCACCCACATCAGATAATACTCACAGCTCCACAGGTTCACAGAGCAAAAGTGGACGTGTTTAAGATTGTCTGCAGAGGAAGAAAAAAAAAAAAAAAAAAAAAAGAAAAAAGAAAGGAACAATGTAAAAGGATCAAGGAGAGAAGGTATCTGCTAGACTTTTTGAGATAGCTGTGGGACAACTGGGCTTAATATATAGCCCATAGTGTACTCTCCAATATGCTTGAGACCCTGAAACCCTGAGCAAGTTCAGGCATCCACAATCCAACAGGATGGGGAAAATGTACTGGCAACTGCCCTGCTTTCTCCCAGTGCAGCCAGTAGGCTAATCTGGGGCAATCT
Source organism: Ibidorhyncha struthersii (assembly GCA_013398815.1). Classification (NCBI taxonomy): domain Eukaryota; kingdom Metazoa; phylum Chordata; class Aves; order Charadriiformes; family Charadriidae; genus Ibidorhyncha; species Ibidorhyncha struthersii. The sequence continues at coordinate 608,104 of VZSZ01003742.1, forward strand.
GTGTCAGTATTAATATGTTTGATTAGATCCTGGCATTACAGAGTTCTGTAGCTTTGGGGAGTCAATAATAATGACATTTCAGGGGACTTAATTCATGGAACTGTAATTAACCTAGTAGTTAACTGAGAAGTAAGCTCAGCTAATGCTAAAACAACAGTAATCGGTAACCTAATTTCTATTTTACGAGCCTCATTGTCTTCCATGAGAGAATACCCATTTCCCAGCAAGTAAGGGTGATATGCCAGGATAATGCTTTTTGAGGACTATTCATGATTTCCAGTCTGAAATGCCACTGTTGCAATAATGCATTGCAAGATTTCCCAATGCCAGGCTGGAGCTGAGCTGGCATCTCTCTCTCTCCCACTGAGTCCCTGTTAAAAGAACAGAGAGGCTGGACTACAGCAAAGCTGCAGTGTCTGCAGGCAGTATAGCTGAATAGCTACATTCAACCAGCGATGCTAATTAGGTGTTTATAGGGCAAAAAGAACCTGTAGTTTCTATTCTTCATACATGAGATTTGACGTGCTTTTGGGTTTGGTTGGTTGTTGTTTTTTCTCAGGGGTTGGGGGTGGTTTGGGGAGATTTTAAGGATTTTTTGTGTTTTTTTTTTTTGTTGGGTGCTATTTGTGTTTTGGTTGGTTTGTTTGGTTTGGTTTGTTTTTTTTAGAAAAGCACCTGATGAGACGCTGTTCAAGGCCTTGTCTACCCAAAAATAATGTCTTAGTAGAAGTGATGAAGCCTCCTCCTGTGACAGTTAACCTCCAATATGGATGCTATTATTCCAATAGCAAGGTTGTGCACACCGCTAACCTGTTTACTGAGGAAGTAATTGTACTCTACCCGTGTTACACAATTTTCAGTCTAGCTACAAAACTAACTCTTACAACTAACTAAATGTCTATAGGTAAGATGAGCAAGTCATTTGCCAGGAGGGACACTAAAAAAAAATAAAAATACCACAAACAAACAAACAAAAAAAAACGCTAGCAAAACAGGCTTCATCTTTGTCAGCAAAGGTTACCCAGGAAAAGTGAGCGAGGGAGAAGTGAGGTAGCGCATCTCCCAGCTGATCTGTGCCTCCTGCAGACTCCCACCCTGAGCTGGTGCCTTGGCACCGTGCTGGCAAGGCTCTAGACCCTCTGGCAGAGCAGGTGGCCGTGGGCGGCATGCTCCACCGTCCTCCTACTCCCAACAGATTTGCTGGTGCTGGGGGCGTAGAAAGCGAGCTCTACCTGAACAAACTGAACCCCTTCACTTTTGGGATGATGGCTGGAGGGATGGAGAGAACGCCTTATGGAATTTTGATTTGAATTTTATAACATATGGAAATTGGTCTGCGAGAAAAGTGAGAAATATTTAGAAACAGTTGGAAAGGCTGTCATTGAAATTTATCCTGGCTATGTCTAAACATGGAAAAGGACAACAGAAACCAACATTAACTTAAGAAAAAATGTAAAGAGAACTGACTATGCAACAAGCAGAAGGCTTATTTCTTTTTAAGTATAAACAATCTGGTGAGGAGGAAGAGAGGCAGAACTATAAAAATAAGCCAAGGCAAGTAAAAAATAATGAGGGTAAAAAATAATAATGCTCTGCATCGCTTTGCAGAGATTTTTTCTTGTACAGCAGTCACCAAATATAACTTTCTTAAGAGAGAAACCAGACAAAATATTTCTGTTCCAAAATATCACAGTCGAGAATGGCATAAAATGAAGGTGTACTGGGGGAAGGGGACAACCTTTAGCTATGGTCAAGCTTTTTGGACACCTTCCTTGGGAGACTAATCTTTCTAGCCTCCTTACACATCAATGGAAAGAGACACTGGCCTCCACAGGGCAATTCAATACCCCTAAATGCAGGTGGTGTGGATGCCTTATTTACAGTAAGGATAAAGATTATAACAAATCACAAAACATGGGTTATTTTCTTCAAGCTTTGACTGTTTGGAGGCCTGGGCTGAGTTACAGATGGAACAATAATCGCTGCCTTCAGGCGGTTAAGGAAATGGGTGTGAGGACACAGCATCCTTGTTTGATCCTTCTCCCTTTTTTCTGTTCATTAAGTGCAGCATTGTGTATTAAAACCCTGCCTTCCCACTCATTCTCTGTGGGTTTTTTTTCCCCCTTCCCTCAGCTCCGTAATGTTTCTTTTCACTCCAGTGCCATGGGCAGTCACAGGCAAAGGGAGCTCCCAGGCTGCAAGCTTGCAGAAGTGCAGAGCACCCCCTGCTTAGTCCACGGATTTCTTTCCCCACTGCTGTTTTCTACTGGTGGAGAGGTCTCAGCCACAGGGAGCAACCTTTTATCCAGAACAATAACTCATTTGTACTTTCAACTTAAGTGTCCTTTGTGCAGCAAGTCTCTTGTACCAAGGTAGAAATTTTGTTCCTAGAGAACTTGTGAAAAAGCCGTATTACAAAGACAGTGGAAAAATTAGTGTGGAGGCAGCCTAAGAAAATATTTGAAATACCAAGATTAGCAATGACTATAATCAAGGGTAAGGACAGAAATAGAGAATGTAATTGCTTCTAATTTGAACACCATAGTGTTTATCTGCTTTTCATAGACGCCAAATAGGCAAGATTATCTAGATTTTCAAATGAGTTTATCTATTGGCTGAGTGGATTGATAGAAAAAAGTAATATAAGATGTTGAATGTATAGCATACTTACCATAGAAACACAGTGACAGGGAATGCTGTTATTACTGTATAAAGTTGCTGAATCTAACAGCATAAATTCAATGCAAAGCCTGAGTTACTTTTCCACAATTGTACTTTGGAGAGGCAGAGCAACCTAAATAGCCCTATATTTCCTTTAAAAATAAGTTCAATTTTAAAAGTATGTATGCATATAAATTCCAGAAAAAATCATAGGATTCTTCTGTTTTCCTTTCTTCCCACACTATTTCTGAGAACACCGATTTCTCTTCCCTTTGTTTCACTTTTCCATCTTGGACTCTGGTAGATCTGCAGTTTGGCTTAGGAGGCCAACTCATTGCATTTACTCACTCTAAGTCTATTTCCTAATAACTTTTCATTGTGCAACTACTTAGAAACAACTAAACAGAAAAATCAGTATGTTTATGCTCATATTCCCAGAAGTATGGAAGGAATACTTAACTTACACCGATGAATTTCAGCGGATAACTTTCAAACGCACTGGTTACTCATAATCCTTTCTAAGAGAAGACAGGAACCACATCACATTCTGTATTTTACCACCTGCTGCAATACAGAATTTCTGTAAATGATTGCAAGCAGTGTGCAAACCACAGTTCATTTTTGGTAGAAATTTCTCAATAAATCTTCAATATTGCTTAAAAATTTCTGCAAAAATAAATTGAAGAATTTGAATTAATAACATATTGACTTGCTGATAATATTTGGCAGGTTTTAGGGATTTTTGAAAAAAGTACAAATAGGAAAAGCGGAAATATTCATTGAATAATGCATGTTTTGTAGTGTATTACATCAATTTTGCAAATCTCCCTGACTCATAATAAAGCAAGCACACCCAGTGTTGAGGAAATGTGGTATTGCTTGGGCTTCATTGCACACGTGCTCAAGTGCCATCCTGAGTTAATCTATTCCATAACATACAAGCAAAACGTACCTGACATAGCAGGAAGACATCAAATTTGGACTGATAATGCAGCACATTTGTATAGCAAAGTATGGACGTGAGCAAAACTATGCCAGGCTAGAGCTGTCAAAGGAGAAAAAGGAAAAGATGTGGAACTGAGTTAAAATACAAGTGAAACTCTTCATGGCTGAGGCAAATGCACCCAATGATTACTACTATCATTTTTCTATTTGTTCAGATAGGGGATATTTAAATAATTTCATGTTGTTCCCTACCCATCCTTCCCATCACTCCCTCTCTCCTCTTGCTAGCTTTCTTTTGTCATATCTTTTGTTTCTTAAGGTCAGTTGTGAGACATTGTCCTACATGCATGAATAAGGCCACAGTGAATACTACGCACTAAAAGATGAAACAATAATCTGTTTTTTATAAATGTCTTGACCAACTGCCACCAGTAAGAGAAGATAGAGTGCTCTTCTACTTTGCAAGTAAGGATTCCTGGAGAGGTGACATATTTTTCTGTTTCTTTAGGTTAAATGTACTTTTTATTTACATGAAATCCATCTGCTACAACATCCTACATGCCCAATAGGACCACACGGTTAAAAAACATTAGAAACCCATTAATGTGTCTTTCCGTACTGTGATATGTTAATAGTGCAAAAAGCTATTAGGACCAGGCTGTCAGGCCTACACAATAGACGAATTGCTGGGTCAGCATGAACATACACTGCACCATGATTCATAAAATAATACCATTGACATATACCAATACAAGTAGACATAAAAAAAGAAGATCAACATTTAACTCTAGTTTTTAACCCTTCCCAAATTTTTTGTCCTTTCAGCAACTGAATTCTTTGGAGCTAACAACAGCAAGCTAGGCTAAAAACACCACCTGTGAATTAGCGGCCCACTTTTTCAAGTGTCTCAAAGGGAGACAGAACCATCTACAGGAGCAGACATATTCAATGTGCAAGCAAAACCTAGTTTTGCCTGAAAAAATTAGGTAGTTGCCAAAGTTAGCTGTGTTCTCATTAGCACGATCATCTACTTAAGCACATATGTAGAAGGTTATAGTGCATGACTGGTGTGCACTTTGAGGCCCCACTCAAACAAATCTTCCATACAGTGAGATTTTGTGTTATTTGGCCTTTGCTCCAGTAAGATTAATGTTTGTGGAAGGAGAATGACACTGAACATGTAGAAGAATGAAAAATAAAGAGCACTGTTAGGAGCTTGGCAAGAATGTGTACAGATACATTTCCTTTTAATGGCATATACAATCAACACTATTAGTCATACACACATATCTTAGTGGGTATGACTATAGTTTCCTCTTGACTCTGCTATCAAAAAAAATTTCTTACCACATTTATATGTTCCTCAAAAATATACATAGGGAAGTGAAAGGTCTTTTTGATCAGATGAGAAGATCCTTTGGGAGTTATCTTTGTCCTTTTGTCTAAAAGCCACGTAAAAACTGGCTCAGTATGTGCTTGAATCATTCATCCTTGTTTTGCTGAATCCCTGTTACTTTATGTTTAACTGCACATCTTCTAGCTGTTGTCATTTACACACCCTCCAAATTGCGGGATGCTGCAGGACATATGCTTGCTGACATACTTTTCATGAAGGAAATCCTTAGAATCAGCTGGCCAACATAAGTTACATTTGGCCACAGGGCATAGAATGAGGGAACTGCCCTTATGACAAAGGAAATCAAAACATTTGCTCCATACAGTCCTGCGAAGAAGGAGAGGGGAAGGGAAAGAAGCACCAAACCTCACATCTCTATGAGAACGTAATGAGAAGAAAAATAAATCCTTTCTAAAGGCCTGAGGTTAGAAAGCACTGAGTTCCAAAATCCCAGAGGCCAATGGAAGCTGAAAGAATTTGAACTGGCCCTGTTACTTCAATACACTATTCAAATCAGCATTGCTCTCTTACCTGTTTCAGCATATATTTTCTAGCATCCAGAAGAAATCAGTGCTAACTGCAACAATAGTATTTTGGGGATGGCAATCGTAACCACTACTAACAGCTAAATGCAAATCAGAGACCATCTTCAGAGTCTGTTTAGCACACCCTTTCCACATGCAACTTGATAAAGATGGAAAATGATTTGGTCTCTTGCAACATACTCTGCAAGAACTACAGAAGTGAATTGAAGACAATAACAGGTAAACAGACGATTCAGGAAACACTTGAATTTAGACATACAACACTGAGTTAAGAGTTCAGATCTTCTCCCTGTTCAGTTTTTGGAGCTCAGGCTCTGGTGCTGCTGAACTACCAGGCTCTGTCTTCTGCTGTGAAAGGGGAACATCATTGAAGGCCACAGATATATCATCCACAAAGAAAAAGTCAGAGTTTCAAATTCACACCAAGACCCACAGTCCAAAATGTTGTGTGTATTTCAAAGTGTGCTTGGCCCCATTTACAGTGAGTTTTAATAGGGCTAGAACACCTGCTCCCTTGACAGAAAACACTAACAATACACGCTACAAATATAGTAGTGGTTCACAAATAAGTTATAATAGTTAATTAAAGTATCTACATAAAACAAAAGAACATCTCTGTGATATGTATTTAAGCACTTATTAAAGGACTTCTTTAAGAAAACACAACTGATCTATTAGCATAGGCTTGTTTTATGGTTTTGTCCAGCAGTCACAATTCAGGGCATACCCAACCACCTCTTTCCAAAACACTCTACTAGGTACCTTCTCGCTAAGCTATGTGAAAATGTGCCCAGAACTCTCCATTCACCATTTAAGAGGCTTTTCTTAGGCACTGCCTTACCCTTCAGTATGTAGGATTTATGTATCCACTCATAACAATATCCTATTTTCTTATGTCCACTCTGAAGACCAATTCTGGAAGTTCCCCATTTGTCAAATCATCAACAAGTTTTATACAGGGTTCCCAAAGAGAACAGTAATGAATCTAGGAACAAGAGTGTGCATTTAATATTTCTCATCGTATGACAACATTTTACCAGTTCATCCTCAAAAAAAACCCAACAAAAGAGTCTCAAGACTATCGTCAGTAAGATGCTAATGTATTTGGGCAACAGAAATACTAATCTGATATCTTTAGAGGAGGGAAAAGAGCCTTGCACATTACACATCGTGTCACTGTATGCAATTACAGGGAATTAACAGTGGGAGAAAAGGAAGTGGCAATTATTTTTTAAATGGTCTTCCCATCTAGGCTAGAGGAAAAAGCAGATTTAAAGTAGCCCCTGCAGCCATAAGAACAGGGAGTATGTATCTCTATGAACTCCCCAGCCTGTGCTGTTCTGGGCAAGCTGTAGTCACAGGAAGAGATTCTGAAAGAGTGAAGGACTCTTTCAACAACATTATTGTTGCATATAGCCATAGTAACACAAAGATGTTAACTGTCTGTGTGAAACTTTCCCATCCATTGTTGGGAACATGTTTGTATGTATAGATCTTCTCTAATCTTTAAATGTTATAATAAAGCTGACTCTTCAGCAAGATAACAAAACAAGACATTCACTTTTCTCAGTGCAGGACAGTTAAAACCAAGGAGCTGGACCATTGCATTGGTGCTTACCATGGCAGATAGTTTACAAACGATGTTGTGCTGCTCCAGGGAAACAGAGAAGCATCCTTGCTAATCTTCACAGAGCAATTGCAACTGGTAGGAAAGCAGCCTGTGCTGAAGAAGCATCACCCATTGACTGAGCTGTTTTAGGTTTGGGCAGACAAAATGGATGGTGGTAAAAAGAGTACAAAAAAATATCCAAGATGCTCCTATTCCTAGTGTTACTACTACCATTAATGCTATGTTTTGAAACTTTCCCTATTTGTACACTTTCTGTGTTTTTAACTGGCTCCTTCAACTAAGCTACAAGACTGCTGAAAAGTCCCCCTGACATCCCAGCCCCAACTTGCGCCTTCCATGGCAGCTCTAACTCAGTCCTCCTTTACTACTGACTACAGAATTATTCTCCCAGCACTGCCACTTCTCGCAGATGTCTTTGTTTAACTTGAATATTCTGTAGCATCTGCCAGCATTTTCCCCTAGCTAAATTCCTACTAAACACACTTTATTTCACTAAGCCTCATCAGCTATTGCTCTAAATGCAGCCCTTCAAAAGAAAAAAATCTCCACCTCCCTTTAATATGTGTATCAAAAAAAGGAGGATTAGGAATCAGCACTCCTAGACTGTTGAACTAACTTCTTTCTGCCTCAGTTTATTCAACCATAAAATGGCTATAATATTTACTAAAATATCTCAAAGAATAGTTAAGAAGCTTAATGTTATTAATCCAATACTACTGATTCTCACTTGCTACAGGGAATATATAAACATTTCCATGCAAAGTTGACATACATTTCTAAGATTTATAGTTTATGGTTTGTAGTCATTAAAATAACATTATTTGCAAGGTTAATACCCCAGTCCAATGGAGCAGAAAGTAGTATCTGCATTATAATCAAGATTATATTTTTATTTGCTAGTTATTCCTTTTAAGTGAGTCTGTAGCATTTATTTTCACCTATAGGGCAGTATTATTAATAAATCCTTATTGCCAGTAAGCTTACATAAATTTATTGAGAAACCCATTGTTTTGAAGAATTTCCCTGGTACAAAATTAATCTTCTGTTTTTTTGTTTGTTTGTTTGTTTTAGTACATAGGGCACAATCTTTTTCATGTAACTGCTTTAACAAAGTTTTGCCCTTAGGTCTGTATATTATGGAAATGCTTTCAAGAGAAAGTAAAAAAAAGAAAACAACAAAACAAACGGAAGAATCAGTAACCCCTGTAAGTACACAGAATGTCATTGTAACATAAAGCCAAGCAATACTATTTCTAAAATTACAGACCTGAAGTTGTTCTTTTGAAAAAATTACAAATAACTTCCAAGTTTGATTCTGCAGGCTATATTTACTGTAACATTAACAAGTGAGACTATCTGCTGTCTCTCTAAAGGAAAGAGGGCTGCGTTTAGCTGTACTTTAAATCTTCTGTAAGAATTATTCTGATCTGTACATGGGATGCCTGTCAGTGATTTCCAGGACTAATTGGACTAAAGTACGGTACAACCTAATTTTTCAGCATATGCAACGGAGTTTTGAGATTCCTAAATGCTTCACTCTTTTAAGAGTCTTGTTATTTTCTATTAGCTAGAACTTCGTTGTCTCCAGCTACCAGCAGAGGGAGAAAAAGCAATATGAAGTATAGAAATGTAATACAACACACCATCTCTCATCCGCACCACTGAAATAAATATGATGCGGTTTCAACCATTTCTTTTCTAGGACAGGGTACGCTCATTGTCAGTCCCCCAGTCTACAAGTAATCTGCTTAATTGTTGGGTTTTTTTTCCCCTCTCCAGTCTTTTCTTCCCTTCTCCCTTTTTGCCTTTCACTCCATGCAGGCTGAATCTTTACGAGATGTATAAATAGTGGAAGAATTATTCAGAGGGCTTTATTATGAAACTAGAAATCATTTCATTGACATTAATGGGAAAGTCTGTCTTTTGGAGAGCTCCACATTTCTAGATGCCATTTCCTGTTCTCAAGGTCCCTTAATGCAATGAACCAGGGCAAGATGGGAATTGCTTTACCTCTCTTATGCTTCAGAGACACGTGTATATGAGATGGGATGCTGAAGGGCTACATTTCTTTTAATGAGAGCAGTTAGTCTTCTATATAGACTGGCTTCTGTTTTATTTAACAATTTCCTAAGCTTATTGGCACACATGCAGTTATTTTATACAGAGATGTCCACATTTCCCACTAAAGCTGCCCTCCCTTCATCTGTGCAAGCACACACATAGACACAAAGCCAGATAATGCGCTATTTAAATAAAGTGCTTTCTCATTCCTTCCTTAGGCATAAAACCTGTCAGTTGTAACAGAGACAAAGGGCAGACAGCTCTTGCTGCTGCCTCATTGCTTCTTAGCTTCTGGCACTGGGAGGCTTGGCTGGCTAGGTCAGGTGTTTGGTCCTCTCTGCATGGATCCTCACAGTCCAGGTGAGGACATAAGTGTGACTGACAAGTTAAATGCTCTCTGCTCAGGATCCCCAGCCCCAGCTACTGCCTGGAGCATGGTATCGCAAACCACCTGCTTTAAATAAGGGGCTGGGGATGCATCGGTAGAGCCAAAGGGTAGAGCTCCCAGGCATAAATTACTTTCTTATTGCTCTCATATTCCTAAAGTGGTCTGCCCTTTAGGTCGCCCTGCTCTTTCCAGCTGTAGCATGTTACACACACACAGATGATCATGGACCTAATAGCAAACGATGGCAGTGCTAATCATCTGACACTTCTAGCTGTCTGCAGGTGCCCATGAATCATCTGCTGTTCGGAGAGTTTCTGTTCCAAGGCTGAATTAAACCAAACTATGGACAGGTCAATGACAACGAAAACACATTAGACATTCACTGTATCAAACACCCTCATTGATAAGACACTCACCAGAAATGGGGTAAACCCTGAGTGAGGTGCTTGCTCTGCCAGCAAACAGAGGTTTGGCTCCGAGTCTCCTGTACAACAGACCTTAGTTCCTGCTGCTGCAGGATTGGCTTCTCTGAAACAGAAACTGGGACAAACCCCTCTCTTTCCACTTATGTCTCCCTAAGTTAGAAGGGACATCAGAAACTTTAAGGAGAACAGTTTCAGGAGGCAGAGAAGGTCTTGAATAGGGCTGCAAAGATGGAACAAGAAGTAGCAGTTGAAATAATAGTATAGCACAGGGGAGAAAAGCTCTGCAGTGGTATGCAGAGAAGCAGAGGAATCTAAGATTAAATATTTGCATCACGTGAGTGGTATTATGATAAATACAGTTTGTGCCATCAAAGGCCGTTGGAATCATGCACATACCACCTTCACAGGTGGACTGGCAGAGGGGAAGGTTATCCATAACATCAGAGGAGGGTTGTTACTGAGGCATAGCAACCTGAACGCTCAGGTAAAGGAAAAATGGGCCATAATAGATTCAGGACAGAACAAGAGGCTTGCTGACAAGCCCATAGAGGACAGATGCCAACTGGCCCTCATCCTGTTAAATTACAAGTGGATATTAAAGATGTCCTGAGGTTTCTGTCCTCTCTAGCCTGGCAGTGCTGAACACCACAAGGCATGGGGCTGTTCTACACCTCCGTTCACAAAGTGCTATGGCCATGCTGACCGGTGAAGAGACAACTAAAGCACTCTTTTTCTGAGTAAGGTCTGTTTTGGGTAATTTTTTTTTGCTGTAGGACACACAGAGCTAAGGGTACATGCTACATGTGCTACCATGCTACTGCATAGGCCTTCCAAGGCAGGACTTAAGAATTAAAATATCTAAATCTATGTGGTATATGGTAACCCACCTGGGACCAACCTCAGCAGTATACATAGGCCAATATTTAGACTAGTACAAGTCTGAGCTTTGCCTCTTGCTGTGCCTCTGAGCTTATGCAAACCTATACAGAAGCAGAAGGTGACATACGAACAGTGTGGAGGTCCAAAAAAAGTTCAGTCAGTGCATATGTGCATTATCCCTTCTGAAAACGCAGTGGAAACAAAACTACCACCTGCCTTTGGAGCAAGGATGCAGGAGTTTCACTGTTTCAAAATTCCATTAATCTGACAATTGCAACTTAATGCACAACAGTGCACAATAAACTTCAAGGACCAGGCTGGTGCTGTTAGAATGGTGCAGCTGGCTTAGCATTTTTTACCTGCATGTAAATTCTGCTGATTTAACCACAGCTTTCTTCAGGGATTCCTCTAGGACCTAGACTTCTCTCATGTCAGAAGGACTTGCCTACATGTGATTACTCCAAAAACAGTTTTCAGGGACAGTCAGGAAGAGAAGCAATGTGTACACAGCTTCTGCCCTTCAAACACTTGCCATGCAGGCATGTCTGTTGACTATTAATTGTCTCCTAAAACAGTTATTCATTCAAGAATGAATAAGCTCAACACCACTACATAAGCTAGCACCAAACCAGTAGGTTTGTACTGTACCATTACCTATGGTAGCTCATAACACCTCTGGGATTCATAATAGCTTTGGTACCCATAAAGGCAGCCTATAAAAGAGTGGCTTGCATTTATCCCTGTGTGCCTCCACAGTCATGCTTGTACAACTCATTGGTCATGGCACCAGTGAAGATAACCACGCTGTACATTCTCCAGCAACAGGACCTAAGGAAGTTTTATACTGCCACAACGATAATAAAGAAGTTTTTAGGCATGACTGTTCACTGACAGCCGCTGGGCATGCTCTGGTGTCTAAGCAGCTCCCAAATCAAAGGTGGTAGGCAGCTCAGGGGCTCCGAGTGCAGGCAGTGCTAGCAGGTAGACCTGCCAGTATGGAGATTTGTGTTCTACAAAACCAGGCCTATGGACTTCAGTGAAGTCACTGCAACATAGCAAAGGAAAAATCAGGCCCATGCTGTGCTACAAATGGTTTGTGCAGGATTGTGGGTGTATTTAATTTAGCATGGCAAGGACTATTTAGCCAGATTATTTACTGTTCCTTTTTTATAAGGCTGTGGCTTGTTTTCCCTCAAAAAGTCACGTTTCTCACTCTCATTTGTAAATTGCCAAGGGCAAGTAATGCATAGCAAATATACAGAAAGCAAAGGCCTAGCAGGATAGTTCATTTTAGGCTTACACTGCTAGTGGAATTTGCTGCTTGTATCAACTTCTGCAAATGGGGCAGGCAGAGGGAAATGCGTTCCCAAGTAGCAAGTCATACAGTATATTTAGAAAGTACTGATTCACTTAGAGAAGCATGCAGTCAGTGAATAAAAGTGTTAGATATGGGAATCAGCACATTTCATAGCACCAACGTGCTGCAGAGAAGGCTATAGCCAGTGCTAACGTGCTTATTGTTACCCATTCCCATCACTGGGAACAAAGCACAGTGTAATTAAAAGATTGATCTCCTGGACAAAACGCTTAATAAAAACAAAAAACCCTGAAAGTAATTCCACATTTTCAAGCATTATTCTCCACTTAATTTTGCCCAAGTTATTTGTAGCTGCTTACAAACATCTAAAATTCAAGTCCAATTCTATGGTCTTGATTCTGTTTCCACTCAGACCAGTATAAGTCTGGAGTAAGTTAACGGAAGTTAATGTAGAAACAAAGGAATACAACTACTCCAAGTGAAATATGAGTTAGACCTGGTCTACAGAAAAGTTTAAGAAAAAATCCAGCTTCAATTTGCTGGTTCAATCAAGCCAAAGTAAGAACAGTATTGGCAGAAACAGATATAGAAGACATAATATTTTATGCTCTGTGTATAAAACTGGGCTTTTGGGGTGTTTGGTTTTGTTGGTTTTTTTTTTTTTTTTTAAAGGAGACATGACATAGTACCTGAACTTGTTATTTTAGGGGGAAACACAGATGTGATCTGATAGCACTCACTGTTTGGGGATTATGTTTTTTTCAATATTGTGTTAGATATCATATGCTGCAGACCAAATTCTCAACTAATTTAAGCGGATGTAACACCCTTAATTTCAGTGCAACTCCATTAGTTAGTACTGCTCAGCACTGACATTTTCATGAAATGTATTAGTACAAGCCAATGCAGTTTAACAATACAAGCACAGCTGTATTTGGTAGGGACCACGCTAGCTGTGTTTGTTAATGCCAAGACCAAGAAAGTTGATTATATTACACAGTCTGATCTGCTGGACAGCACGGCCCATTCACTGAGCCAAAACCCTAATTAAAATAGATTAGAATTTGATCCTGAGCATGTACAAGAAATACCAGCCAGGTAGCTAAGAATGATGAAACAGAGAATGGACTGAGCAGCATCCATCCATAACCATTCAGGCTTTGAGTTCTGCTCTCCTTCCAGCTCTGATTATATCTCTCTGGCTGTGCATTTAAGGAAAGTGAAATATAAAAAATGAAAAACATTTTAAAAACATAGTCTTTAAGACCTGCAGACAGTTGACTGAAGGACAAGATTCAGTAACTAACTGAAAGTACTAACTAGCTGAATTCAAAACCAAAATGTCATGAATACACGGAGACTGAAGCAGAAAATTTTTTCTTCCTCATTAATCCACATAGACAGCACAGACTAAAATTCTCTGTGGAATGACTCCTGGTGCCCACTCATCAAGTAAACTATCTCAGCATTTAATTATCCTGTTCCTAAGGAGCATCTCCTTTGTTCCTTCTTCTTTCTTGTGCCTGGAAAGCTCCCTCTTAGTCTGAAATTGAATTAGTTCAACTTCACCTTCCAGCTGCTGAACTGGAATAGACCTTGTAACAGTTGCTGTCATATCACTTTCCATGTTTCAGGACTGATTTGAAGCCATGAAGTCCCCTTCCAATGTTATTATTGAATAGACTTGTGCATGCAAACGGTTCAAAATTCTGTGATAAACTGCTGCAGCTGGTGGCTTAGTTCCAATTTCTCTGCATCATATTACACAACTCTCTTACAAGGCTAACAAATAGTTAAGTCTCTGTACATGCTAAATGAGCATGTATGTAACATTTCCTTTCATCATTGTTGAATCCTTCAATTGATTTCACTCCAGAAGTTTCACATCCTCTTTCAATTTCTCTTGGACATTTTTCGCTCTATTACCAGTTGTCTTTTCTGAGCAAGTCTGCAAATCACAAGATTACATCACTGCCTAGCATGTCAATAGAAACACTAAAGAGCATCAGGCTCCAGATTTTAGGGGAAGCTACTAGACCCCCTGTCTGTTGCACTGCTAGATCTCCATTTGCTGTGTTATCTGTAGACAAGGTAGATTTTAATTCAACTAACATGTCTGATACATCTCACATAAGGCAAGCTTGCTTGGTTTTTAATCATAATACAGTTTTAGTACTAAATCAGGATAAATTCAAGGGTGGTATGTCAACTAGACTTCTAAGACATACAAAAAAAGTATGCACCCTCCTCCCCAAAGAACAGCCTTCCACCACCATTAATGTCTCCATTAAATAATGACTGCCTAAAATATATTTCCTGCACATTTCTGAATCCTAGCTTTTAATAGCCCATGGTGCTGGCTGAGGTTTGTGGTTTTGAGGAACCATGAAAGAAAGAAGAGAGAAAACTGTCATTTTACTGCACAGATAGCTATGACCATCCTCACCAGTACCAGCAGAAATCAGCTCTCCTTCTCCCATAAGACTGAACTGCTTCTCCCTGTCATATGAGGTGGGTTTATGCCCTGGTTGTGCTCTAGTACCAAACAACTCTTGGCTACTGCTGCCCTCCCTACATCTCTTTTTACCATTTTAGCACCTACATCTATCAATCACCCAATTGCCCTTTGATATTTCCCTGATTTCATTGGTTTCCCATAAGGGATCAGCATGTGATTCGCACGCTTGCGAGCACAGGAGTTGCTTACAGAAACTTCACATCAAATGCAAACAGACATTTTACATCATCCGAGCCAGATTCTTCAAAATGGTAAATAACAACCATTTGCTCCACTCTTCACCAAAAGCGTATCATTTATAGCTAGAAAAATAGAATGATATGGTCTAAAAGTTTTTTCTCTTCTGCTTGAAGACTGCCAGTGCTCTCTGATGGTAGCTTTAGATGCAGAAAGCTCTCAGGAAAGCAGAAGCATTAAAAATAAATGCATGATGCTTCATGCAAGTTATAACATACTGAACCTTCAGAATAAATTATTTATACCAAAGGTTGGATGTGCCATAATAGCATCCACCCAGCAGCTAAGAAATGTATAGGAAATGGGAGAGCAAACCACAGAAATTAACAGAAAGAAGCCTGCCAGCTACGGCTGCAAGCCTGATAGGAAAAATAACATAATGCTTAACTAAAATTATTCAGAGAGAGCAAATGGATGAGCAGTTCACCTGGGTTTTGTTTTTTCTCCCCTGATAGTCTATAACAAGAACACAAGGACCAGAGGACTTTGCAGAATTACAAATCTGGTGTAATTTGTCAAGTTATGCACCTATATTTCTATGCAAATAAAAAAGTCATAGTTTCCAAACATCAACTTTTTTTCTTAAAAAAAAAAGTACGACTTGAGATTTCCAATGCAATATTAATATCCTAACTCTTTTAATTGAGTATCATAATTCTTACATTGTTTTTAGTATTATATTAACTAGCACCTTCCAGTAGTATGGTATTAGCAAGTACAAGATTAGCCTTGGCCAGGACAATTTCTGGAGGTAGCTGCAACCAGGCTGCAATCAAATCAGCTCTCCCAGGGTTGACTTACATTATAGAGAAAAATCCATTGTGTAAGGCAGCAGATAGAGCACAAAATACACACCCCTTAGCTCTGCACAGCACCGTATTTTACCTCCATCTCCTTGCTAGTAACATGTGAGAATGAAGTGCTGGAACAAAAACCCACACAGTGATCTGGGGATGCAGATCTTCTCACACCATGGCACAGAAGCAGGAGGTGCAGGCTAGTGAGCTAAAATACTAGGGGGAACTTAATCCCAGTCCCTTTAGAAAATACTTACTTCCACATTCTTTAATCTCTCTTTTATACCACTGGCAATCAATTCTCTCCATACCAGGCATTTTGAATCAAGAGTTCAAAAAGATGGTGCAAAGTAATCTGCGTATCATATTATTTCTAAAGTTACCTTTATATTCTGAAATGTCCCTCCACCACCAGAGAGCTGTTAGGTCAGAACACAAATACACACACCCTGACATGGAAAACTTTTCACTCTGAAGTCTTTCCTGTAAGAAGGCAGTCAGAATGTTACACTCTCGCTATATTGCATTTCTGTGAAATACTTTCAGCTGATGCCATGCTGAGAGTATAAGAGGTTGGGGTTTCACGTTAACATAGTTCTCTCTTCCTTGATTGAGGCCTGCTAAGCAGGGGAAGTCTACTAACTATGCACAGTAGTATATAACAAATTTGAGGGTGCAATATTCGAGTCTGTAAAGTTCTCCCATAAAGCAAGGCAACACGACATAAAGGCTACATATTATAAGCATCGTTTTACAGACAAAGATGTCCACTGAATCCTGAAATTTTGTAACCCCTTTGCTTCAGACAGCATCACGTGAGGCTGCAGAGGGCACACACTGTGCCACCCTGACAGTGGTCCACAATGCATCTATGAACTCCATGTTTTCCATGATGACTAACAGCACTGCTCCACAGCTGTATGCTACATGGGCATGATGAGCACAGCCAGGTACAACCTTACATTTGTGTTTCAGTCATAAACCATTCTACAGAAGGGAATTGTCCGTGCACCATCTTCAGGGCCATCTGTAGGCTATACATCACGCTTGGTGAAGGCCCCTGAACTCAGTAACACCCAGTTTATTGTCCAAGACTGTCACGTAAATACAACAGAGCACAAACTAATCATTTTTACTGCTGTCACGAGGCTGAGCACGGGAGGGTATGATGAAGCTGAGGGGCATGCTAACTCTCAGTGAAGAATCTGAAACACTATTTCAGAGTGTTTTTCAGAACGGACAACAAAGAGGCTGCTCTTGCACTGTAGGTTCCTCTGTGGGCTTCAAAGGCACAACAGTCTGCTTTGGATTTTTCATAGACCGCTTTGGAAATGCACATACATCCCAGACAATGGGGTAGTACTCCTCATTTCAGTATTTTGCCTAGATACAAAATTAAACAGACATTGTCCTTTCTCACTGTAAATGGGTAGAAAGTTCCATGGTATGACAGAAGCAACATGGTATGTAGCAACTGCTAATAGTTTCAGCTGAAATCAGAAGCACAGTTAACAAAACATGAAGCATAGAAACAGATTTATAAAAATAACTCTACAGCCAAAGAAACTATTCAAACCCACACTACATTTCTCACCAAATATATTGTCATACAAAAGTCAGGGGAGAATCTTAAACTTGTCATTGGAAAGAAAATCCTGTTGTGGTATGCTTAGATGCAATTCTCTTATTAACCCCACTGTGAATTCTAAGCAATTCCACTGCTGTCAAAACTATAATGGTGTAAAAAGCACGAAAAGTGTGAGGACAATTGTATCCAATATCACAACCAGAATAACAGGATGAATAATGGATAAATTGAGGCAGAACTTTAGCTGTTGTAAAGCAACTTATGGATTTCAGTGTGGCAAGGTTAATTTACACCAGCTGTGGATGTTGGTCCATTGTCAGCAAATCCTGTTTTCTCACACTTACATTAACAAACCTGTTAGGAACATGGGCACAAATGCAAAAGTAGGTGTAATGATTAATTTGATTAAACTCTCTGAATTAATTTACTCCTTAAAAGTAACAGAGTAAGCCCTATAAATGGACAATGTAGAAGTTTTTTTTCTTAAAAAGCCATTAAAATCACAGTAACTATTGAGTAAATTAAAGTCTCTGGCAATGATTCATCATTTCATTGCAATTAAAAACTAATTGTATGCCTAAATAAATAATGTTGGAGTTTTTTTTCATGATAGTGGGGAAAATAGGGTTGAACAGCTTATGTGAGAGAGACTCTTGTCCTTTTGCTAATGGAGAGGGTTATACTACACGAGAATTTTTTTTACCAACACCAGCATTTATGTTGCAGCATTAAACACAAATATCAAAATGATCAGTTGCAGCAAAGAAATTGGAGCAATGGCATTAATAAAATCACAGAGGCCAGCCATCTTGTGCACCACAGGGAAATGCAGTTTTGCACAGTTGGTGTTTTGAGGCACATATGTGACACAATTACTATAACAAAATAAGTTTCTCCTTGCTGAAGCATTTACTGCAAATTGAGTCATTAATCTCATTTATAAAACAGGCACGATGGCTAGCACACTGTGATTGGCCGAGGCGATTTCTTCTCATTAGTGTGTGAATAGCTCAATCTTGTTCACTTTAAATGCAGGTCATTTTAACTAAATATAAATACTTCAGCCCCAAGACCCTGCAAGAACTGTTACTATATTTATATGAGCAATTTAAAGTTCCAACATGCTGGTGATGCTGTGGACTAGCA
Source organism: Ibidorhyncha struthersii (assembly GCA_013398815.1). NCBI lineage: Eukaryota > Metazoa > Chordata > Aves > Charadriiformes > Charadriidae > Ibidorhyncha > Ibidorhyncha struthersii. The sequence continues at coordinate 626,638 of VZSZ01003742.1, forward strand.
CCTACCTGGACTACACTATGACCATGGCAGCAGGCATATTGCCGTCATCATTTCAAAGATGAAGACTCAAAGCTCAGAGGGATACAGGACTAAGTCCATTGAAAGACTTCATCTTCTAAAAGAGAATGCAAATACATTGAGGCTCCTAAACTCAAATAATGATTCAGAAAATCCCTGCTGAGTTGCTGCCAAAAGCTGAAGCTGCCTGTGCTCACAAGATATCTACCTACTCAACCGTTTATCATGTTTGTACCTACCCCAAACTCCCCAGAACGAGGTACCTGGCATATACCTCCTGCCTTGTCCTGGTCATGTTTCAGAGAATAGATCTTTTTTCAGCATAAGCTCTCTGTGGCATTGGATCTAGACTCTTTTACCACATATGTAATCTTGTAGTTTTACAGGGTCAGGGCCAGTCCACCACAAGTAAAGGACTGCTGCCAGTCCTGAAGGAATAGCTTATGTTTTCTGACAGCAAATACAACTCAGTCACCACTTGTGTGGGCAGCTTTTGTGGTTTGGATAGGTCATCTAACCCAACCCTAAAGTCACTGCTTTCCTCTCCTTCATTAGGAACTTTCTTATTTTGGTAGACCAAATACTGGGCAAATAGAGTGAGCAAAGCTGAAACTTCAGGTTATCAAGGAGATGGTGAACCCCTTGACTGACTTATAGCAAAACTCCCTTTTCCCTGGTACAGGCTTCTCCACAGAAAGAAAAGCAATGCGAGGAATCACCTGTATTTCTTGTGGGTCTTTTCCTTCAAGTACTTACCTTTAAAGCTTTCCTCCTCTGCATACATAACCTTTTGGATGACTCATGCCATGTTTACTTCAATTATATCACCGAATGTAATACAGTGCCACTGATACTACCACACATAGAGAATATCCCATCAGATCAGCACCACAAAAACCTACAGCCCATGCAGGGAGGAAGAGAAAGACTACACACCCCTTTTCACAGCACAGACTGTTTTGATTGCTTTTAACTTAAAACACACATTCATGCCACCTGTTAGGTGTCTCAGTTCCCATTAAAAGGGCTGTCCCATCAGCAGTGTCACTACAGGGTCAGGTGTGGATTTGGTACAATGCAGGCTCTCTTCACTTTGAGAAGGCAGCAAGCTCCAACATGTCAGGGCTTCTTTGAGGCTCAACTCCCCTTTCATTCCAAAGAGAATCTGCATCATTTAAACAGAGTAATCAAGTACTAAGCAGTAGAGGGATCAAAGTCTGGCCTTCTTCAAGTTATCAAAGGCAACTCTTTCTTGTTTGTTTGGCTTTTTTATTTCAAACAAACTTCTCAAGCCAATCACAAAATCACATTAGCTGATATGGTCATCAGGCTCCAAAACCTCACATTACAACCAAAGTGCTGGGTTTGCAGAGAGGCTTAAAAATCCCCTGCAAAGAAAAGCATGAGGAAGTCCTTCAAAATGCCAGAAGGAGCCACTCTTACATGTAACAACCCAGCAAAAGTCAGTCACCTACTAACCTGGCTAGAAAGGAAGAGGTTAGCCCAGGCTGCTGTAAGCCTCTTGCCTGCTTCCTAGAGACCCAGGAGTGACTTCTCCCTGTATTTAAATGCCCAGCAACTCAAGAAGTGTGTTTAAGGAGAAAGGCATCAATAAGGCTAGGGGAGATGTTTCTGGTGGGTTAGTTATTGAGGAATTGCTGTTTTGGGACTGTAAAAGGTTGTATTATAACTCTCCACCATCTGAAGGCTCTGCTGAGAGAGGACCTTACACACAACTGTGCTGAACTGTCTTATATGTATATAGATGTATAAAAATTGATATCTAGGACTTATGGTGTCTTGTCCTAGATTGATTTGTTGGTATTTAATAATGAAAGTAAATGTTTAAGGATTTTTTTCACATCAAATACTCTGCTCAAATAGGGCTCTTCTCTGAAACATAGGCTCACAGTAGCAGCTCTAAGTGAGGGAACCTGCTTCTCCTATGAAACCCTCTTGGCTAAGTTGCAAGACTTTTGGGGCAGAGATGGTCAGATGCAAAGTGCTTGCTATGTTCCAGCATAATGGGGTCATTCGGCTCTGTGAAGCCTCTAGAGGCTTCCAGCACCTCTGAGGTGCTGGAGCATGTCCGGGGAAGGGCAACAAAGCTTGTGAGGGGTCTGGAGGACAAGTCTTATGAGGAATGACTGAGGGAACCCCATGGGGCTGTTTTGTCTGGAGAAGAGGAGGCTGAGGGGAGGAGACCTCATCACTTTCTACAACTACCTGAAAGGAGGTTGTAGAGAGATGGGGACTGACCTCTTCTCCCTAGTGACAAGCGATAGGACGAGAGGAAATGGGTTCAAGTTAAGCCAGGTGAGGTTTAGGTTTTATATTAGGAAAAAAATTTTCACTGAAAGAGTCATTCAACATTGGAATAGGCTGCCCAGAGAGGTGGTGGATTCACCATCCCTGGAGGTGTTTAAAAACAGGGTAGACGTGGTACTTGGGGACATGGTTTAGAAGTGGTTTTTGTCAGGTTAGGATAATGGTTGAACTAGATGATCTTAAAGGTCCCTTCCAACCTCAACAATTCTATGATTCTATGACATTTTTTTGTTTAGCTAGTCAAAGTAAATAATTAGTGAAATAGTGCATGTTCTTCCTGAGAGTTTAAAAACATTGACATTTTGAATACTACTATTACAAACTTTCATCAGTCACTGAACTTTTATCACACTGAAATTGAAAATGCTGATACTTTTCTTTCTACTTCCACCCTAAGATGAAGCCAAAAAGGTGATGAATCTCAGAGAAAAGGATCATGTCTCACTTACTTACTTTTGCAGAACAGTAAGCCCCAGAAGAATTGGCTGAAGTCTGAATCCAGGACTTTTGAAAATAGCCCTATGATATTATAAGCAATTGTGGCATCTGAGAGCAGGATTACATTTCCTTACAATGGTCTTTTTTTTTTTTTGTGTGACTGAAAGCAGATCTTTCTCATCTGTTCTTCCACCTGGCACTACTTAACCGTCTTCTGGAAATCTTCCCACAATCTTGAAAAAGGAAGGGAGTAACAACATTAATCCACTGCTGAATGTACTGGCAGGAGTTAAGGTACAGCACCTATTGGATGCCATGAATATTTGTAATTGTAATCCACTGTGGCATGTATTTTCTGATTGTACTTTCATTGCATTTCTAGGCAATATACACTTTTTTTTTTGTTGCTCAGAGTAAATACAGAAACTCTGAACTATTAACAATTAGTGCACTTGCTGTTGTTTGTGAAATATTAGCTGACCTACTTCACTGCAGTTTTAATTAGGTATTACTCCCATGCTGTTCTCATCCCCGTGGGATTTTACAGTTGGCACTGATATAAGTGTTCCCATGGTAGAGCATTTCACCAGGAAAGAGGTTGTTTAGAATAATTCAAGGTGGAGGAGCGCAACAGTTCACTGTAGCATTACCTGATCCATGCCAGCCTCCCTGCTCCCATATCAGGAATTAACAGGGCAGGGCTGCAGGTATCCAAAAGGGAGACAGCTTATGTATCCATCTGGGGTCAATCCCTAATTCCCCCTGACTACAGCCTAACCCCAGAAAAACCCTGCTGTACCAAAAGTACTGAAAGCCCGGGACGGTGCCCAGGGATTTGTCACCTGCAAGCTTAGATATACTGTATTGACAACCTACAAGTCATGTTAACAGTTGTCAAAACTGTTGTTTAACTTCCCAAAATAGGTCTTTCTGCTTCATGCCTCAATAACTGAAATCATTCCAAATGAACTATTTTTAGTTTAAAAGAAGCCTGTTGGGGAATGGCAAGGCACAGATCTTAGATTATTGTCTTCTTTTACCCATCAGTAGAACCATGATAGCACAGTTGTTTTGTTGTTTCACTATGGTAGTTTGGTTGTATGCTGCTAACTGCAAAAAATGTATTCCCTAGGAATTTTTACAGACTTCTTTTTTTTTCCATTTGACAAGATGAATAACTCTGTATGCAAAATTTCACTGCTCTATGTCCAAAAATAAGCAGCAATGCATTGAGCAAGAATATGATTCTATGACACATGAAACAGATACAGTTTTACACACATCAAAGAAATTTCAGATGCAATTAAGGATGAAACACAAATCAGGGGAGCCTATACTCCCATTGAAGTGTCCCGAGGGGGAACAAACCCCTTAACTGCCACTCTCTTCTAATTATATGTAATGCCACTGTACAGGATGCAAATAAATTGATAGCTATGGCTGCCTCAGCTGGTGCTTGGAAACAAAAGAAAAAGTTAAAAGCTTCCACAGCAGTGCAGTTTTGAACCTCAAATACATCAGGCGTATTTTTGTTTGTTTCTTATTCCTCTCAAAGAGGCAGCTTTTGGGGTAGTCGTCCTTAAGCTGTGGCTTGAGCCATGGTCCTCACTGATTTTCACTGACCTATAGCAGAAATTTTTTTCCCTCTCTTTATGAGTTTTAAAAATGATTAAAATCACCCTAAATCTGCCTTTCCTATTACAAATGAAAGTTAAAGTGGCCACAGCCAAATCCAATTAAACTGATGGCACAGTCTGACCTTTCATCTTTAAAATCAAGTCATTTTTTCATTAAAGAAATTCAGAAACCTTGAGTTTCTCAATAAGAGGCTTCCAAATTCAGAATTGGATGAAATGAAACAACAACATCTCCAGCCAGGAGGCTTTGCACCTAGTGTTCTTCTCCACTTGTTGCAAAAGGAGATACCTCAAGATTTGGTAGAATTTCCTTTCTGCTCTTTACACAAGACACTAAGCAACAGAAAATGATGGTCTGGGGAAACAAGGCATAATCTGTGAATTAGTTGTTATAAATGAGCAGACAAAAAAATTTGACTGAGTAGCTGGATGATTACACACAGTTCTGGGTCATATGAGTTTATACAACAACCCCTTTGCATGGCTTTGCAAACACCTCAGATCCATAGAGGGAAAACTTTCCCTCACATCACCACCCCCAGACTGCATGTGTGGTATCTCAAACATGTACAGCCCCTTACCAACCTCACCTCATACCCGTCTCACCTCTCTTGCAACAAACGCGTCTTTCCCTCTCAGTTCCCTATTGCACGCTTACTTCACGCAAGGTTAGACTACCTCTATGTTTGATTACTCAGACAAAACTGGATCTGAACTCCTGACAAGCGAATTGTAGCATTTCTTGCACAAAGGTATGGTCTATTGGAAGATCAATCCTTTTCAGTAATGCATCTTCAAACCAGGTGGACTTAAGAGGAATGGAAGAAACCAAAAAAAAGTGAGACTGCAATGTCACACAAAGTATACATGCATCCAAGCCAGGAGAGCTTGCGTGAGGTTCACTCACCACTCACTCCGCAGTTCGTTCAGCTGTGAGGCAGCTCAGCCTAATGTCTACAGCAACCTGGGGAGAGAAGACCAGCAAAGGGCAATTCCAGCTTGCTTTCTGTGCCCTCTGGGTAGAGCAGGTACAGACAGAGTTAAGTATAACACAGACCCACTGTGCTGGCAGATTAGATATTGATGTTTCTGTTCAAGTGCAGTGTCATCTATAAGGAAATGGAAGAAAATGTCATTTTAACCAGAGGTATAGGAAACAGGGATAGACCACTCCTAACTACTGTATAAGCCAGACAGCTACAATAATGAGTTACCCTTATTTGGGACATACCTGTATTACTTTTGTTCACTCATTAGGCTTTGATTTGTCACAGCAAGGTTGTGACTGCTCTGCGTGTGCTGTAACACTTCATCAGGGTTGGGTGACTTAATGAAGCAGTCTTTCTCCCATCATCTATGGATCCAGTTAAACCACAACAGGCTTCATTAAGGTTACATAAAATGAGTACGTTTTGAAGCTTTTCCAGGAGGATTTAGTCACACAACTTCACAATGAGTTTTATAGGACTCATGTGGCAGGAATCTCACTGAACTACATAAAACATAGCACTGTAACACCCTGTTTCCCCAACAGTAGTTGCCTGCTTCCCTTTTTCCTCCTAGAAGGGGGTGTTGGGCAGTGCCATTTTGTCATGACGCAGGAGACCTATGGGGCCATACCTAAAGATGGGCTCCTTTGAAATCAGGAGAAGCTCACTACTCTTTTCCCAGGTTTCACTGAAGGTTTCTGAGCTGAGCCCAAACACACAGCTGTGGGACAGAAGTGCTTCTAAGTTTTGGTAGGACAGGATGCTCCACTTGGGCTATGGATCCACTTCAGAGGCCTCCAAGATGTTGCCAGCTCTGTCATTACTTTTCCCTATTCCTTTTGGCTTTTGCAGGACTGTGGGACTGATCACTGGAACTGCACAGGCAAGGCTGGGAGCAAAGGAAATACACAAACCAAGGAACAATTTTAAGTGAGCAAAATATGGTGGTTATTTTGTATTTGTACAGGCTGTAGCTTGTAGAAAGAGCTCCCAATTCTGATTTATATATCTTTATGTAGAAAGCTTTACAGTGAACCTCAGTTCTATCTGAAGGATGTGGAATTTTCTATGATAAGCATACATATTTCAGTGGAAAATACATTCAGTAAAGCTCCCTTTTTTTGCTCTGTTCTTCTTCACTTTTTTTTTTTACAGTACTAATTGGAGACACCAAGAGGTGAAATACTGACTTGAGGAAAGTGATTTCAATAAACACATTGCCTTGCCAATTCAAGAGAGCCAGACTAGCCTAATTAATACAAGGTTTGAATGGGTGAGGTAGATTTCACAGAATTAAAATTGGCACAGCTAGGTTTTGTTGCAAAAGGTTGGTATGAGTCTACTGCATATGCAAATAGTCTATTCATCAAGGTTTGCAGCAGTCAAGCTAGTACCCTCTGTAGAAAGGGTGAAATTCTGTGACTCCTTGTCATCCTGACATCTTAATCATAATAACAACAGTGCATATCTTATCTACCTATAAGACACCATGCCATAGCGGTCAGTCTTTCACTGATGAAATGGAAGTGATAGAGTATAACAAATCTGAGCCAAGACATAGGAGCATTTGAAACACTGTATGTTTTCTTTTCTTTTTTTTTCATATCTAAGATTTAAAAATAACCATATACAAATGTAATGATAGCCTGCTATTCCTGAGCTATAGAATATGAGCCATGTCTTGGAGGAAATGGAGGAGAAAGAAAGTAGAGATTCTTAAAGAAATGCCACCCGCTAAAGACAGCAGAAAATTTATTTCAAATGTTCTGCTAAGTCCCTATCTACATTCAGGGTCACAACAGACCCCTCTCTGGTTAGTCCTGTTTTCATGGCTCATGAAAGTCATGTTACGTCTGTGTGGGTGATGGGGTTGTCCTTTTTGACTTAACATGTAATACACTCTAATGCTAGGGCTGACTCCTTCCCCTACAAGCATATTTGTCTTCACATTTCATTTTTATTGATATTTCTGATGCCAGCATCGCACATGATAGAATTGTGACCCAGCTGAACATGTAACAAAAGACAGTTGTGCAACATTTTGGATGGGCTTTGAAAAAAAACATCCATGAAAACATACCTTCAGTGAGTCAGCAGCAAAATACTGAGATCATAATATGCTTGTAAAGCTGGGCTGAGCACTGGACAAGGTCTAAGCTGGGACACTTTTACATGGTCAGAAAAAATATGCTTGTAATGAGCAAAAGATGAATATGTTTTCCTTTTTTGGGAATATGTTTACTGAATCATGCAAGTGGGCAGTTAATTTCATTTCTACGGCTGTAGTGCATTGAGTTATAAATTCCTAGGTAACATTCAGAAAAAGGAGTAGTTTATAAATTGCCTCATTTCTGTTCATATTCTAGATTAATACTTATGTTAGTTTTCAAGCTACAAACAACTAACCAAGGATGACAGTCGAGAAACAAAATTCGGGCTGCTGCTGTAAGGGGTGGCTAGAGTACGCAGTTGTGTGTGTTCATATAGTGTAACTGTCCGTGTGAGGGGAATTACTCATGTGCATTAATGTTTCAGGAGAAAGCTCCTGGGGCATATTACACATTTTGCTTTATGGAACGCAAGATTATTTTGTCTTTCATCCTATCTAAAGCACATTCAAATTAATGTATGCCTTGCTTTGACTTCACTGAGGTTTGAATCAAACTCACAACTGCAATTATGAAGGGCAAAGAGTGATCATAACGATTTGTGATCATTTTGGTGACTTATAAACTGAAATGTTGATTTACCATGTTCATAGCCCATTTCCTTTTGCTTTGTGTGGATTGGAATTGATTATGCACACCTCAGTAGAAAATGAATTTGTTGCTTCTTTTTTTTTTCCAGTAAATTTGTCCAGAGCAGACAGCTATTTCTTTACTAGAGGCCACCAGCATCTGCCATTAGCGTTTGTGCCAGGTCAGGACACTAAACTGCTTGTGATGCCTTTTTTATGACTGCCACTAACAGTTGCCTAGAACTTGAGGGCACGTCTTCATGGGAAATCCCATGATGTTACAGCATATGCTACCTGGCACCACACAGAGCACTGAGTGGAAGAAGGATGGTCATATTCACAATCTTGCCAGCTGGTCAAGCTTACACATAGCAGTAACTTGAAGTGATGCTAACCACCACAGGTTTGACTGTGCTGAGTGCCCTGCCAAGTTTACTGTAGTTCTGGCTAATACTTTTGGTTATATTTTCAAATACAGGCAGTCCCTAAAATTCCCTTTTATCTCATTCCCTACCACCATCTTTTTAGTGCTGCTCCTAACACTTGCCCCTAACTAACAGGGACAATTACAAATAAGCCAAGAGTTAATTAGCCCAACACAAGAACAGGGTTTTTGGCAAGCTTCCCAGGTCCTTGACTGATATCTTGGCATGGACTCATCACAAGTGCTTCATTGGTCTGTGAATATGCATACATATTGCAGCTTGGGCAGGGGAGGGAGAAGAGGGAGATGTTTCCCCAGTTGCTATGAGGAATAGTGACAGATAACCAAAAACTAGGTTTCACATCTCTGCCTTTCTATAGATGAGATTTACTTACGAATTAGGATTTTACAAGTATCCACATAAGCACAAGATACAAAACAAAGGGCCATCGGTTTGGCTGTGGGGAACATGGTGAACATCCCAGAAATACATATTCCCTTGAGACATTTCTTAAATAATTGCAGGTGATGGCCATATCTATAGAAATACATTTTTGTTCAGACCCACTAGAAATCAAAAATGAGGAGTGGAGGTACAGGAATGGTATCTTGCAATGAAAAAGTGTTCTAAACATCTCTATGTGCAGATACAGATCCATCTCTACTCTGTTCATGCCCATTTTCTAATATGATCTATCCAAAACCATTTAAATCCGGTGAATAGCTTTAACAGATGTAGCCTGTTCTTGGCCTTTCTGATATTGTTTTAATCTGTTTGCGTGTATGTCCTTTCACTGTATCTATCCAAGAAAGAAGACCAGACCTCTTGCTTATTTATTTGTAAATTATATAGATTAGAGAGTTTGTTTTCAAAAAGCTCCTTGATGATATCTGGCTATTCCAATGGATTAAATGCCAGATTCTGTTCTCATAATAGGCAAAAGAATGACTTCTACCAGTTTTAATGCCTTTGCAAAGCTCTTCAGACTTGCTTCACAGCTTTATAACAAATGTAGTAGCAACTAAACTGAAAAAGATAATCTTTGGGAATAGAAAGGCGTGCCCCCAGTTTCTCTAAGTCCTTTCTCTAATAGAACATGTTGACAAAATAAGGAAAATAATAGTCAGGATATCTGGTGTCAGAGAATTCAGTGATGACACTGTAGTTTAAAAAGCCAAACAAACTAGTAGAGATAAAATATCAACATTCCCAGAGAATCCATAGTAATTTATTTTATTCTAGGATTTTTATGGTCTTTCTCTATAAATATTGTAAAAAAGGATTTAAGAAATGTGGCTTTGGACAGTTGCTCCTTTATTCAGAAGGAGAATGGACTGCAAATTCCCCTTCCAGCCTTACGAGAAGGTTTTATGGTGTATGTCTACTTAAGATGAATGCATTTCTTTTCCCATATGCAAATAATAAGACCCAAGATTGAATTATGAATCATACTGTAAGTTCTGTCTTTACCCATAATGGGATCTGCATTATGAATAAGTATCGGAATAAACCTGAATCCTTATTTTGCTCAGTTATGATGGCAAGTCTCCCTCCAAGTCCAGAAGTCTCTGGATTAGTGTTGCAATGAGGCTAATTATAAAAATTAAAGTGAACATACTCAGTGGGAGGTACCTTTTTTTACAGCTCATATATATCCCTGTTGTCCAGCATGAAGATTTGAAGATGACTAAGCATTTCAAAGCTGTTTCTCCATCATTTTCTTGCATGTTCAGAACCCTTTGAATTCTGCATCTTTGTTTTCCCCAGTACCAGCCTGCAGACTGTCATATTCCACGGCCACCATGTCATTCTGTTAGCTGAGACAGAAGCATTTCCAGGTTCAGTTTATTCAAAATTCTGTTGTAACTTTATCTCCCAAAGATGTATGTTCCTGGCTTTTGAAGACTGAATGCCTAAGGGAGAGTAAAAGAAACCTGCATAATGTGATGGCAACGGATGAGGAATCACTGAACTCCATGGACATGACTTGTTCTGCAGTGCTGACTCTGTAATCTGTTTCATGATGCTTGGTGCTATTGGTACCAATAGTCAACACTATTACCAATCCTTTCCCAGCCTCAGTGTCCAATGTCTTAGTTTTCCAAACAAATTATGCAGACCAAAGAAGAGTTCCCTGTGCTGGTCTGTGAATCATAGTTGGGAGAATCCCCACACAGAAAAGTCAAGCATGTTGTAAGAACAGGTGACAAAATACTCATTTTCTCCTCTCAGCCTAAAACCCCCATTAACTATACTTTGTAACTTAACATAATCTACATACCTTTTGATCACATTTTGAAAGTAAGCCATGGTCCTGCCCTGTCCAAGGATTTATGTGGCATTCGGGGAGACAATTAAGCATGTTTCCTATGAAGACAGGCTGAGAGAGTTGGGGTTGTTCAGCCTGGAGAAGGCTCCAGGAAGACCTTATAGCAGCCTTCCAGGCCTTAAAGGGGGCCTACGGGAAAGATGAGAGTGTAGCGATAGGACAAGCAGTAACAGTTTTAAACTGGAAGAGGGTAGATTTAGATTAGATATTAGGAAGAAATTATTTTCTCTGAGGGTGGTGAAACACTGGAATAGATTGACCAGTGAAGTTGTGGAGGCCCCATCCCTGAAAGTGTTCAAGGCCAGGTTGGATGGGGATTTGAGTAACCTGGTCTCGTGGAAGGTGTCCCTGTCCATGGCAGGGAGGGTGGAACTCTATGATCTTTAACGTCCCTTCCCACTCTAACCATTCTATGACTCAAGCTCTTTGCATTCTTTGTTCTTAGTTTGAATATATTTGCTGTTGGGTCCTAGACATATTAGTGGGTATTAACCCACTACAGTTGAGGAGATGGTAGGAAGGGTTATGTTGATGCAGGTCATTTTAGTGTGAACAGGCTAACTCTCTTATCCACAATTTGTACATCTTAAAGACTCGTCCTAAGCTTATTTGAATTTGCAATCAACGTTCCCATTTCCTATGCTCCTAAAACATTATGGCAGTACTCTAATTTCTGTTGTACGAAATTATTTATCTGTAAAGGCTGACAACCCCATTACTAGCCAAAATATCAAGTAAAGCTGAATTTCTTTCAAGCTCTTCTCTGGACTCAAAATTTAGGAATTGTTGATCCATAGGTTAAATTCCATAGATACTGAATGCTCCAGTGCTACTCAAGAAAATCACAGAAGGCCCTGAGGTTAGGACAAGATATTTTTTTCTAGTCTCCAGTAAAAATTACCTGCATACTTGAAGCTGAACATCTGCCTGAGTGCTCTGTTGGATTGAAACCAAAATGCTTAGCACTTCTCCAAGCAGGGCTTTGACAGTCTCAAGGCCAATGATTTTTACAGCAGAAAGCCAAGCTATCAAAGGATTAAACAATACAGAAAGAATGCTGAAAATATAAACTTATTGCCTTGCTTCCTCAAGGAGATGACAATGTGTACCTTTATCACAAATTTTTTTAAAAAATAAAAGGTTGTAACCGTAGTAGCTGTGAAAGTCAGGCACTCTGGGCACAGGATTTATTATGCTTCTACTTCATCACAGGCTGCAGTCATTTACAAAGAAGTCCTTAACATCAAGAACAAAAGAAACAAAATTTCTTTGAATGCTCCGAGTGTGCTGACTGCCTAACGCTTTGAGTGCCACTTCACAAGCTGAGCTGACAGGAAATAATAATATAATTAGGCAATAATGACCTTCAGGTCGGCCACTGCCTGGCAGTTAACCCAGTCTTTAACCTGACAGCTCCAGTGCTCCTGGGAAGTGCCCGATCCTGAGGCTTTCATAACTATGACAACTGCAGGAGTGCTTAAAACAAATAAATTACCATTTTTATGTGTTGAAAAGTTAAAAACTGAACTGCACATTGCCATGGAGACGGTGTGCTATTTAGAGCACAGAGATTTTCCAAGTAGTAAGAGTCCAGTTTAATATCCAACAGGAAAGAAGGCTTCAGTCTTTATGTTTTGCTACATTTATAATCATTGTACTTTACATGTAGGATGCACACACATAACATTAATTGATTGTTTGAAGTTATTTGTGCATTCTGGAGACAAATCGTGACTGCTGTATTGGAACTGCACATTCTGCTCTGGTCTGCTCCAGTTTTTACACCACACCCTTTCTGTGATATCTTAGCATATTACTAGACCCATCAGAGGGGACAATATTAGGCATTGTTTAAGTGTCAGTCAAAATAAATACTGCAATAAACTGCCTTGAGTTTGCAGACTCCATATAATACACTGAGTGCCCCAGATTACAGATGGCCAAGCCTGGGTGAAATTCTCTTTTTTTAATATATTTTGGGGGAATAGAAATGTTCCACAAGTTTGCTGGTAAACACAAGTGGAGTTACACTATCTGGATGTCAGACAAATGCTTGGTATTCGTAAAAATAGTGTGTCCCAAAGCATGAATGCATTTTACCAAGAAACCTTATTGATTGAAAAAGTCATCCTGACACTTTGCATTCCTTATTGTTTTATTTTAAATGTTTTTGTCATCTTGTCAAGGACTAGGGAACAACACACAAATGAGCTTTTATTGTAAATATTGATTCTAAAGCAACCTATTAGACAGAGACTCTGCAGATAACAAATGTATGAGAATAAAATAAAAATGTGTGGGTTTAGCTCCCAATTATCACATACAGTTTGGCCAGTGCTTCAGTTTAGTATTATTGGATATAACCTCTGATTGACAGAACTGGTTTAGTGAGTTTTTTTAAAATAACTTTTTAAAATAAACAATTACTTGTGAGGTGGTTTACAAATGATTCAGTGCAATGTGAAACAGAGCATGAGTCAGCCATTGTCAGGAAGCCTCAGTGATACATGCTTTCCTGGAGGACACTTGCAGAAACGTCAAAATACAAAAGTTATCAAGCAGATCTGCTCAATATCTGAAGATAGGTCTGAAAAGTGGAAGTGATCTAGGATCTGAACATTCTGATTTATATACAAGTTGTAGAGGAAAGCATACATAAGGTCACGTACGGAAACATATTGCAAACAGTGCAACATAAGCTATAGCAATAGAAAATTGATCGGTATTCATCTTATCAAAAATGTACTAGACTAGACATGGGATGCTTGGATTTCATTTCTTGCTCTGCCAAAACTCTTGCAAGGCCTTTTTCTGTAATGCCTAATCTTTCTCAACCCCACAAGTGCCTGGTTTATTTAGATCTAGACTCATGAACTGGGTATGAGCCTCAGTATTTTTTCTTTTTTTTTTTTGCCCTCTAAGTGTAGAACAATAAGGTGCTATACAATAATACATTACAACTGTCAGGTCTCAGGTGAATTTTATTACATTAGTGTGTAAGAAAGCACTACCTATTAGCTACTTATTGTTATTCCCTTGAAAATTTCTCATGCTGTAAAATAAGCACTGCAATGCCATGTATATGAACAAAGATTAATTTGCTCAGCTGTGCGATAAACCATTAAAAATAGCTAACCACAACTAATATGAAAAATCATTATAAATGATGAGTCAATTTGAGAAAATCAGAAATTGCTCTCAAAGTGCCTCTACTGTCTTCTGTATTTGAGAGCATTGGGCTGAACTCAAGATCACCTCAGGCTAATGCTGTCCTCTGACTGAGGCGGAAGATCTCTTTTCAGGAGGCACTAGCATTCAGGGACTGGTAGCACACAGGTGCAGGTATCCCAGATTGCAAATGGTACAAGACTAAGGTGGAGATGATCCATAGTCACTCCCTCCCCACAGGAGTAACTCTGTCATATAGAAGGATCTGACTTTGCGCACTTAAGGTTATGGCTGTACCACAGGTGACTTTATGGGCTCTGTACTTCACACCAAGCTAAGACCTTGTAGCCACAGTTAATGTGGCACCAGCCTGAGCTAATGAACTCTTCTCCTACAGTAGGAGACCAATATGTTGGCTTGGAGCACAGGCAGAATGAGTTCGTCTGCCCACAAAAGCCCTCTTGAATATGTTTAATATTGGTATTCAAACACAGGCATAACCACAACTAGAAATCCCAGTTGTCTTTATTAGCAGAGGTGGCCAGTCCAGCCTATGAAAAATCATCGCATACCTGCAAGATAAGTGAGAAGCTCAGGATGCGTGTAGTCCCAGAACAAGTTATCTTTCTTGGGATTCTGCCAAGCTTTGTTTTATCACATTCAGAGCTGTTGTCATCTTTGTGGAAAGGAAACAAACACCACTGAAACAGAACAGAGATAAAATGAGAAGAGTGATAAGGACTTCCTTAATTACTCATATTCTGAACTTTCACTCTAGTAGTGCATTTTCAAACTCACCTTAGGGCAAGTAACTGGCAACATTTGCAAGTACCTCAGAAGAAGCAGGAGAGGTTCTGCATATCTTTCAGAAAGGTGCTGTCATTTACCCGCCCTTTACATTATCTTAATTTCCTTCCATTACATCAGTAAGCAATTGTGCTCTCTCTTTCTCACAAGCAAGTGATCTCTGTCCCTGCAGAGCAGTAGGTCATACAAGACCGTAAAGGAAAGAACAGTTATCTTCTTGTATTTTAGTAGAGAAAATGGAAATTACAAACACATTGACTCTCCAGCAGAAATGATACATGGTATTTAATTGTTATTCTTGAACTCAAGGGAACTGTGAGTGCAGATTATCTCAGGTGGAATCCAGCAACAAGTTCTTTTGTGGTAGGGATGAGGCAAGCACAACCTAATGACTTTCTTTTCCCCTCATCTGAAAGGGAAGGTGATGGCAAAATAAGTCAAGGGAAAATCTCTAGGAAAAAAAAAAAAGACTGTTTCATCAAAAAGATATCAACAAAATGCTTCCCCAGGCATCACGGTGAAATAGTGGCAGCAAAGCATTCACTAAGGAATAGGACAGAGTTGGCACCAGCAGAGACAACGAAAACGTGTGCCAGCTGTAAACCACCCTCTGGTCCCACCTGCCCTCAAATGTTTGACTCATGCAGTGATGTTTCCGTTGCTTTGGGTTGAAGCTTTTTCTCCATCTGTCTGAGCAGATGAGAGCTCTGAAACAGTGTCTTCGGGAAAGCTATTCTAGTTACAATGAACGGCATGTTTTTCCATCTTGCATTTTTCCACGCTCATGTACCTTTCTAGACAGGTCATAGATACCATTAAAAGAAAAAGACACTTCGGTTTACTTGAAGTTTGCTTTTGCAGTTTGCTCAAAGATAAAAAGTTTCACTATTTCATTACCAAACTTTCACATTACAAAGTGTACCAGTGACTGAAACCTGGACGTTATATCTGGTTCACAATTATACAGTAACCATTGTTTTTTGTTACAGCCTATTGTTCACTGCAGAATAAAACAAGTCAAACATTACTGACCTACTTTTTCCCGAGGCTTTGAAAAATCAGCAACTGTAAAGCCAAATGTTGTTTTCACTCACTTCACTTAAGACATGGTTCAGCAAAGTATTAATTTTGAGCCTAATTTTAAGTGTCTAAGTAGACTGACTGATGTTAGTAAGACTGCTCAGGTAGTCCTTGCTTTTGCAAGCATTTTCCTTTTTCTCCCCCAGAGGCAGGGATCATCAGCGATTACAGGTTTGTGCAGAACCTTCCACTCCATCATTCCACCATTTCCTTTTTGACATTATAAAATTTTGAGTTATGACCATTACTGCAAGACCTTTGCCACTGCTAATAGACAGCAGAATGCCACCCTTCACGTAGTTGCCTAAGAACACTTAAAGTGCACCAGCTATATCTCTTAGGGTACTGGGACACACAGTAATCCAGAAGCAGCATGAAATTCAGCCCCCACACGTGTCAATAATTTTTGGACTCATCAAATCTCCATGTCTCAGCAACAACAAATCATATTCTTGGTATGCACAGGGTCACTCAATGGAGACAATTGATTTTCAATGTGTTCCAGAAAAAGTAAGTCTGGTTTGAAAACTGCTTTTCAAGCTTCAGCTCTTAAAAAAATAAAAAAGGGAGAGGAGAGGGAGAGGGGATCTTATGAAGACGTACCTAGGTTTGTATTCATTTATGCCTGGTCCCATCTGTCATGTTATGTGGTATTAGGAAACACAACCTGGTTTCTAAATGAGAGAGGATCTGGCTGCTAGTAGTATATGATCCAGTATATTACCACAGAAAAAAAAACTTCAAATGCCATAATTCAGATGGACCATGGACCAAGGCTGCTGCTTTTTTTCTTTTTTTTTTTTTTTTTTAATAAAATAGCAGTAAACTGCATGAAAATACTGTGTTTGCATTCTGGCATTTTCAGCATTTGGGGTTTTGGTGGTTTCTTTTTTTAATTTAGGTGCAATCGATTAAAAACCTCATTGTCCAAAGGGTGATAATTTCCCAATTCTCGGTAAAATCCGTGGGTGGGAGATATTACCACTCTTTTCGGATTTGTGCCTCAGATCAACTCTTTCATATGTTGGTGCAGCACTGCATGACCAGTTGAGGTAAAAAATACATGACAGAGAAACTTCAGGTTCATATTCTACAAACACATGGTTTCCCTCACTGAGGTCTTAAAGCTCTTTAGTTCTAGTAACCTCCTATCTAGTGTTATGCCCACTGTTTCTAATACCTTGGTAGACCACAGAAGGAAAATTCTCACTCCAGAGAACACGTGAAATAAATGTTGAAGTTAATGGGGGGATTCTTGCCCATTGAAAAACAAAGAAGCCTCTTAGTGCACGTCCTTAGGCCAAGTAAGTGATACTTCGTGTTACTTCTTAATCTTCAGCAATGAAAAATCTATTACATGTTACCTAGAGCTAAAATGAAGCAATCGGACATGTAAAAAATTGTTGACAGTGATGAACTCAACCTGCAAAGAATCAAGAAACATAGTCTTTTCCTTTTATGATTTTCAGGTTATGTCCTACAGAGTGCAAATAAATTCTAAGTCTGTAAAACCCAGCCCCAATAATCCTACGATTCCTGCTCACTGAGCTGGCTGATTCATAAAGGAACCCGTTTCCTAAGGCTGGTCATATGCACTCAGAGAGCTCTACGGACTGCACTCTGCAGCCTTCCTCTGATTGCACATCATGCTCCCAGGCCTAATTCACTCGCCCTTTTTCCCTCAAGAAGAAAAAGCTTGGCAGCCCCAAAGGTTACAGAGCCTTTTAGAAAATCTTTACTTGTTAACAGATGACTTCTACCAGTTTGTAGGAAAAATTAGATATGACTGCTAATGTTCAGGCATTAGATGTCAATATTTCCAGAAGCCCGATAGAAAAATCTCGCCACTTTACTTGATCTCTACAATTTTTCATCCTGTAGCATTTTCTGGTGTGATATCACAGCCAGTAAATTTTTCTCTTCATGCTTGGCAAGGCTCCAGATGATTTTTAAGTCACTTGTTTGGGTAAAAGAAGAATGGTACATTTGGGATGAAATTATCCTGGAGGGCATTGTTGCAATTAGAGAGATGAATGGCTTTTGGCTTTAATTAGAACACTAGGTACAGGTTTCATATCCTTATTCGGAGGAATCCAGCTCAGTCAGCTAGCTAATGTAGTGCTACTAAGTCAATACCTGTAGAAATGCAAACACTACTTCTAAAGAAGGGGACGTTTCAACTCCATGTTTACTTATAAATAAAATACAACTTAGTAGGAAGAAACACCCTGATTGTCATGAATACTCCTGCCTTATTCCACCTAGCATGTTAGAACTGCTTTTAAATTCACAATAGAATAGTGTGCTTGAGAAGGTTGGATGGGCATGAAAAGGGATATCAGGACATTTATATTACAGTTATAAGTATGCCCATGCCAGATAACATGTAATTACATATCTCAAATCTCATTTTAATGGTAGAATTGGTTTTGTGACACTTGAACAGAAATCTGTTCTTTAAACCACAGAGCTTTTTTGTGCTTTTCAAGCTTAAGGAGATAACATTTTGTGCTACATAGCTACAGCTTCACCAAGACAAAAATACTAAGAGAACATTATTAAGGTCATAAAGACAAACTCTCTTAGGGTTAGGGAAGGAACGAATTAAGATTGCTAGTGCTGCTTCAGTTCAGATTGCCTTTTCTATGTGAATTATGATATAACCTTTGATGATATCAGTGTATTTTCTCCACAGCATTTTTCCTGCCTCCTTTTGTGCCATAGGATGGACTGTGCTCACTTAATGAGCAGAGATTCAATATTTTGTCTTCTGCTTGTTGTTCAATGTATTGCCCTAGGCCTTATTTACTGCACATTTACAAAAGTGGTTCTGAAGACAGAATTATTAATTTCCTCCTGGGTGTTTCTGTGGTGCTCATCATTAGAGTATGTGAGTGCTTCACAAACATTATGCGATGTAGCTTCCCAACACTGTTGTGAGGTGAGGGGACAGAACCAGCCCCGGTTTACAAAAGGGAAACCAATACAAAGAAATTAGAATAAGGTAAAAATAGACTCATTCTGGATGCCTTGTTTGTGACAAACAAAAATTAGTGACTAATAAATGACAGGACTTTCTACTAGAGTCCAAATTTTTTCTCTTGTTCATTGCGTCATTTCTCAAACTGGTCTGGTTTGTACTCTGACAGTTCTTCACCTTGGCTGTGTTTCCCTTTCCCCAGCTTCATCTTCTCATCTCACACTGGTTCCCAGTCTGAAATGGTCTTGTTGGTTTCTCAGCCAGTCTCAATGCTACCTCTGTATTCCTCTTCCAAATGTTTCTACTAATCCCACTCTTTGTATCTTAGCAGTTTTTCATCATTAATTTAATTTCCATTTTTCTAGTCCAGCCAATCTTGCAACCTATTTCTTCACACAAACTTTATGCTTCCCGTTGTCTACTTTCTTCTTGCTCATCTTGTCCAGCAGTCTCCCTCTCCTTTCTGCACATCTTTCAGGGTTTTTTTCCTTCTTTTCCTCTACCACCTCTACACTTCTAGATTTGCTCTTTCGCCTCATTTCACGTTGTCACCAGTGTATGCGTGTCTCCTCAGCAAATTCCAGCTCTTGTTCCTGTGAAGGGGTCATATCTCTGGTATTGGTGCCCAGCAGGGGCTTCTATTCTTGGAGAGGGAAAATAAAATCCTTCCTTTTGTTGGTAGCGCTCAAGCTTGACATTATATGTAATTACCAAGCACGCTATTTCAGTCCTGTACTAAACCATGCCCCATCCAAGCAGAAGCTTTGGAAGACTTATCTGTCAGACTTATGAACTTTGTTGAACTCCAGCAAATCAGATATTTTCAAAGGCTTATAGTTTGACTGACAGTGGAATTTTTTTTTTTTTATATAGACATAACAAGAGCATCCCTAACAGAAACTCTATGCTCTGTTCAGATTTCAAAGCCTCGCTCTGAAAGTGGGAATACTAGAGCCTTCTGATGACTCACTTAATTTTTTAAAGACAAGAAAACTTGTTTTGTCATGTTTCAGTTGTAAAACAACCATTCTTGTTAAAATTACTGTATATAATTTGGACATGCCTGTTATAGAGAACCCTACCCTCAAAATTGACGTTTTTGAGAGCTAACACATCCTATTTTCCGTTTCTTGTAACAGGAAGCATTTGGCAACTTTAATTATAGAAACTGTCATCAGCCCTACCTATAATACAGATACCTGAATGCACACACATAAACTTCTTATGTGTACGTCTATCTCCATGACAGGTGAAAAAAAAAAAAATAGTAACCCAAATATATGCAGTCACAGAAACATGAACATACACAAATGCCTTTAAGTTTTCGTTTGCTTAAATAAAAACACCCAGGGGAATTCCTTAAGGGAAAGTATATAAACCAGAAAAAACTAATTTTCCGGGCAATTTATCACATCCCTTCTCAAATGCATATTCCAACCATACAGTCCTCTCACAGCTCTTAAAATGAGCTAGCTCTTGATAGTGATGGACAAACTATCAGTACCACAGTAGAGCTGAATTTCTAGACGTATGCATTACCAAGAGTGTTGGGTGCTGGTACTCTCATGGTAGTTACAATATGCACCTTAAAAACTGTCTGCACCCGTTGCCACTGCAGCTGTGTCCCCAAATCCCCTGCCCCATCTATTAATAATAATAGAATCACAATGTTTAACAATAATATAACACTTAAAGTTGTACCAGTATTGCGGAAGACCCAGATGGTCAGATTATATATATAACAAGCTGCAGGACACTGTCACAGCACAGAGCCTGTAGCCAAGTGGTTTCTTTGTCTGGGGTTGTTTTTGTTGGTTTGTTTTGTTGGGTTTTGTTTGTTGGGTTTGGGTTTTGGTTTGGTTTGGTTGTGTGTTTTTTTTTTTTTTTTTTTTTNCAAACTCAATATCTATCAGTGTCAGAATCCCTCAGGACCCTCAGGCGTCTAACATTTTGTCTGTTATCTCTCTATACAGCAGGATCCGTACTTGGATAACAGCTGTATCCATTGGACATTTCTTCCATCCACCCCCTGCATCCCAAGTGGTCCTAGAGCCTGGAGCTGTTACTGCTTGGTCACCTTGGAGAAATTTAAGAGGGTTAGTATAGGAAAAAAATAAACCAAACCAAAAAAGATATCAGTGCCCCAATGACTGTAAAGATATTCCTCGAACAGAAATGGGATAACTTGATGCTAATAAGCTTGAAACCCCTCAGAACTCAAGCCAGGTTAAAATTACTTCAAATGCAAGTATTAATTTACAGAAGTCCAAAAATACAAACACAAAGCATGTGTGTACCTTGTCCGCAAAAAAAGTCTTTTGTGCTTCCAGCTTTTGGGGTTATTAGACTTCGTCAGACTTCTAGCTGAGGCTCCAGTTCTTTACCAACACTTTACCTCTGAGTTACATTCCTAGAAAAGACTCTTGGTCTGGGAAAATAGGCTGCTTTTTGCACTCCTACGAGGGAGCTTCCTTGAGGATTTGCTGAGTTTCTCAGTTTCATTCTTATTCCCCTAACCATCTTCATAGAATTATTTGATATTTCTTATTAGACTATCAACTACTCTCACCTCTTTGAAAACATCCATATGTCTGACAGCCCTCTTTTGTGCTTGACTAAGCCAATTGTTAACTCCCTGAGTAGTAAAATGTTCTTTCTGTCTAGGGAGGCACTATGTATCACTTAACATGGAATATTTCAAGGCATTAAAAATGTGTAAAACATACCAACAGGTGATTATGATTTATATAAAAATGTATTAAAATACAGATGGATAAAATACACGTGGCACAGTACTGGCCATGTGACTGAAATTAGATTACAAAAAAAAATCAGCCACAGTGGAGTTGATGGGATCCTAATGAGTTTGGAGACATGTCCCCGCAGCTGCCCAACACCATGCAGAAGGCTGAGCAGGAGGTGGAAATGCTACATGCAGGAGCGGCATGCCAAGACCTGCATAAGTCAGTCAGGGCGAGCGTTTCTCTCCCCTGGGTGCTTGTCCAAACTAGGCCAGAGGGGCTGGGGCCTTGACAAAATTAGTGTGTGTCACATAAAAGTGTCTTTGAACAAAATTCTTGCTATAATAATTGTTATCCACTCTCCAGGCCCATCCCATTTGCTCAATACATTTCAGATTATATCTCACTAACTGATATGATTATGCTCCTGTGTCCGCCTATCCCAAATTCCACCATGAGAATATGCCAAGCCTCATCAGTCCTTCTGACCCCAACAGAGTGTGGCTCCTTTCTGTATAACTCTTTTCCAAGAAACTGTTTTTCAAAAACCAAGGACATATTGCATTACCACTGATTAACAATATACTTAGGCTAGACTACATTCCTGCAACCTTAGACTTGAACAATAGCAAGGTACATCAGAGTGCCCACTAATAGACTTCTAAGTGCACTACTCTGATGGCTGAAAATTACACGGCATAGCAACGCACTTGGCTTACAAAGCACTGCTGTAAGGAGCTAGATGCCAAGGATTTATTGCTTTGGATTTTATACCCATCAAACTGTTCAGCACTGGGTCTACGCACTCCTGAATATGGTTGTGCAAAAGGGAGAGAGTGTTGCAAGCACTGGTGGTGCAGGTACTCAGGCAGGTAGAGGATGTTACCCAAATGTGTTCCCAAGGACCCTGCAGCTGTACACCTTCACTTTGCCTTAACGTTTTCCTGTGGATAGAGGATAAGCCACAGGAGTTTCTCTCATGGAGCAGATATTGGATATCAATCTGACTCCTCTCTATGGAAAAAAGTTAAGCATGGTTCCTTTCATTGTCCCCGTCAGAACTGCTGCCAAACAATGAGAATAAAGGTACCACCCTCAGTTTATATCTTACTCACCCAACACGTGCAGCAGAGGGAATTTCACTACGTGATGTACTTTTCTCTAGCTGGGATCAGGCCGCTGATCAAGCCCAGCAATGCCTTTGAGGGCAATACGGTACACTTGTTGCTGTGTCCACAAACTGGTCAGAAGCAAATAACTGAAAATAATTTTTTTCTGCATACTTCTTCAATACAAGCAGCTAGCTGTAGTATTTCATTGATTGTACTGTTGGTTTCTATGGAAACAGATGTGGAGTTAATTAAGATCAAGGGTTAGAGCTGATAAAAATTGGAATTTTCAATGCAGTTCATCTATCATGCACATTCAAGTTAGTTTCCCCAACAAAATATCTATTGTAGAGAAATGGTGATGGCTGAATCATTTTAATAGAAGTAAATTAAACTTGTTAAGAAGAGCTTAAAGCCGATACATTTGTTTTCTCTTTTTCCTGCTGAAAATGTTTTCCTTTTGATAAATAAATAAAAACAATTAAAAAAAATTATGTAATTGCCAGAAGATCTTTGTGATCAAAAGCAATACTCATTACAATCTGCTTGTCAATGTTCATTTCTATTAATTCATTCACCCAAGGACCCTAAGTGTTTTGCACAGCTGCTGAAACATTTGTCTAGGTGAAAGGAACCACTTCTTTGCCTCAGACCTCGTTATTCCTGTTAATTCATTCTACTGCATGTAACAATGAGCCAACTGCCCTCAAATGCTCCCTGTGAGGTGGTATGCACGTGCCTGATCTCCAGGTAACCGCAGCTCTTAGCAGAAGCTGAATGTGTCCTCACTTTCTATAAGTAATACCATGAAGAGACAGTTCCCAAGTTCAGGTTATAACAGGCTGCATGTGTTTTGGCAAAGCTGTCCTGAAACCACAATTAAAATGCTAGTGGTTCTGAATTTCCCTAGTAGTTCCACATCCAAATACCAGTGTGTTTACCCGCTCATATCGCATATGTGATTGACCTGAATGACCTCTTAGTGACTCAGGTTTGGAAAGATGAGCCTTTTCTTCAGCTCCATCAAAAAGCAAAGGGGAAAAAGGACTCTCTGACCTGCTCGCTGTATGCTAGCTACAGTTTACTCATCTTGTCATCTCACAAAGTGGGCCACATTTTCTGAAATGGAACAGGAAAAGAAAAGGAAAATTCATGGAGAACACAGTACCTTACCCTTGACTCATGCTTTCACATTTCAGCTTCGCAGGGAAGATCCTTTCCAAATGAGCTTACAACCACTAAAATGAATTAAATTACTGTGATATTCCTGGCCCTTCAAAATAGCATCAAAGCCACAGTCAGAGACTGCTTTGTGTCAGGTAGTGTAGGAGATGTAAGCTAGATCGAAATTCAGTGTTTCATTGCATTTGCCCGGAAGGGCTTTAGAAATGTGCCAGCCTCAGCTGAATTTCCCACAGGGCTGGAGTAGCACGTGTGCCACTGGGAGGGGATGCTTTGTCTCAAAGCTGGTTTACCCAGTCCCTTTCCTCTCCCCAGTGCCACCTCTCAGTTCCACCTGGGCATCTGATTATGTGGCTACTCTGTAAACCAGGAGGATGAATTGACATGATTAAAAATACAGGCAGCCACTTCAAGCTGGCTTTGACATAAAGAGAAAGGTTCAGTTTCAGAAGGAAGCACAGGGAAGTCTGACACAGGAAGGCTGGGGAGCAAAGAAAATACTAATTGAGCTTGTCTGTCAGTCTGTTTGTGTATTTCTAACCACAGCCTATCTGTTTATATTATGGCCATCACTATAACATGCTAGTCCTGGTGCTTGCTGCATCTACAAATTCTACTAATATGTTAAATACGACAGAACAGTCACTCTTTCCTTCCACTGAAATGCATTCACCTTTGTTTTTTTTACCAGATAGGATTTACCAGATGCTGACATGCTACACAACTGTTCATAACAAGCCCAACACACATGCACGATGTAAGCTGTAACTTACCCAGCAGAAACTCCAGAGGGAAAGCAGGTAGCCAGAATGTAATTACCTAAGCTGGAATTTAGCCAGGACAATGGGGTTAAAATCCCCATTTGTTTGGATTAATTTAATTGCTAAATATATTGTTCCACTGGTTGCTGTAGAAATAAGCTTTTTGTATTAGCCAGCAGGTTAAATAGCACTTTTATTGCAGTACTTACCGGCTTCTCTTCCTGCCAGTCACTTCTGCTTTTTGTTTGACTTCCAGGTCTTTTGCATTATCCCTGTCAGCCTTGGAGCTGCATCTCCTAAGGACAGGTACAAAAAGCCATGATATTAGAGGAAAAAAATTGGGCAAGACAAGCAGCGATAATTCATCTGGCACGTACTACTTCAGTCAAAGAAAGTTGGCAATAAATGTGAAAATATCTTTGTAGTGGCTATATTCTTTTCTTTAATAACATCATGAGGAAAAGCGGTCACAGATCCTTCAGCTGTTGAAACAAAATTAGCTTTTATTACAGTCTAAAAAAGTAAATATCATAGAGCACAAAAACAGTATTGCTGTGGTGTACCCAGAGGCATATACCAGCTATCCTCTGTATTGTAATTTAACACTGCTACTATTCCTGAGAGGACTAACCCTGCCAAATTCCAAGTATTAAGGGATCCCCTGCCCAACCTTCCCCATGCATGGTATGGTACACGATGCCACAATGAACAGTATAGGCTCTGCTCAAAGTACCCTCATATATTCCCAACGAGGTTTTCCATCCTGCTTTCTCATGCACCTTATATTCTCCCCAAAATTACTTTGGAAACTACAGCAGGACAAAGCAAATGGTCTAGCGATTAAAAAAAAAAAAAAAAAAAGCAAGAGTTTATTCTCTTCTCTGCTGTTGATTCATAGGCTGGCAAATTCACATTTACAGACAAGCTAAGCTGCTGAGAACAGACCACACAGGTATGGTGGCAAGATATTTTAGGAGGCCCAGAGCCAAAGAAACAACACTCACAGGTGTCTAAAGTACTGGTGCAGGATGGGCAGGGCAAATACATAAAAGGCTCCCCTTTCTCTAATATTAAGTATGCATACAGCTGTATAACTAAGACCTTATTCAAAGCCACCCCCTTCTGGCCTTCTCATTCCCCCCCCCACTGATGCACTATCTGGAAAGTCTTTGCACATTTCCCTGGGAGGCAAGGACCAAAATACCCCTCTCATTAATGCATGTGACGCCACAGATGAAGTCAAGACAATCCTGTGGTAAGGTTATGACAGAAGAAAACCTGGGATGTCTAGAGGTGTATTTTGCAGGTTACTTAAACAAAATGCCAAAAATGTTTTTACTTCAACATCTTCACCATCACATATTTTGTGGAGGAGACATGCTACCAAAAAAACCTGCAAAATAACAAAAATCCCACACAACTTGTTGATGGAAGTTTAAGACAGTTTGAAAAAATATATTGACGCTCTTTCATATTTCTATTGCCTACAAAAGCAGGTGTGTAATTACCAGCTATAGAGAGCTCAGAGGGAATCATAGAAAACCATTAAAACTGGCCAAAAATAGCTCTTTTATATTTAAAGATGTCAGAAATGTGAAGCTTTAAGTTCTTTCAGGGCTTGAAGGAAGTGCTGGCTCACTGACAAGCTAGATCCAAGCCTGGAAAGCGTATGTTTTCAGTTGTGAGGAATCCCATTTCTCCCTAGCTGAGAGTCTACTTTGAGCTACAGAAGCAGTAAAAGCTCCAGGGACAGAACTGACTCCTGTGCAGCTCTGGCACAGCTGGCTGATCTGCATGGTGGGCAGCGCCGCTTCTGCTGGAGGAAAGCACCTGGAGGACAGAAAAACTGTCAGAAGAGGAGGGTGCTAGAAGCCTTCCATAATGGGCTCAATGCAATGGATGAAGGCTCAAAAATCAGAAGTCCCCAGTAAAGACAAGCACCTTCCAAAGAGTTTCTCTGGAATCTCCAACACAAAGATCCTGAGACCTACAGAAACAGAACTGGAGAAAACATTTTGAGATTCAGCCCCTCGCTGTAACGTCATTATATCATATAATCTTTTTCATAAATTTCCATAAATCATCCCTTAAAACTAGCTAAGTTTGGGGAAAGAAGAGACCTGTAGAGAACCTTATTCCTCCAAAAATTATGAACTTCTAACATCTATTCTAAACGTACCTGTTTCTGTAGTATCCAGATATGTTTCTTTACACATCTCGTGTGCAAAAGAATGAAAAGGAGAGAGAAACACAGGTTTCAGTCTTTCAACTACCTGTGGCTCTTCTGAAGTAGAGATGAAGAGCATCTGCTTGTTAACTCATGGTAGAAATGCAGCTTTACAAGATGTCATGAACAGAGAGTCAGGGAGCATCAGGACAAGCGGGGAGCCAAGGAGACCCCAGCATGGGGCATTGCCCTCACCACCCTTGGCATCATCCAAAGCACCCAGACAGGTAACTAGTTCCCTGACTGTCCCAGCAACGTGACATAAAGAGTTGGGGCTGGACTCAGGTGGGGCTTCTGGCCCATGGGAATGGGGTGCATGGGTGAGGTTATCTGGTGGGTAGGACGATTAAGTCCTGTGAGTGTCCTCAGGGTGCTGGTGCAGAGCCATGCAATCATCTCTGAATCTCCAACAGAAATCAGGTCCAATTCTGCAACATGCGCTGTTAAAGGTGCCACCTCTGAGTGTAGTCCAGTGAGCAAAGCATCTTCCATCAAAGCAGTGGACCCCAGCAGCTCCAAGAGTGCACGTGCTTTCAGAAAGACAGGCCTTGTAAATCCAGTATTCATGCCACTCCAAAGCCGGGGAACTTTCATAACAGAACATACAATTAGTGACATATTTTTTACCCAGCTTAACTCCTGAGGAACAATGAACTCCTCTTCTTTGGATAACTGTTCCCAAGTATCACATGTGGCTGTTTTGTATGCACAGCATCTATCACACTGCCTTTCTGTAATAAGCGGTACAATTCCTGATCATTTTTCCTAAGCAATACTTCTTGTCCTGTACTTTTCCCTTTGTACTGCTGGTAAAACTTGATAAAACAGATTAGGACACTCTCCTTCTCACACTTTCAGTGCTGGACTTCAGGTCCCACAGCAACAGCATAAAAAAAGTTTCTTTTTATTTCTTTTTTTTTTTTCCTCCCAGATTGACCCAGCTGCAATTGTGGTGTCACAGTTTAGTGACCTGCTATCTGAGATGCTTCCCTTTTATGATAATACCAGAAGGTGAGAAGATGAGAGTGGGTTAGGCAACAGGTGTCTACATTCTTTTGACGAGAGCTTCCTTTGTTCCTTGTTCCAACTCCATTCCTTTTTCAGTGACAGGTCTAAGGGTATTCTTAAATACAATTTTGATCCAAAAAGCTATTTAGCCACTTTTTGCTAACCTTTCAGTTGTGAGAGTTGTAGTATGTGGGGCATCATCACTTCAAACTTTAGAAGTTTGTTTGCCGTAGAAAAGCTCAGGTTAACTATAGAATGATTATTTTATACCAAGCACTTTCACTACTTTCATAGGTGTTTTCTTTCAGAACTCAAAACTCCTTATTACATGCAGTTAATTTAAAATGTTCAATGAAATTAAATTTCAGGTCAATATACATTTGAAAAACTGAAGTACATCATGATCTGAAGAGAATACTTTCTGACGGAGGATTGTGTGACATTTTAGAAAGCATAGCTTTTTTCCAAAGCTTAAACTGAAAACAAACAAACAAGAAACACTTAAGCTCTAGTCAATTTCCACGTGACAAAAAAAAGCTAAGACATCATGTATTATTATATGAGATACAGCTTTCTTTCAACCAACCCTGTCTAATGAAACACCATCGACCAGGCAATAGTGTTTGTATCATAGTCTTACTGCATTAAGAATAAACCCCTCCAGCCACACAAACCTCCTCCCTTGTTTACAGTCCTAGAGCGCCATTCCCAGAGAAGCTGGACCTCTCATTTGGGGGAATTTCCTCATGCCATTGAATCTGTCAAGGATCTGCCTTTGATGCATATTAACATCAGCATGGTTCCCTGTCTCTATCAGCTTCCTCTAATGATAATTTGCCACTGTCTAGTAAGGATTTGTTCCAAAATGCCTTTTATGATGTGATAAACTATTATCCTATGCTTCCAGTTTACAAATATTTGTCATCTCAAAGAGTACAAAACAGACTGTGTACCACATGGAGCACAGGCCTAAAGCAGTGGAGCTGCCAGCAGGGCTAGCTCAGGTGACTCACAGAGATGACTCAGAAGCACACCCTTGGTCCACATCCATAGCTTGCTGGACCCGCGGCAGCTTCTTTAGTCATAATAGGGCACAACATTATTTTAGGAACTACATGGAAATGTTAGGAAAATGAATGCCACCAACATGCATGATGATGCTCCAGAAGCATGTTCTCTCCATGTCACCATTAATACATTCCCTGAGTCTGTGCTTGGTTTCTGAATATATTGAGCTCAGCTAGGAGAAGCCTAACAAGAGGAAGGAAGCACAAACCCACAGTTTTATCATGCTGAGTTTCTGTGTATTTGCAGGCCAGCTCTGTAGCTAAACTGCACATGGTTTGTATTTAATTTCCTCAGGGATTCAAGCTGTAATAAAAATAAACTATAATTAATGACTGACCAAGCCCAGAACTCTTCATGCACCTTAAAAAAAAAAAAAACACCCAGAAAACAGCTGATAATGTTGAAATAAACAAAACAATATGCTTATTCATCAAGACCAGTAGCCAGCAACATAATAGAATAAAATAAATTCAAAAAAACTTCTTAGAAGCTATTGATATGAGGTATCTTGGGCTCTGCTAGGAAAAAAATCATGCAAGGTTTCTAATAAGCTAACGTCTCTGAATTGGTGCTCTTCTGTGTCCTCTGGCTGTCCACAGTTGCTACAAAAGAGGTGTGATATCTCTCCTCTAGCAGCAAAGCGGGATTTGTAGGGTCTCTGCGGGTGAGTATTTACAGTACAGAGTATTCAGAGCTCTGGAGTGGGGTGAGGTTATCCCTCTGGATTTAATAGGGAATTTAACAAAGCCAGGAAGCTGTACAGGCACGATTGGCAAAGCCACCTAAACTAAGCCTAGTGCAGCCATGGGTTTCGTTAGCTCCCTGTCATCCAAGGGAGGCCTTTTTCCCTACAGCTCCCAAGACCACAAGGCTTGCCAACCAGAGCTACCTCTCCCCAGCAATCTTCCCACCTTCAAATTCACCAGGTGTGCTGGCAGCACAAAGCCACGTGTGTACAGGCTGCTCGCTCTCCCCGTGACAGAGAACTGCAGGTTGGGAGGTCTGCGTGTTTGGTCCTTTAAATACTGCCTGTTTCAAGAAACCAGAGCTGTATTTCCTTACAGACTTTTTGGGGTTTGTTCATACTAAGGCCCTTAAGCTTTAGATTAATCACTTAAGCCTATAATAGAAGAGACACAAAGAAAACAGTAAACTGTTAATTTAGATAATGGTGAGGAAGAAAAACCCATAGATTGCATGCCATTTTAATTCCTCCCCCTCATGTCCAAAGCTAAGTCTCTGTAGGCTTCTACATTCAAAATTCTTCAATGCAATGCAAACTCTACATAACATGGACCCCCTGCTACAGCATACAAATCCTGGAACGCGATGGAGAAGAGAATGTCAGGAGAAGTTTATGTTTTCCACCTCACCGTGCAAAAACCTAGAGAGATAGCCCAGAGCTCTCAATACTAACCACTTACATGGTATAATTACAGACCACCCTGCAGCAGCATAAAACAAAGCCTGAGGTAAGTCTATTTGCCACCAGGTCTCCAAAAAGAAATTCAACCCACTCACTGAGAACCGGGGAGATGATTTGGCAACCTGGATAACTCTAGGATCAAAAGATTTTAAGCAACAGGAACATGGCTGACCCCAGGGAATTTGGAGCCTGCCTCTTCCCTGACAGAGGACAGGCATCCAAGCAATTCCAGTGGAGCCAGGCTGTCACACCACTATGAGTCGGATACTGAAGAGGCATCATTGGTTTCTTCATGTCTGATTCTAGCATTTCCTGAAGAATTATCAAAACAATGTATCCACCGTGTCACTGCTGATCGCATCCATCTATACCAAAGTCCCTGCCTCTGGAAAGGGCCAGTCAGCAGTGCTTCAAATCCTGCCTTTCCTTTAGGTCACTGCTGTGGTGGCTAGTGCAAACAAGCTCTCTGGACATAGTTGGGACATTCTGCAGAAAAGAGCTGGGGTGCAGGTGTCTTGCTTAGGTGGCTGGGAAACAACATCCTCATGTTGGTGTGAACTGGGGGATGGGCATTGCCAGGGCTGTGATGCCAAACATCTGGTTATACACTGAGGATGGATCAGTTTAATTTTGGGAACAGCACCCTTGATCACTTGGCACGTGGCTGCTGGGTCACTAAGCAAGGTGGCGGGGTGCACCATGCTTCAGCATGGATGGGGCTGCGTGCCGTGGAGCTCTTCAAAACAATGGCAGTTCATGAATATCCAGATGTGTATGACTTGTTTGTAGATGTGGGCAGCTCTCAGGCTCCCACCTGCAGGTACTTTGACATGCCAGCCACCCAGATATTTACTACAGACTGTCTTTACAGGAAGAGCAAGTCCCTCCCACGGCTCACCCAGCAGCACTCCTGCTATAGCACTTATTCCATTCCCACTGGCCCTGCAAGCATATGGCAACATCACCTTTTAATGAATCGAGCCCCTAGCATGGTGTAAAAGAGGGCAGGGCAGGGAGTCATTGCTGCCTTGCAGTGACAAGTTTCCCCAATTCACGTTCTTTCTAAAGGTGTTACCTTGCATTTTTACATATATTACATCGTAATTTGACAGTTGCATTAAATCCTTTTGCTCTTACTTGGAGAGAAGCAAAATGCACACAATTTGCCTTCCCTGTAACACTGATTATTCATTGTAGCTATAGCATGGCCTTGTGTCTCTACATTAAGCAGTATTAATCTTCTCTGTCTGTCTTCTTATGGAAGTCTTTTCCATACCTCTAATCGTTTTTAGCTCTCCAGACACCTCTGTTTCTGCTGTATGCTTCAGATAAGAAAAAAAAACAAACCCAACACGGTTATAATCTATATTTATATACTATACAAAAAGGCTATATGCAGCAAAGGGGGGAAAAATAGCTGATTAGGAAGGACTACCGAAACATCACCTACTAAAAGCAATGCCATACATAGCCAGTGAAGGCTTATAAAATAATGAGACTTGTAGCAACGACTCAAAGTGGGTATTACACACTAAATAGAGAGGTGTTACAGCAGCCTGTCCAAGAAAAAGATTTAGTAGTTATTTCAGAAACACTCCTGAAGCATTCAACCTGATATGCTGCTACGTTAACAAAGGAGGCAAATAGGATGCTAGAATGTCTTGCTAGAGGCATACAATGTACATCAAAAGGCTGATGGTTAAATTACTAAACAAAGCACTCCATGTGGACCAAAAATAGACTTTTTTTCTGTACTTGAAATAAGTTGTAGATAGCAAGTAATTACCTGCAGGTTACTACCTTTATTCCTTCCTATTATGCTAGTCCTTTTCTTCCCCATAACAATATCTGTCCAGTGAACACATTATTCATTGCAATTCCTGTTTGCATTCATAGTAACTTCAAGCCACTTTTTGGACAACGTTGGGTTTATTTCTAAGCTATTCATTGGACGGAACTACAGAATGAAAGAAGTAGGGTCCTGTTTTTTCTCCCTTTAGAATTTCTCAATTAAGCAGGTCACTGATGCACCTTGAGTTAATAACCACCAACCTATCCTGATAAGGGTGTAGCTGAGGGTCTCTTCTGTACTGCTGCAAGCAGCCATGGCTTGCTTCTCTCCAAAAATACCTTGGAAACAAGCCCAGGTTGTTCCTCTGCTGAGAAAGAAATATGCATTGCTTTGTTCAAGGCAGCAATAAATAATATAAAGGGGTAGATGAAAATAAACACCTCAAATTGAACTGAATATAAAGCAAAGTGAGATGGTAGAGATCACTTTTAAATGCTGCCAGGGTTTGAGAAAATGAAGTCCATTTGAAGGGAGAATTTTCCTCTCAGTTATATTGCTCTAGATCAAAAGCCGGTGTAACAGATTGCTCTGTATGGGACAGATGTAATTGGAAACAATATGCAGCCTAACTATTTCTAACCCTGGATATTAACAAGACACACAACTGATCTAAAAAAAAAATCATGAGATATATCTAAAAGAAATCCTTCTTTTTTAAAAAATAAATGCATTCAAATTTTGTTTGGCATCTCATTTCTGAGACTTCAGGAAGTAAATCATATTTTCATAACTTTCTCCACCAGTATGGAAAATCAAGTAATCAAATACACACACAAGCATATATATTTGTATGTTCAGAAAAATAGTTTTAAAATCACCTGACTCCAGGAGCTGAGAATATAAGGAAAACACCAGCGTTGCAGGACATACAGTAAGAAGCAAAAGTTTCCAACACAGCAGTTCATTTGTTCTGAGTAGGCTTTCAGTTATGCACTGATGCAACTCAATAGCAGGAGTCTTGAATAAACAGACAACAAGTTTTGCAATACTTCAGTGATCATACATCTGATTTTTAGTATAGGACAAAGCGAAAATTGTCAGTGGTGCCTTATGCAGATCTGGTTTTAACTTATTACACTTATTCTCCACCTCAGCAGCAATTCTTATATTACACCATGAGAACAGAAGCAGACCCTAGCATGCAGAAAAAGCAGGGAAAAAAAATAAAAAATGTACTAGAATTCCTTTGTGTAATGTGGCATATTAGACTCGCATGACATGGTAAGACCTTTTTTTTCCTGTCTTTCATGGGAAGTGAAAGTATTCCATTACCTGGAATAATGAAAACTATGACAAAAGCTGATGCCGAATGGGAAAGAAAAAAAAGGCCCTAGAACAAACAGCTGCCATTTGAGGGCTTAACAATCGCTTTTTTTTGCACCTTTACCTGACATCCCCCAAGGAAGAATTTTGCCTTCTCTGCTCCTTACATGATTCCAAACCTGCCTAAGTAACTAGTCTTTCTCTTTTGGATCTTCTAAAATGACAAGCTGATGAGCCATCAGATTGAAGAGCACCAGACATTTAGTGGATTCATGAAGCCCGCTCAAGAATTACATGGCACCTAAGAAAAAAAAATATTATATAGGTATTTGCACTATAGCTTAGCCTCATGAAAGGTCCCTTGAGGGGCCCCCTTGAGAATAAGTCCATATAGTGGCCTACCACTAAGATAGAAAAAAGACAGAAATTGAGAGCAGGGAGAATGCTCAAAGTTTTGTAAACTGTAAAAGATTAGGATGAATTTTAATTCCAGAAGTAGAATATCTTTACTATTATGGAGAAAAGACTAGAGTAGTTATATATTATAGGATTGTCAAGGTTGGAAGGGACCTTTAAGGTCATCGAGTCCAACCATCAACCTGACACTGCCAAAATCACCACTAAACCATGCCCCTAAGCCCCACATCTACCCATCTTTTAAATACCTTCAGGGATGGCAGCTCCACCATCCAAACTCCCTGGGCAGCCTGTTTCAATGTTTGAAAACCCTTTTGGTGAAGAAATTTTTCCTAATATCCAACCTAAACCTCACCTAGCACAACTTGAGGCCATTTCCTCTTGTCCTATTGTTTATTACTTGGGAGAAGAGATGGACCCCCACCTCCTTACAGCCTCCTTTCAGGTAGTTGTAGAGAGCGATAAAGTCTCCCCTCAGCCTCTTTTTCTCCAGACTAAGCAACCCCAGTTTCCTCAGTCACTCCTCACAGGGCTTGTGCTCTAGACCCTTCACCAGCTTTGTTGCACTTCTCTGGACTTGCTCCAGAATCTTAATGTGTTTCTTGTAGTGGGTGATCCAAAACCGAACACAGTATTCAAGGTGGGGCCTCATCAGTGCCGAGTACAAAGGGATGATCACTTCCCTAGTCCTGCAGCGATACGCAGCAACGTGCTTCCTAAGTGCATACTGAACAGGTATATTTAGCTTTCTGCAGGGAATCATGAAATTAGGTTCAAATAGAAGAAAACTGGCATGTGAGCACTGTTATTTCTTATAATAAATGAACAGTGAAACAAGCACACTTTTATAAGAGGAAGTATGTCTCATACAGCATACTGATGAGCAAGACACTCAGCTATCCTGATGAAAAAACCAAACCAAACCAAACCTTTCTTCCTTTGTTTTACGATTTATCTTCATGGCTAGAAGAGCCAGCAATTGCATTTGTCCCCCCAAGGTGAGGACTCAAGAAGAGCACTTCTGCTTCCTCTGGACTCTGCTGTTTCCACTGTGATTGCTTTTGCAAAGGCTATGAAGCCTGCTAACACTGCCTTGGTCACTGGAAAACAATGCATGCCTTAAGGTTTGCCAGCCGGAATTGATTTTGAACGCTGCTTTCACCCTAAGTCAACAGCTTTGCTTTGTCTTCACTAGAAGTGGTTTATCAGCTCTGGAGACATGTTTCTGCCTGAACTGCAGAGCGAGCTCAAAACCAGATTTGTGGGTAAAAGGGTTGCACCAGCATAGCTGACAGGTGAATTCATCCCACTCACTAGGTTGGCGGGTCACTGTGGAAACCTGAAAAATGGAGTAGTCCCTTTCCCCATCTCTATGCTAAATTGTGTTGGTGCTGCAGAAGAAAGGCTAGGTGACAAGGCCTACAGAAAACTCCCAGACAAAAACAATTTCATTAAGCTAGAGTTAGGCTTCTAAACAGCTGTTTATTGCTGAAGGGAAAAACCTTAAGACAATACTGGGTTTTTCTCAAAACCATTTAAGAATCCTGGGACTCGAAAGTTCAGATTATAGTAAAAAAAAAAGAAAACACAGAATGACACACCACAGCTATTTGCATAGAAATGTATATTTAAAGTCACTCAAGCAACCTTAATTTTGTCTTCTCTCGTGTGTGCCATTCACCTCTGCAGCATCTGTGTTTTGTGCGGATGAGACACATTTTGATGCAAGAGTTTTCACTAAAACCTAGAGGCAGTTCACAGGCTGTGAGTAGAGGAAACTTAAGCCCCCTCCCTTGGATAAGTTTACCCAAGGAGTTGGGAAAATCTGGTACACACAACATTGCAAGTGCACAGAAACATATTAGTAGATGTTGACACCAAAAGACCAAAATAAGCATGAGCTCTGACTTCCTGTGTAACACAGCATGGAGAATTTCACGTGTAATCTTTGCCTCAAGCTCTGCTTGAGCTGGAACATACCTTTTAAAATGCTCACTTTTGATACAAACATTTCAAATGACTGAAGATCTACCGTTTCCCCAGCTCTGCTCTGTGATTGTTTTGTAACATGCATCCTTATAAATGGGGATCTAACTTGCAGAGAAACACATTTCTTTTGGTGTTGTGCTCCCTTCTTTGTAAACTGCAGTACTTTATGTTTTTTTTCTGTCCTTAAGACGTTTTTCCACTCAGACTCATCAGCTGAATACATTTTCTATCTTCATCTAAATGCTTAAAATGGATGTTTTTCTTCACAGATTTTGTTTTCAAACCATCTCCAAATCATTTTATTTCCCTGCTTCCCTTAGGTTTCCTAGATGACATTCTAGTTGGAAAAATAAAAAAACCCATCCAATCCTGCTCGAATTGAACAAGTGAACTTTGTAGCCTTTATACGCTCTGTAAAATCCTACTTCTCCTTTAAGTCTAAGGTGGCAACCTCATGCTTTTACTGTGGGTCTCTAACTGCTTGATGCTTTTAATTAAAGCCCCAACTCCTGGAATTGAAGAACAACAAAAATGTCAGCCTCCAGAAGAGCTCTAACCCTCATGTTAAGCAATACAACTTGAACATATGACCTAAACACTAAAAAAAACATAGCCTCAGATATAAAATTGTTTCATTATTTTAGACAGCTGATGTGTAGGACTAGAAGAAATATACCATTACTAACTGGAAGAGCAGGAATCTTGTCTAGCTGGAGGCTTACCGTCATCTCCTAGAGCACAGTGGCAGGAGCTTCCCAGCAAACCCTGCAACTCATCCTTCAGCAGCCAAGTTCTGAAGCAGAAAGTCTTCCTGTCCTCACCTGCTAAAGGAGAAGAAAGACTAAATGAGAAGCTAGAGATCCTTCCTGTTTTTATGTGGAGGCCAGCTTAAGACCTCTCCAGTTCCAACAATCTCACTTTCTAAAAGCAAGAATTTCCTCAAGGAGAAGAAAACCCAACAAAGAAAACTCTATAGACAACATGAACTTAAAGATTAAATGTCTAGCTTTACCTTCCTGAGAGCCCTTCACCATCTGTAGAAGATGGAAGCTATTCTCAAAGAACAAAGCAACTAACAAACACCTCTGAAAGGGTGTTTGCCAGAAATATCCCAGAAATAAAGTAGGCACATTTGAAAATAACCAGGTGTTCCTGGGCACATGATCCCCAGCTCAGGACTATGTAGATTATAAACACCTATCAGCTGCAGCTCAGAGCTGAGATGTTGAAGCTGTCAAGGCACTATGCTCAGTGAAAAAAGGATTTTGGCTGAAAATGTTATCAGGTAACCAGATAGCTCTTACACCGGCTCCATGGAGGAGCCTGGAACAGGCTTCAGCTTTCTAAGTTGCCAACTGATGCCCTGTTATCCCCAGCAAAGGGAGATACAAGCCAATTCACTGGAGATTTTCCATTCAAACACTGCCTGAAGGCTGACAGTTGAGTCAATAGTTTAAAAAAAAAAAAAAAAGAAAAATCCCAACCATTTACAGCAACAAACAATTGAAAGCAGTGCAACAAACCTTTCCTCCATCCCTCTAATTCACTTACACAAAGCAAATTCTTATTCCTGGTAGAAGCACAAAGCTCTGCAGGGCATGGGGGACTGAGAGACAACTGCTGAGCAGCTGGGCAAGTAAGAGATTTCACTACTTACTAATTTTATGTAAGCTCAACATAACAGTACCATTAGGTTTATATTATGTATCAGTAAAAATACTAATTACAGAGGTCCAGACTTGAAATAGTTTCTCAGAACAACATGCCTACAGCTAGCCTGTGGAACGAGTGTTCTTTACGGGGATACACATTCCCTACTAAACGGAAAAGAACATGCACAGTTATTATCATTTAGAAAAGACAAAAGCTGCCAAAGCAAAGGAGATGCCATCAGTGCTCAGAAAAAAAGGCCTTTATTGTTTGCTACTAATTGCAAGGAAAAAGAATTCACAGACATTTCAAAGCAGCTGCTGTCTTGTCCTTAAAAACTCCTTCCACTTGGAAAGGAAGATTTTCATTTTAACAACCTACAGAAGCTTTTATGGCTTGCTACCATCCAAGGCCATTCAGATGTGTTATTTCTATATTGATTGTGTTGTGGTGTTCAGCAAAAAGGTCTAAGAAGCTAAGAGAAAAGCCTGTTAAGCCTGTAACTAGAAAAATCACTATTTAAGTCTCAGCAATTTCTGTTAAATTAATGGTTACTTCTCCCCCCAACACACACTGGCCTTGTTAATTTTACTGGTAAAAATCTACCAGACTCAATTGCTCAGGAGACTGCAACTTGATCCTTTGAAGCTTCATTTTCCAGCTGCTGTAAATCATGTGTGGAGTGAAGCTGATTTACATTAGCTGAGAATCTGGCCTGCTGTGGCTAAAAACTCCCCATCTGGTTTAATCAGTCCCCCTTCTGGAAAGCCCTAAGGATCACCATTTCAAGCTGTATTTATCTCTAAGACCTTTGTAAAGTTGATCTTGTGCGTACAGCCAGGAATATCCTACCCATTGCTAGGCTGGGCACTGTCTCAGCGGTGAATGAACTTGCTAAATGAGGCTTAGGGTGCCCACCTGTTTTGCAATGTCCTGTAGAATTTTTTATTTATTTTTCAGAGGTTTCCCCAGCTAAATGTCTTTCTTTAGAGGTGTTGATCCTGCTTTTATCAGCCAGTAAAACTGGCAGCTGTTATTGTGTGTGCCCAAGTGTTAGGAGCTGGCATCGTTGTATTTGTGGCATTAGATGAGAAAAACAACAACAAAAGCATCTAACTTCTTTTGTGGAAAGATTTCACTTAAATGTGCTTTTCATTTTTTCTGTTGTGGGGAATAGCGTCTGTTTTTCTGCCTCTACATCTCCAATTAATGTTTGGCCATGAGTGTAAACATCAAGAGAAGCTTTGCTTGGGCAAGGAGGGAGTAAAGCTAAGGCCTCATCTAAATCAACTGAAGGGAAAGACAGATCCAAAGATACATCAAGACTTGGGAGACTGGGTTTAGTTCTTTGCTCTGTCACAGACTCTGCTTGGGTACCTAAATAAGCTACTCAAGGTCAGATTCAAAATGAGATGTAGGAAACGATGGAGGGAAGGAGACTGTAGTCTGGAAAAGCTTACACACAGGCAAGTCAAACTCCTTGCTATCAAACTTGAACAGGCATCAAAATAACAGTCATTGAAAGACCCAACTTGGGACAGCCAGGTCCCAATTCCTGCACCTGCCTGAGGGAATTCAGATGCATCTGCCATCTCCCAGGAGCGTCTGAATTGTCTCTGTCCAGAGGGACCAAAGAGGGGGATCCCCAGAGCTGTGTTACAGCTGCGTTACAGCTGCATCATTGTGCAAAAATTATTTTGGAAATTGCATGTAAGCAGACTGTATCCATACTACTGTAGTTAGGGTATTCATCTGGATGCACCAAAGTATGTCCTGGTTCATACCCAGAATGTGTTTATATTCACAACTATACTATAACACACTATATCCACAGGCACCACATTGCATAGCTAAAGTCACTCTTACTGCTTGTCTTGCTCTCAAATTATTTCTGATGCAAGAAACAGTTTCAGTGTGGGAAGGAAGGGAAAGGGAGATACATAGCAGGCCACTAAAGCACTGTTAAGAGAGACAACTCCTCTTCCTCCAGTATTTTAAAAGAGCTGAGGGAGCCCTACTGAGCACTGGGAATGCGGTGGGACACCCATCTAGAGGAGAGCATGGCTGATGATCCAAAGCCAAAACTCCTCTTTGAAAACCTGAGTGAGGCAGCCAAGATGTACAGTCGAACACCTATCCTTGCTCGTAGCGTTTCTTAACCGGACAGCTCAAATCAGAGACAACCAAGAGGATTGATTTAAGGAAGCTTCCTTCTTAGTAAGTTGGCTATTTTCATTCCCATTTAAAGAGGATGAGCCTGTCCTATATACGTAGGCTCCTCTAAATGGAGATGAGGTCTCTAACTGTTCTGGATACTATGTGGGCACCAGATGTCTGCAAGGTAGGTGCTGCAGTACTGTAATTCTTTATTAGATTTGGCCTTTAGTGCTTCAGCTCTCCATCTGTAAAACTGGGATAAAAGCACTTCCCTGTTTTGTAGCTCATTTTCATACTCATTTGTAATTACTACACAAAGACATTCAACACTGCACCACTTTCCCAGAGCGGTTACCAACATAGTTAAGCAGGAACAAAGCAAAATATGGATGTTTTTAATCTGATTTTATAAACTTGACACATAACTTTTGGCATAATTCTATAAGGAACTGATTAGAGCTTAGATGACATTTCCATTTCACTTCTAGGGAGATAACTACATTTCTCACAGCAATGGCTAGGTAAACATGCAGGCACCCCTGCACTGCTAGCTTCGTAGCTTCACTGTTACTAGTGCCCAAGTGAGGCATCTTATGGGAATTCAGGTGTGATTAACCCCACTGGATACCAATTAGCTCTTCCAACCACGTGATCTATCAGAGACCATCAGTGACGCTGATTTTCTTGAAACACCACACTGTGAACTGCACTGGCTCAGGAGTTATTACTCAAGTGTTCAGATGCCTCTCTGTCCCAGGAGATAAAACTACATATAGTAGTCTTCTGTCCCTGAAGTTGTCACCTCTGTTCATCCAGCTGAGCCCACACATTGTGTGACAGATGTGGATCAGACACCTGAAATGGTTCCTGCTCTCAGCTCTCCCTCCTAGCAGGCTAGTCCTGCATAGCAGGGGCAGCTGGATAGGATGCCGGTCCTCTTAAGCCACCCATATTAAACTTGGACCACACAGCTGCAGTCTGTGCAGAAGCTCCAGTGCAGATTCAGCAATTGGCTTTCAGCCAGATGTTAGGCAGCCAGTCAGTTTTAACCGGCTTCTAAACCACACAGCAGCAAGGCTGGGTTTAAAAGCAAGGACTTGCTCGCATATGTTAGTCTGGGCAGCAAACAAACTGTCTTGTACTGCGCAGGCACTGTTAACATGCAGTTGTCTGCAATGGATCATGCATGCGAGCCCTGGGGTACCTGAGCCACACAAGCTGGTTTTGAAAATGGAGGTGGAGTTCCTGGTCTTGAAGGAAATTATTACAATATTACCCTTTAAGTTTATTGAGAACTTGTGGCATCTGTGATCCTTCCTATTTTTAAGGTCTCCCTTGACATGTACCAGAGTAGGGTGTCAAAAGTAATAACCAAAACAAACCCATAATTCAGTTGGTGTCCTTGCTGTTCTGAGTCAGCAGCAATTTTTGTGTATGTCTGAGGGATAGAGGAGCCCCTTCCTTTCCCCTTTGACTCAGAGTACTGTGGCAGAGTTATGGCGTGATCGTGGTGTGACCCCCCTCCCTGTGCATGTCACTTTCACTGACAGCATAATATAATACATCAGACTCTGAGCTGCAGCAGTGGAGGTTCAGGCCCCTCTTTTATTCAGTTACCACAGCTACAAGGATGAGAAGCCCCGTGGACAGAGGGAGCACATGGCAGGAGGCTGTAATGGCTTAAACCACCTCTGTGAGATTCACCAGAGCTCCTTCTGTCAGGGAGTCCTGTGTGCTGCAAATGAAGTTTTCATGAAATGCTAAGCAAGCCTCATTAACATCTCCCTAAGAAAATGGCAATGTTGGGCAGCCTCCATACAGTCAGCTTCTCCCACCAGCCCAAGCACTGTTCATCCCGCTGTATGTTTATGCCACAGGACAGTTTGTTCCCTGTGAACACAGGGCAAATCCCACCTGGCAGACTGATAAATCACGAATTATTTGTATTTGTTAGAGAAACATTGATTCTGACTGAAAATACAGAGACATTTTGAGGGTCTGAAGTAAGTTATTTGGACACTAAAACTGCATGTGCAAACAGCAAGACTTTCTTTATCCTATGGGAATGCGTAATTAATTAGGTGATGCCTATGACTGAGATAAAATATTCACAGTTAGTTAAAAAAAAGAGGATGGGTTCATAGGTGTAAAATTCTTTCCTTCTGTCTTATTTTCTTTCCTTGTTCTCACTTCAGAAATGAGACAGCTTTTACAGCAGGAAGACAGAGAGTTTTGCACATTAATAGCCAGAGTGAAGGTCAGTAATTCTGACTCACTCAAGTAACGGCTGAGTACATTGGATCTCATTTCATTTTATTACAATGGCAGAAGCAGTGCTGATCAACAGTGTCATATTTCCTTTTCTTCAGCATAAAAGATGAAGTGATTGTTCCATGAAACAGCAGTGGGGAGAGGAAACTAGGAAAGGAACAATATAGCCAGCAATGCACTCCCTACAACTGTACCTGTGTTTTGTCCTTTCTCAGTTCTTCCTCTCTTAGTGCTATCAATGGGGGCTCTAGATAACTCCTTTGGGGTTTTGCAGTGTTGTCTCAAGGTATTGCAGGGTCTATTTTATACCCAGAAAATGCAGATGCCTTCTGCATGGGAATACTGGGGAAAGTGATACTTACTGTTTCTGTCCTGAGCACACCTGCATAAGGACTCCACTGTTCACCAAAAAGATGGCATGTCTTGTCTGTTTTATTTTGTGCAATACAGTGTTGGATGTGTCACTGACTCTCCAGGGATAAAGCAGGACGAATTCTCCCTCCTAGAGGCCACAGAGTCTTTCTGAATCTTCCAGGTTAAAATAAGGTGGGGGAGGCCCTATGTGAGTGAGACCAAAAGAGCCAGGATGGTGAGTAGAGGAGTACACTCCACTAATATGCTTAAGTGGCTCCCAGCCCCTTAAAATCTGAGTACCTTGCAGTTTTTCTGTGTTGCAGAGGACTAGTATCCACATTTAACAGCATGGAAGCAGAAGTGAACTGACTGGACCAGGAGACTTAGAGGAAGCTTGCAATATAGGAAGAGTTGGAAAAGATTTCTGAAATGTGAGGTTAATTCATTTCCCACTGGGCCCTTTTTCCTCACTGATTCTCTAATCATTTTCTTAAAGACCTTAGATTCTTCACTTTTGTACTGTAACACTGCTCCCGAGATAAACGCTGTATGGTCCCCCAGTTGCTGGGGCACAGACGTTTTGCCCACAGATAACTGAGCAAGAGGCAAAGAGCTCACACAGTGTCAATTATTGGCTTGGTCTTACTGAGGACAAAGAGCTGTGATCCCTGGAGAACAGCAATTATTGTTCACAAAATCTGGATGGGCCTCGAAGCATAGGACACTAACTTTCTTATGTACATTCCTTAACATATCCTAGCATTGATTTCCTGCATGTTAACAAGACTATTAGAAACATGATAGGGATGCTGCTAATAAGTC
The DNA here is from genome assembly GCA_013398815.1 of Ibidorhyncha struthersii. NCBI lineage: Eukaryota > Metazoa > Chordata > Aves > Charadriiformes > Charadriidae > Ibidorhyncha > Ibidorhyncha struthersii. The sequence continues at coordinate 669,871 of VZSZ01003742.1, forward strand.
CACACTGGTGTTCATTCAAAAGTAACCAAACAGAAGTAAATCTGCCCCCAAACACCAATGCAGAGCTCGCAAGCTGCTCCTAAGAGCAGCAGGCACTACTGCCCAAAAGGAGCTGTCTTTCCTCCTGCTGCTGCAAGAGGGTATATATCAAGGGAAACAAGTAGCTGTAGATAAGTTGTATTTCTTCCCCTTAGTTTACAGAAGAAGCATATTTAAATATACCCTGGCCTGTTTCATCCTCCCTGGCACGTGTTCACCTTAATGCTACAGCAGAGTGAGAAAAGCAAAGGGATGGATTCCCTGCTGGTGTAAATCAGCCTACTGCTACAGCCACAATAATGGTTTTGACCAAATATTCCGCTTGCCTGTGAGTCCTAAGAAGTGGTACGTGCTTTCCAGTCCCACTTCTTGGAGCTTTGTGCTACAAGTTCCGATCCACAGTTTTTCACCTCCTGTTTTATCAAAGGCTTTAGAACAGTTCCTCAGGGGGTATCTACATGGTACAATGAAGTGTTCTGCAAGGATAACAGAGTTATCCTTGGACTAATGGAGTTATTAGGAAAAAAACAGCTACATCAAAAAGCGGCTGTCAGGCTGGTTGTGCTGACTGCAGAGAAGGGTTTATGGGCCCGGTTAGTGTGCTATGGCAATACAGTCTGGCATCAGCTTGTGCAGAGCTAGTTCTTGTCTCCCTGTGTTGCCCTGCCATGTCCCATTAAAGTCCCTCCAGCAGCTGAACTTCTTTGGGCTGTCGGGGCCTTTCACCTAATTGGCCTTTGCCTTTCCAGAAGAGTGTAGGTCTGTCAGAGGACAGTCAGATATGACAAAGGGAAATCTCTGCCTGGAAGCAGAGAAGTAACTGGAAGTCAGGGTGCCAAGGGCATTTAAAATGATGTTAGACACTTGTGTTCAGGCACCTACCTGCTGCCCAGGGATGGGGAGATTTCAAATGTCCAATGTCCTCAAGGTACTTTCAGCGATGGGAATCCAAACTTTAAATTCTGTCTGTCTTGGACAACTTGTTTGACAGTCTTACAGCAAAAGATCATAACCTGAAAGAAAAAAAGAAAAAAAAGTATTCCTAAGTACCCCTCCCTTACCTACGAGGATACTCGAGGGGAAGGGAGAGAGGATGCTATTTAGCTCGTTTGTAAGTGAGCCTTGTCAAAGCTGCAGATAGCCAGTAAAGAGGCCAGCACAGGAAGGAGCGCACACGTTCCTCTGAGTGAGCAGTGACTCTTACTGGGAGGGAACATCCTCTGAGAAATGAGAGCTCTTGCCTCTCAGTGACCACTGCAATGGCTGCTTACTCTGCTGAAGGGGTCAGCCAGCGGCCTGGTTTGGTGACTTTTTTTGTCAGGAACAGAAGCAGAACTCAGCTGCTTGTATATCATAAAACCCTGCACCATAGTTAGAAGTTTTAAGTTATTAGTCACCTGGGAAGGAATTAAACTGTGGTCCGAAAATGAATATTTTTATGCAAAATACCAAACTCTGCAAGCTTCCACTCACCTTCCCTGCTTCTGCAAAGAGTTGTGCTGGGGAGCATGCACACCAGAGCAGCCGTAACTGTAGGAAAAAGAGGTTTTACATCACCGGTGGGAATTACCCTGTTGTATCATCTCCTTCGCAATGTGACTGGGCTTTTTTTGTAGGAGTGGGAAACATTGATTATACATTTATGCTGAGTTTTGCCACTGCTAAAATGCAAACTGCAATTTTGTCACAAAATGCAGTATTTCTGAATTATTGTGCTTTGAAGCCCCAAAAGAGCCCCAGAGGAGCACTTCTGAGCATTCTTTTTATTTTAGATTGTTTGCATTTTTCTCCAAGACTAGTCAGATAGATCTAATACATTCCTGATGCAGCAATTCCTTGCTGTTTATGTTTTTGTCAAATGACCTGCGCCCACACACACAAACACCTTTCAATTTTCTCATCAACCTTTATTAAGCTATTCCTAAACCAAAGAATTAAATAGCTCTTTTTTTTTTACCAAAATGTTAGATGAGCACACCAGACTCCAGCTGTCTGTATTATATCATCCACAACAGGGAACAGAGAAGTTACTCTGTGCAGGTGTTCAGCAGCAACAGGAACTGCTGCTGAGAGAAGCCCTAGGCAGTGGCTGCAGACAGAGCAGGGAGGTAGAGAGAAGTAGTTCCTCCCTGGCCATTTTCCCTGAGTTTCCTTCCCACCCCAGCGAGGACAGCCACAGAGCAACTGTCCTGCCTCCAGGAATCCACAGATACTCCCCATTTACTGGCAGACAATCCCTGCTCGGTATGAATCAGGGATTTCCCCACAGCTGTGCTGCCCTGCTGGGCTCCTGTTCGCACTGACCCTGATCCAAAGCTCTCACTGAAGCCAATAGCATTTTTTTCCAGTGACTGCACAGGGTTTTGGATGTGGCCCACTACAGCCAGCAGCACTGGCTGCAGCCAAAATCTTGGCTTATGTTTTGCAGGCGATGGGAATAGATGATCACAGTTATTCTTTCTGGCCATAAAATCAATGCAATATCTTCTTCTGATATTCCTTGCCTCTCTCTATCAGAGAGCACTTGTTCTGCTCTATTCCTGACCAAGTTTCCTGGGAAATATTAGATTTCATATCGTTTTTTCTCACTGAAATGTTCTCACTGGGATGCTTAGACACCAACACATTTATATCCAAGGGATCCTGAAGAGGTTAGCCAGAGGTGATTACGTCTCAAATGATGTTGTACTATAATTGCTCAGGATATCAGCTTAAATGAAATAATCTGCGCAGGAGAGAAGAAACAGTAAAGCTAAGGAAGGAAATTGCTGCTATAATTACTAGAGTATTTCTCTTTGAGGTATTAAAAAGAAATGTTTATAACATAAAGAGCCTGGAGAGGATGACATGTGGCAACTACAGACTGGATGGCAGATCCTTTCTTACCTTACATCAGCTGTAACAAGCTTCCTGAACGTTACTTATACATAAATGGAAGGTAAGAGTATAAGGTAGGGGGGAGGTAGAGAATAGGCCAGAGTGATCAGCTGGCTCAAACACTTCATAATTAGTTATAAAGATAAAAATATATGAGATAGGTACTCTCCTTTAGGGTCTTTTGCCACTGAAGTCATTCAACTTTTGCTATCAACTTGCATCGTGGTACAACCAAACCCACAGCCAACCAGGGTAAGAAGGATAGCAGTCATTTCGTACAAACAACTGCCTCGCTTTTTTCCTTTGATCATTTTAGTCTTTCTCCCTGCCAGATTGTCCTGAACAAAAAACAATTGGAAATTCTCACAGCTAGAGCAGCTTCCCGGTTCCAAACATAACAATGTCATGCAAAGTTCTCATATTTCCTCTCCAGCTCTTTTACTATTTCCAGAAATATGCTTTATTGGAAACTCCTTGGAGAAATGCATTAACTGTGGATTTGATATTTCAAAATCTTTTATGCTTTAATGTGCAGGTACATAATTGAGGAGCAAGTTAGAGATCAGTTAGACAAACTAGATATCCATAAATCCATGGGGCCTGATGGGATGCACCCTTGAGTGCTGAGGGAGCTGGGGGAAGTCATTGCTGGGCCGCTCTCCATCATCTTTGAAAGGTCCTGGAGGACAGGTGAGGTGCCTGAGGACTGGAGGATAGCCAATGTCACTCCAGTCTTCAAAAAGGGTAAGAAGGATGACCCGGGAAACTACAGGCCGGTCAGCCTCACCTCCATCCCTGGAAAGATGATGGAGCAGCTTGTGCTGGGTATCATCTCAAAGCACCTGGATGAAAAGAAGGTTATCAGAAGTAGTCAACATGGATTCACTAAGGGGAAGTCGTGTCTGACTAATCTGATAGCATTCTATGATGAGGTCACTAGATGGGTGGATGAGGGGAGGGCAGTGGATGTTGTCT
>VZSZ01003742.1:674558-746104 GCA_013398815.1 Ibidorhyncha struthersii
AAGTTCCATCTTAACATGAGGAGGAACTTCTTTACTTTGAGGATGGTGGAGCACTGGAACAGGCTGCCCAGAGAGGTTGTGGAGTCTCCCACTCTGGAGACATTCAAAACCCGCCTGGACGCTGTCCTGTGCAACCTGTTGTAGGTGACCCTGCTCTGGCAGGGGGGTTGGACTAGATGATCTCCAGAGGTCCCTTCCAACCCTGACTATTCTGTGATTCTGTGATTCTGTAATTGCATGAACCTCACTAAGATGACACCCATTATTTAAAAAAAAATAAAAATAAAATAATCACCCAAATAAAATTATCACCCAAGGGAACACTTCCTGGTCTAGAGCCCTCCTGAACTTGCCGGGCCCTATAAGCAGCCAGACATTGGGTCATTTCAAACATTAAGCAGAGCCCTGAGGGATTCACTCTTTCACAGTCCCTCTTGGTACAGAGGGATTACAGGATTGCATTTTATTCCCGTGGTACGTCAGTGTGACAGAATCCTGAGGAGGGATGGGATACAGGAATTTATCTAACCAAAGTCTCAGTACTAGTGATGCTCTTAGGACATGAAACTCTCACGGACCTGCCATGGAATTGCAAGGCAGATCTGTTTTAACCTTTTTCTTCAGATTTTGTACAATTTCCAGCAGGGTCACCAGTGACAGCAAATAGATTGGAAATTCCTCAGTTCCAGGACTACTCCCTATTTTTGCTCAAGCCACTGTAGCTTTGAAACAGCAAATTCTCAGGGAAAAGCATGGCTTACAACACAGAACAAAAGAAAAGACACTAGAAGTTGATGAGCAGCCCAGGTGAGCGCCATCCGCCTCTCTTAAGAGCAGAGTGACTAATGATTGCTGCTCAGCAGGGAGGTCACTCTGGCCTAATAGATAGTGTCAGGACTAGGTGAGGATGCAGGTGTATCTAACATGGCAATCAGAACTAATGAACAGGGATACTTTCATAAACACAGCCCCTAGTTGTGCCCTGTGTTGTCCTCTATGTGGATTTTGAGGAGCAGTACAGACTTGTTATAGCAGTATGCAGAAAAACAGCTCAGCTCTGTTTTGCCTGTTTGTGAATGACCCCCCATGTACAGCTGCAGACCCTGAAGGACTTCTGAGATCACAGCCCATCTCTGAAAGTGAGGAGCATGGACTGCCTTGAACTGAAGAAGCTAAGCTCGCGTACCAGGTGATGAACAGCAGTGCTTCATTAGCAGCCCCCAGTGTTCTGGCCTGATAGGTGCTGGTATATGATCCATGATTTAAAATTCTATTTCATTAAAGTAATTTGATTTGGCTAGGGTGGGGGGGGCAGTGTTTGGTTTGTTTCAGAAACTTTCATTTTATTTCAGCAGAGATACCAGGCGGTGGCTTGCAGGAAGGAAGGAGAAATCCTCACAGTCATTCCAATGCAAAGCCGTATATTTAGGTTCAGTGCAGGAAGCATTGCAGACACTGAGGGCAGGTACTCTCCCGAAAAACAGAGCCACACAAGCCTGCGCTCTTTTACAAATAAGACACATACCCAACTGTAACTTCTCCCAGTAGGGATCTTCTGTATGCATTCCTCACTGCCTCTTATCACTTCAAGTCCTGCTCTGTTGCCATACATCAGGCCTCTCTCTAGAATTTCTCCTCGCTCTCTTGCAGCGCTTCCAAAGTACACAGAGCCTAGAGCAGGCACAAAAGATGGATTCATTCCTCTGTGCCAGCTGTATTTAATGCACAGATCCCATCCTGCTCTCAACAGACTCTTGCTTTTCTGCCCAAAAACATTGGGAGCGGGTGCTTTCTCTAAAAATACACATTCTTCAACATATTTGTTTAAAGTTATTATCCTGAATTGGAGCACCAAAGATATAAATTTGTAAGTATTTTCCTTACTAGTAACTTGATTTGTATAAAAATTCCCGGATACGTTTGAAGCCATAGTATGATGGGCACTGCATAAACACACTGAAAGAGAATCTGTACCTGAGCCAAACAGACAAGACATAGCGGGAAGAAAAGAAGAAAGTGTTACCCCACTTTACAGAGACTTGGAAAGATTAGCGTGACTTGCTCAAGGTCATACAGAAACTCTAGGGAACTGAACTGAGACCACTGCAGTCCCAACACAAAATCTTAATTACCAAATCCAATTTTCCACTTTTCCTTTCAAATGTTTTTTTCATACATTAAAACACTTCACATAAGCTTCTTTTTTCTCCCAGGAAGAATAGCAAAAGCAAAGGCTGCAAGTTGCCCTTGTTAAACTAGGTTGCACAGCCAAACAAATTTAAAATGATATCTCAGCAAGATTTTGCAACCTGCCTGCTACAAATAAAAGGACTTTCACCCTGAAAACATGTGAGCGCTTGGGAGGACTAGCTGAGAGAATTTAGCAAGGCTCCTAATGAAAGAGCTGAGCTGCAATATGTATATGCATGAGTTCATGTATTATTTAAACCATTCTGATCAGAATAAGCATCGTGAGCACAGTACTGAAAGTGTCACTAGCATTCATGCATTGAATAACTTGCCCTCATAAAGGTATAATAATGTGTTCATCAGTTTTGTTTGAACTCCCAAAGCAGTAATAGCATAAACAGAAAATAACCCTATATGTTGCAAAAAGCACATAAATATAAATCTAATTATATCTTTCCTTGATATTATGACCAAGAAATTATGATGCTCACTCAAGTATAACATAGGACACCACGTGCATTCCCAAGGGCCTTTGTAAAAGCCTGCTGCTATGTTCGAGTCCAGTCTAGGATTTTAGGGGTTAAAACAAATGTGTCATGCTAAAGTTGGTCAGGCTGCCTCAGTAACCCAGTGGTAGGTCCTTTCTCTGACAGGTGGGACATTCAAGTTGTATTTTCAATGATTCTGTTACAGCTCACCCAGCACTTGCTGCCACACACCACGCATCTCTCCTCAGACACCCCACGGACTGACAATTACATCAGAGTGCTGGTGGCTACCTGGGAAGATGTCCTATCCTCAGTGATCCCAAGGATAACTGTGCCACATGAGATGGTGGGGAGGGTGAGAAAGGAGAGAGACCATAGGAGGAAAAAAATGGAGAGATGCAGTAGTTCTCAAGATACACCAAAAGCACCCCTGCCTACATCCACACACACCTTATCAAGCAAAAAAATAAAGTCAGACAAACTGAAATCAGGATGTAAAATGAACATAAAAGCCATCCACAGATATTTTTTTTATTGTACTCAAACAGTTGCCTCAGCACAAGATTTCTATACTAAATTGACTTATGAGCTGTGATCTCAGTCTTTTAGATTTTTATTTTTTTTACCCTTTTACACGTTAGTGAATTGTACTTTCATGTGGGAAACTCATGCAGCAGCCTGTTCTTGCTGGTAAAAATGGTAAGACTCCCACTGGTTTCATTCAAAGGTTCAGGCTGTTAATGATGACTCAATCAATCAATCAGTCAAGACAAGAGAAGCTGCAGAGAGAACTGGAGCCAAAATTGGTCTCAAATTTCAGTGAGCTCATTTGTTCTTGTGTAGTTTCATCAGCTGAATCAGATATGCTCTCTGGCGTAGGGAGGAAAGATGCATATCTAGGACTCTTTGGGCGGGCATGTTTGGTAAGAGCTGTCACTTGGTTATTTCACTGTGTGTCAAAAGTTTCCAAAGACCTCAATGCAACAGGGTGGTGCTGGCTGGGCACTAGGACAAGAGCAAATGCAGGGGTGGACTGGTCAGGAGAGGTCAAGGTAGCTAGGTCATCAGAGGAGATGACTTCAGTTTTGAGGGATCTAGAAAAGGCAAATGAGCTTAAAACTTCCAGTCAAGCTAGGGGTATTGAAAGGGACAAGAATGAGCTACCTTAGAAAGCGACCTGGTCATTTACACCAAAGTGAAATCAAAATTAGAGCTGTGTGGTCTATATTTAGGAGGTGAAACCTAAGCCCTTTCTCCTCCAGGAAGTACTGTGGGAATTCACTTATCCCACTTGCTTTTAATGGATGGGAGTTTAAAGGATATTACTAATCATATTACGCTACTGGTAAATGCTAGACACATTTACCTTCATAGTCTATGTTGTCATTGGAAGGGGTAGTAGAAAAGTTAGGACTCCCACCTTTCTCTGAAAAGATCTATTTCCAATTGTCAGGCTTTTTTTTAAAAAAAAAAACTAAGACCTGGAAAATCATCTTGTGTACTAATCACATTCAAGAAGCTCATAAAGTTTGAGGAAAAAATGTACAATAAATGTTTATCTACTTTGCAAATGTAAGTTTCGCTAGATTTGTTTCATTTTCTGTCTTTAAGAGCTAAATAGCAATAGGTAATGCAAAGACATGAATGACATGAATGAGGTATTTACAGAACAGAAGAACTCAATGTTGCCGTATAATGCAGGAATGCTTAAAACTAAGTGAAAACAACCGAAACACTGAAAAGGTTTATTGAAGATATGTTTAAGTTGGGTATGCTTAAAACAGTAGTTTACTGAATGGAACAAGGTATAACTGACATAAGCATATCTACGTTGTTTTCTGTCTGCAGATTTACTGTTATGCAGAAGAGCTTGTAGTCATCAATATTTTAAGCTCAGAAGGGAAGAAGCTCTAAAAATGCGAGTTAAAAAAGGGAATACAGAAAGCAATCCAGCACCCTGTATCCTACTGGGTGTTGTCATCTCTGCTTTTTCCCCCCTATCTCTAACATCCGAAATGTTCAAGGACAGAATGTTTAATCCAGATGCTGCCGGAACCAGATAAATGGCAGTTCAATGCATTCCAGCAATGCCGCTCGATGAATGAAATGCTGTTCGTTTTGATCAAGTCCTCATAAACTTTCCAGTTTAAATCAGTCCTGGGATTACAGGCTGTATGTGTTCACAATTCCTGCGCACAAGAAACAGACCTACTTTTTTTTCATTGTCTCTCTACTCTTCAGAAGAGAAGACTGGCCATTGTTCTGTACATACCAGTATTTTGCCACATAGTCACACTACATAGGAAGGGGAAGATTTATGGGACTTAATCTTAAGGCTCAGGAAACTTGCATGTGATGACCAGCTCTGCAACAGGCTTCCTTCAGGCAAAACATAATGACACAGTGCGGACACTTTTTCCAGGCTTAAGCACTCTTTTACATAGCTATTGAATGGTTTCTTTTTGCAGCTGTCGCAGCTCCTACCTCGGTCACTACCAAGAACTCTCTAATGAAGGAGTGTGAACGAAGAAGGACAGCTGGAGAGCAGGAGCACCAGGAAGTGGCCAAAGACTAGGACATGGGAACCAGGGAGAGTCACCCGAATGGGTGCAGAGAGGGGCTTTAGGATCCCCATTGAATCAGCCAGTACCCTCCAGCTACATTCTGGCCACATAGCGGGACAAGGGAGTTAAGGATATTCATAGGTCTAGCATTTTCATTGTTTAAGGGAATGCCCCTTTGATGAGTGTATCTACAAGAAAGGGTGAAATAGCCTCTGTGCCTCAAATAAAACAGGAGACAAATTATTTCCCTGCCTCAGCTTGGTTTGTGTATTAATCATGGAAGACTTCCCAGACAGAAGATGCTGGATATATGCAAAAAGCATTGCTGCAATTTAGTAGTTTTTTTTGTCACCCCCCCCAGTTAAAAACTCTGTAATGTGAGCTGTCTAGACTCTCTCAAGAGGCAGTAGAGAGCAGAATTCAGGTTTTCCCAAAGCAAACAAAATTATTTACATATTACCCTCTCAAAGGGCTTATTTCTATCAGATGACTATAAAAGAATCTAGATTAGACTTTTGTAATGTAGGTATTTAAATATTCAGAGAATTTAGGTGAAAATAATCCTAATCTACTTTTCAAAAATCTGTGTATTTCCATGTTTTTAAGGACGTTGTAGTATGGAATTGTTTAAATTTGTAAGTACTCTGACAATGGAATGAAAGCTGGAGGTATTCAAGGCCTGAATATTCACTTTAATAACAAGTAACAGTTTGAAAGTACAAAGAAATCATGGTTGAACTGTATGACTGAGATAATGGAGAGATCAGCCTCTTTCTGTTTTTCTGTTGTTCCTTAAGAACATACAAAACCGACTAGTTTGTTTCAGTTTGGTGAGAGTCAGTAGTTCAATAATATGCCATATAATGATGAATATGAGAAACAGTAAGAAATCAATGACAGAAAGTGTAAAACTTTAAAAAGTTAGTGAATTATTTAGGGCTCTATCTTAACTGAGAATTTTTTCCAGGCATGTTTTCGAGTAGCTAAGTGTGTTTGGAGAGCTAGATATTTTTCTCATACATTCTCTGCATTTATTTCTTTATCTGCCTAAAACTCTAGTTAGCAGAAGCTAAGGGTGCAGGCAGAAGATTTAACATAGATGAGTCAGGATGGCTTAACAAGTTACCACTTGTCTCCTCAGCTGACATCATTCTCCATCACAGGGTGGGTTTTTTTCCCCTGAACTCAAGGCAAAATCCATGAGCCTCAGCCTCATTCATTACTGTTTAAGACAAGACACAACTCTTCAGGCAATCTCAGGGCATGCACACATGTAGATACAGTGGCTCAGTTAATACATAATAGCTTTAATGAGCTTCTGTAACTCAATCCCATCTTGTGGCCTTACTCCAACACAGACCGGCATTGTACTTCAGTAATTTAGTTCTTCATAGCTGCTCTGCTAGCTTTCATCCTGCTTTTGCTTAGGTGAAGCCAATATTAAACTGTCCTTGACAGAGCAGTATTGTTCTAGGGATATGCTCCTTTCTCACCCTGTATAGATGAAGACAAAGGGGGAGAAGGAGCCCCAGTATCAGCAATTGAAGCTAAAATAGATACTTACGGAAATATAATGCTTTGTACTTGTTATTTTATCCCTCATTTCTTTTTAACCTCTCTTGCCACAAGCACGTTTTGCCCAGTATAAGCACCTTCTCTGCTAGAAAATGTGTTGGCACAATTTATGAAAGTATTTCTGCATCACAAACGCTAGTGTGGACTGGGTCTTAGTAAATAGAATAGAACTTATGGTCAGCTTTTCTAAAGAGCTCAGCACATAATAGCTCACACTACTGTGTGCTTTTGAAAGCTAGACTGCATTAAGGTGTCTGTATGGGCTCAGGGTTTGAAATAACTGAAATACAGTATTTATTCTGAGGGTGCCTTAGCAAGAATAGAGATCCCATCTGTTTCAGAGAGGGAGGAGGAGAACTGAAGGGCAAGGAGGAAAGAGAAAGGTGAGATTGCCCCCTTTCCCCTGTATACCTTGTGTCTTTTACACATATCCCCAAAGGAAGCAGAGAAAAAGGCAGGCAGGTCTGCTTTGGCAGGAAGCGGCTGATCCAAGATGAAGCAGTTTACATTATGTTTTTTACATCAAGACCCTTGGGAAAGTCCTGTCCTTCCCTTAGGCACAGCTCTTTCTACTGTGAACACAGTTACCTGCTACCCCTTGATTAGAGATCTGCCTCAGTCTCTAAATGAGAGACAGGCCAACCCTTTGTAGAACAGTGCAAAACAAAACTAGGAGGACTGATTTAATTGCTGAAGATTTGGTACTTATTCCCACCTGTTTTGACTTGAGGGGTTGTGAAGCACCACAGAAGCTTCGATGTAAAATAAGGTACTTTCCTATGTTGTATTTGTCCTATTTACCTTTTAATCCCACCAACTTTACACACAGCAGATTTATCATGACCATTTTAGTTCTGATCTGGTCTTGCAAAAGGACCTGGTTCATCTGTAACTTGGTACTACTGTCAGTGCTGTCTGTTGCTGTAGTAACAAAGAAGTGTTATATACCTCCAAGGATCAGTACTGCAGAACTGCTGATTTTTCTAATAATGTAAAAAAAAAAAAAAAGATAAAAGACCCTTTTGATTACATCTATTGCTCTTTGTGTTGTAGCACTGTAACAATGGTACTTTAATGTTCCCTCTGAAATAAAAATATGAGCAAGCAGGGCTTTCTCCATTGTATGAGGTTGAAGGAAGGTCTGAACTGTAAATCCCAGTGACATGGGCATATACTGCTGGGATCAGTTTCATGTTGGTGCAATCACAAAAAATTGCAATGAGTTCTACAGAGTTATGCTGACATAAAATGCTTCTGAGCAAGGCTGGAATCCAACCAAATAACTTCTGTAAAGTTGCACCTGCTATAGATCCATGGGCTAACCTGAGGACACATATCCTGGCCCACCCTGAGACAGTACTGTCTACCTCTGTGGTGGCTCTGATGTTTGGTGGATGGATATAAACATTTGCTCGTAACTGGAGATTTGTTAATCAAGAACATCTTCCTTTCATTCCTACTTTCATTTCCTACTGAATACACTGGAAAACTGGATAATCAAGAAGTTTTCTATTCCTGAAATGTGCGAGCTCAAGCTTAAATTTTGAGTAAATACTTAAGTATTTACTATAGTGCGGTTGTCCTCCTCCTTTCTCCCACTGAACATACCAGCATGGCTACAATTACACTTGTATGCACAAGGGTTTTGCATGTCCTTAGACATATGTTTGTACAGAAAGCAAGATCAGTTTGAGCAGTAGATGCTTTAGAAATTATGGTTTCTTTCCACATTTATACTTACATGAGTATAGGTATATCAGAAAAGCAAAAGATCTCTGAATGGCAAAATCATATTCAACAATGACAATATGCTGGTGAAATTAATCTAGACAATTATCTAATTTTTAGCCAGGACAAAAATCTTGGAAGAACAGACTTTCTCTCCCCCTACTCACACTAACATTTCATACATCGCAGACACTGATTTTAATGAGAGTCTTTGGCTTTGTAGTCTGGTTCACGTACTTTGAGTGCTTGGAATGGACATCACTGCAGCAACAGAAAGACTGACGGGACAGTATTAATACTTTTGCTGTTAGTTTTGGTTTTGTAATGGGCCTTTTGTATAAATTTCACAAATGATTTTAAAACTCCAATTAAAATGATTTACCATTCTAATGCTCAATTATTTGAAACCTAAGTGTTTGCATCATATGAGAATTTGAAAGATGATTATGACTTAATTCAAAATTGATATAATTTGATTGTTCTTTCCCAGCCTTAGGAAAAAAAAATAAAAAACAAACATGTAAGGGAAAAGCATATGCGGTGGCAAAAGCACTTCTCTGCATTTCAAAAATTTCTGGTGGGTGACAGTGGGAGTAGTAAAGAAATGTGGCTCCAGCTGACAATATTCAATAAGAATCTGAAGGAAGATGAGACTTCATGAATCAAATTCAAGTAGTGCCCTGGGACCACCCCACAGCAGAGACTGAATGTGCCCCACAAGAATTAAATTGCTAGTGCTTTGCTATTGTTTCCAAAGGAGTTCTGCCTTTCTCCCTTTGGCAGACCCTGGCTCCCCTCCATCACACCCCACAGGCCAGGTTTGGCAGGCGTGGTGCAGCACCCAATGCTATTGTGAGTCTTCTGTTTGGGGAGCATGGAAACAGGCCCGAGTGTCTGCACTGCAGCTTGCATGGAGGTATCCAGCTGATGCTGAACTTGCCGGCTGAAGCATGGACAGCTGCATGTCTGCAGCACCACAGAGCTGTGGGAGAAGCTGGTCAGCTGCCAAAACAGCTAACCTACATCGAGCTCGGGGCTGCCACAGCCACACCACTACAAATCCTAGGCTGTCTTATCTCCCTACCTAGCAGTCATAACTGAGAGCATTGCAAACATTGCCAAAATGTTTTCAGAACTAAGGGCCTTACAAGGGTACAACAAAAGCAAAATCTCACTGTTGATCAGGGATATGCAGGGCTGTTTGGCACCTTTCCTCTCTGTTTTCACAGATGATTGCAACTACTGTGGCTGGTGACCTTCACCGTTTTGCTGTTCCATCCTATTATCACAACGTCCGACTGTTAGATCTATATTCCACTTTCATTACATAGCATCTGCACAATTTTTGAAAACAATTTTGAAAATTGAAGTGTCCTGTTTGTACAGTCCCCATTTTGTTAGGCTGCATTATTTATCGCTGTAACATCAGGACTTTCACATCTCACCAGTCTGCTGAACTAAAAGGAAGTTATGAAAGGCCATTAAAGACTTTGCAAAAGTACTTTATGTATCCATATCAGCCTATTGTCCATTTTAGGAAATCAGATTGGTTTTAGGTTCTTTGGATTGGCTTTTCCGTATTCTGTGTTCAGGATGTTTGTGCAGGGCCACGTTCTTCCTCTTAATCTGCTTTCTGTAGCATTTTTTTAATATACTGATTTATTTGGGGTGCTACATACTCAGGATGAAATCTCTGCTCATGCTGAAGTTAATGGGAGTTTTGCCTCAGGCAGAGTACATATAAATGCCAAGCTCTGCTTTTGAGACAGGGACTTTGTTGGTGCACAGCAGTGTCTGTATAACGTTTCCCATGGACGGGTAATGGCTGAAAGTTTTCATGTGGGGAGCAGAGCAGCATAACAGGCAAAGACCATGCTCACATGCAGGTCTGGTAAAGGTGCCTTCAAGAAAAGCAGTAGCTGAGATCAGGCACCAGACTGCTGCCACAACTTTATTCCTACACACTGAAACCTTCACCCAGGATGCATGGTAACTCCCCTTAAGACTCAGATCAATAAAAATTCTAAGTTTATTTTTGAATTTGAAGTCTCTAAAATTTCTAAATTAGCTTAGATGACACCAAGAGCTCACTTAATATGTCTAAAAACTCGGTCACATTTTTGTTGCCAAGTTGAAGTGTTCTCAACTGAAACCAAACTGTTTATGAACAAGCTTGTTAGAGAATGTTTCTTTCTATATTTAGCAATCAACTTTTGTGAAAGTCTAATAATAAAAATAGACATATCAAGACAATTTTTGGAACTTAGGCAAAACTTATAAGCAGCCACTTAAACACAAATATGGTAATTTACAAGAATTTAGATTTAGAAATCTTTTATCCTCAGTCTGTATCATCAGTCTTTGATGCCTAACACTTAGGAATCCAAAAGAATTAATGACAACTATTCAGAACACTTGTATGAAATGCTCGTAATAACATGCAGTATGCTAGAAGGAAGTGTAATCACTCTGTAGTTAAAAGCAGCAATGAAGTTTCAGTCTTAATGGAAATGGTAGCTTTCCTGTCTACAGAAGACACAAGGAAAGCTCTCAAAACGTAGCCCCAATCTCTTGTGGTTTCTCATGATATTTTTAATAATGACTAAATCAGGAAACTTACTACAATTAATTCCCTTACAGGAAATAATTGATTTTGGTGAGAACTAGGTTAGAGAAGACTGTCAAAACTTTGGTTAAAAGCAGATCTGTGTTGCAAAACCTGGCTGTAGATTTTCCCAAAGAGCAGGGTTGTTCAGCACAGTTCTGCCTCTTCCAGTTCACCTACTCCATCTGGAGCTCCAGCAGCAGCAGCTTTGCTTACAGCTTATGTCTACAAGTTAGCAATTGCATGGTTGGCAATCTCAGTGTTGGTAACACAACTTTCTTGTACAGTGCCTATCTAAAAATACCTCCATATTTATCTCAAAGGTCTATCAAACCATTATTACTTTAGGTTTAAAGAAAAGGGTGGTGGGGATGCTAGGAAGCAGAGGTAGTGGTTAGAAAGGAAGATGAGGGCCAGAATTGCAGGGACACCAAGTCCTGTAAAAACAGCAGGAAGGCCTTAATGTGTAACAGCATTTTTCATTTGGGCCTGGGTACTTCATATTAAAAATACCCTGGTTTAATTATAATGAATTGTTATGAGCACATTGGCATGTAGCAATGCACAAAGGCTCTTTCAACAGAAGAGTTTTATTCAAGATCAGGAGTACAGTTCTGAAGCAACTCCAGCTGTTCCCACTTACTACACTTCAATTAACTTCACAGAGCACTCTGCATGGAGGAACTGGACACTTTCCAGGTTGAATAATGTGAGCTCCATGAACACACCTAATGCCACCTAACCACTAATTGGCACTCAGTCCACAGGACCAGACTGCAACTGCTTCAAAGAAAATCCTGAAATGCAACATGGAAGTCACATTCTCAGCACCAACTGCTTTGCCCTAGTAATTTATTCTTACTGAGCCATACTTTCTGGTGCAGATGTAGCCATAACTTTGAGACAACTCTTCCAATCCTTACTTAGGCAAAGCTATTAAAATAGCTGAGAAACTGGTCCAGGTAATGACTGCTACATTTGTACTATCAGCATTTTGAAAGACTTCCCTAAAAAGAGCCCGCAGACAGGTATAAATGAGCTTCCAAACAAACTTAACCTTCAGGAAAGCTGAGCCTAAACTTACCTTTCCCAAGCACCATCCATCAACAAACCAAGATTTGAATAAATTAATTACCTGAAATTCTTCTGCTTACTATATGAGGGTTTTATAGACAGCATAAGACAAAGCCTGCTTGCCTTTTTTTTTTTTTTTCTCTCTCACTGGAGTATGTTCTTGTCCTGTGGCTTAGACCTTCCCTGTAAGTCAGGTAGAAGTCAGTAAAAACTCAGAAAGCAAGGGAAGAAGTGGTTCTGGCCTTTAAATTCTGCCCTGATGTGACTCCTTGCTTTGTATCGGTTACCAGTAATGCCTGAATCTAAAGGAAAATCTGTGTACAACCAGATTACAACCTGTAATCAGCAAGAAATAAAAACCACCTGTGAGCCCAAAAAGCTGAGTACCAGACAGTGGCAGGTGGGGTGGGATTTCCCAGGGTTTAGTTGGGTTGGGTCTGTTCTGTTTGTGTTATTATTTTCTTCCTTAAGGTTTTTACCTCTCCTTGTGCTGAAGCCCATCCCTCTCCCTGTGTTTAACAGTGTGGGTTGCTAGAGCTCATCCTCAGCCAATTTTCTGGTCCAAATCCTTGAGACCTGGTGTCTCAGAAAATTAGGGATATTCGTATCTGCCTGTGGGATGCAGCCGCCTGGGTGGCTTTTGCTACCCAGCCCCCTCCCCCAGGCACAGAAAGCCCAAGTTTCTTCTCTCTGGTGTGAAGCACAGGCAAGTAAAGCTCTAAAGAAACCCTAAAATAACTCCTAATTAAATTCCTAAACTCTCTATGCCACCACCTTTCTCAGAAAACCTTTTTTTTTTCTTCGAGGGATTTGGCAGCTAAGGAAAACCTGGGCCTGCTCCCACCAAACCCCACCTCAGCTTTGCGGAGTCATGAGCCCTGGGGCAAGTTCCCTGCCTGTGGGAACAGTCCTGGTTGTGAGACCCTCGCTGCTGAATTACCCTCCATTTCTGTACTCACACTGGACTGGGGGCTTGGCCTATGCGTCTTCCCTTCTCACAGCCACCCATCCTCACAGGTTTCTATCAGCTCCCAAAACACCATGCTGGGGTAATTCAGCTCTGAGAGCCTGAGCCCCACCACAGCTGTAGGAGCTGCAGGAGCTCCAAAAAAAAACCAACCCAAAGGGAGATGCTTGTACCTCAACAGCCTTGTCTCAAGCATTGGCTGGAGGGGCCACACGCAACCACACCCTGGTGGGACACTGTCCATCGTCCCCTTCTTGCTGCTGACTTGAAATGGCCCTGGGAGCATGGGGTCCCGCCATGCGCTGACCTCCCATTTTGGCAGAGTACGAACTCAGGGCCTGAAGGGAGTGAAAGCAAGGGCAGCCCTTTAGGGACAACATCAGGCACCGTACGCCCTTCCTCATGTCCTGGTCCTTGCTGTTCTTCCCCTGAGCACAAGCTGAGCCCGTCCTGGAGTACAAGGTTTCCCCGTGCACCTCACCCAGCGCCCTGCCCTCGGCTGCCATCGCTGTGCACAGGGAGCACAAAGCCGCTGCCAAGCTCAGGTGTCTGCTGCACCCAGCAGATGCCACCGGTGTGAGGTGGGACCTCTCATTTCTGGACCACGTTCAGCCACTGTGCCCGAGGCCAGGGCTCTCCCAAGAGGGGTGAAGGTTTCTCCCCCAGCCTGCCCCTATCCGCCGACTCTGGTTTCTGTTCCATGCAGGCTGTGCTGCCACACGCTTTGGGAGCCACTTAATTTGCCTCCTGAAGCAGCCCGCTCTACTTTTCCCAGAAAGTGCATGTTAATTTCAAAGGGAAAAGGAAGGTTTATCTGGAAACAGCCGATCAGCTGGAGTGCAGCAGGTGTTTGTGTAAAACCTGCCCAGTCCCCACAACTGGAGGGCGCCTTGACAGCACTCAGCCCCCCCAGGCCTGAAAAAGCTGATGTGGCCACACAGGCCATGCCTGTGTTTTGTCAGCCTGCTGCATCCCAAACTACGACTATATAGAAGTATTTTGCTATTTATCATCCGATAAATGCTTACTGGCTTGTAATCAGACCTGCTCATAAGAGTCCGGCCAACGTGCCAGCGGTTATTTTTGGCTGCCCAAATTCCATTTTCCTGTGTTATTTGCTGCAACCAGACTGACGCGTTCACAATTTGATAGCCATGTTGTCGTTCCTGTGCTTGCTGACAAATGAGCTAATGTCTTTATTGTTTACAGAAAGGATGCTGTTTGAGGATTACTGGCCTGGATTTTTAAACCTCTCAAGCGTACGCCAGCATGAAATTACTGTCCCTAAAGGCAATTTACTCACTGAGAATCCCACACTCTTTGAAATAACTCTACCCCTTATGTCACCATGTTTTTTCTTTTAAAAAACTCAAATTCTACCACAATTCAGCCCCACTGGAGGAGCACTGTCATATGGAAATCCTCTTGTTCAGAAAAACAAATGAAGATATTTTTATGGTAGTAATTGAGAAAGGTGAGGGGTCTGACCTTCTCTTCCAGAGGCCAAAGTTGATGGCTGAAGTCTATCAAAGACCTCGAGTAGGAAGAAGCCTCCAAAGTAAGAGGGTAAAGGACTGGGTGAGTTCTGGCCCTGCTTCTCACAAAACTGACCAGACCTGTATCAATGCCTTTTTTTTTTTCTTTTCTGGAATTTCTAGCTTGAAGCTTAACCCGTGGGGGACACTTCTGGTTTCATGGAAAGCAATGACCATCCAAAGGAGGAAAAGATCATCCAGATGAATCAGAGGCTGACAGGCAAGCAATTTTATCATCCCCAAGCGTTCGTCAGTTCACTAATTGATTTAAACACAGTGTGGATTTCTCTTTCTCCCCACTCCCATGAGGGCCAGAAACATTTTAACGCTGAAATACTTACAGACTCTAACAAAGTGGGGGCTTTAGGATAAAGCAAATAGCCTTCATTCCAAATAAAACTGTACTGACAAATCTGGCTTACCCCAGCACAATGCTTCCAAGCACCTATAAACAGCACTGTACTGAACTTAGAAGAAAATGTCTATAATCAATATGAAAATCATACCTAGATGCCCAATTTAAAATTGTTTTGTTGAACTATAAAGAAGTCATATTGGAGCAATTAACAAACACAGTTGTCATTTACAGCCTACATGTGCGCTTCTTATTCTAAGTTGCTTTTGGGGGGGAGTTGTTTAGTTTTTCCTCTTTTTTCCTCGTCTTGTGAGGGTTTTTTAGCTACTTGGCCACTGTGATGATTGATTATGGAGGCCACCACTTAAAGCAGTTAGCTGATGATGGATGATGCAGGTTACTAAGAGGCCATTAAGATTTTGTAAAAAGGGAGAGCACAGTATAGATGTAAGAAAAAAAATGAATAAATACAATGTAGAATTAAAAAGTGTATAATTAAATGTGATTTTTTTGTTGTAGAAAAAAAAAATCACTATTGTTATAGCTCCTTTAAATGTGTATAAAGCATTTTCCTAAATGGAATGTTCAGTATTTATTTAAAAACACACACATATACATAAGTACTAATCTGAGTATAAAGCTGTTTAGAATGTATTTTTAACTAGAAACTGTTTTATACCAACGGAAGATAGGGGGTGTTTTCTCCAGATATTCCTGAACTTAAATTATCTAAAATACTTCAGTCTATACCTAATTAAGCAGATGAATAAATCCCATTGAAGTCAAAGAAGCTACTGATGTGATTAAAGAAGATAGATACTTAAATTCTATTTGGAGTTTAGATCCAAAAGCTTAACTCCATCCCCATTCAGCAATACATTTAGGCAACTTTAGACACTTGCTTACATCAATAGGATTAGATGTTTGCTTGAAGTTACCCAGGAATGTAAATGCCATCCTAAATAGGAAAGTACTTATGTAATGGATTAGCTCCAGTTGAAATTTTGTAATTATTATCTAGGAATGTTTTTAATGACCTGAAAAACGTTCATTTTCCATTAATTTTTAAACCAGTTCCTAGACAAGAGAAAATATTTTCTGTTTTAACTTTTCATCCCATTACCTTACCTTCTGCCATCTTCTTTCCACCAGAAAAAACAAGTGGTGGAAAAGGAAGGGAGGAAGGGAATTCTTTTTTCACTCACAGGGGGAGGGGAACATCAAGTTTTAATTTCTTGATTAAAAAAAAAAAAAGCTAGAAAGTTTCAAATGAAGGAACTCTATGCAAAACCAAACAATGCATTAATGTTATTCATACTTTTTTAACAGGGCCAGTTGAACACAAGACTTGTAGAAGGTTTTAACTTAAGTGTACGAAGAGCTCTGAGGTGACTTTTTCCTGACATGAATTTCTGTAACTTCATACCAATTTACCATTTTTTTTCACTGCTTTAAGATGAACAGATACTCCAAATCTAAGAGCAAGAGAAGAAACAAGCCAGCATCTGTATTAAGAAACATTTTTATTAACAAAACAGTAAATTCCACTTGCTTAGCATTTCCAATAATGAATAAATTGGCCTTGCAACAAATAAAAAAATCGTAAATATCTATCACAGAAAGCACTATAAGGTTAGGGGCATTGGGCCTCTCCTTGATGTCTTAGGGTTGAAAGTTTCACACGTTATTTAGTGTTTTGTTAAAAAAGGCAACACAATACAGTCATAGAAATGAAGCCATCTCAGTCAAACAAATTAGGTTATTATAGAGAAAGAATCCAATTTTATGTTAGGTAGTTGGTTTATGTCTGTTTGTTTGTTGCTGCTGTTTTTAAACAAAAAGGGATTTTAAATCCACTTGCTGGCACTTCTGATACATCCATTATTTGTTAAATTATGAAATTAAAGAGGAAAAAGGAGAACCTTCAGAAACAGTGTTAAAATCATGTTTGTTTATTATAGTAGTAGCAGATCTTTTTTCCTTGATGTGTGGATTTAGTTAAAGATTAATCTACCAAACTGCCTGGAAGTTGACATGACCATGCTATTTCATTAATGCAATCGATACCAAGCAGAAAAGACCAAACCATATTCTGTCATGTCCAGTCTCCTGTCATCAGATTATTCTTGTTCTTCTACATATCTTCAAGCACTGAAATCTGAACACCACCTGGCTTTCAACTTCTTCTTTCCCCTCTCCAGCTGAAGTCTCTTGCTTCCAGCAATGACCTCCGGTATACCTGACCTACCATTCCCTGAGTACAGCTGTCTTGTAAAGGTGGGAGAAATTATGAATGCCACGGCTGAACAACAATCTAAGAAATGAACATCAGATGGATTTTGTGAACCTGTTCTCATTTTTGTGTAAACGCTAATGAAAATAAGAAGTTGTTTTAAAAATGCAACATGACACACCTCGATGTAGTTGGCAGCCTTCAAGAGAGGTGTTTTCATGTCAGCTACATGTATTTTTTAAAGTGCTCCGACTCCCAGACAGATAGCTGTACCAGTTTCCAGCCTTTTCCAACCTCTACAGTGAATAACACACAACAAAATGTTTTGTGCCTGCTGTTTAAAGCTAATTTTAAATTTCTCCTTCCTGTCTGTAAACTGTGAACATCTATATCCCTCCCAGGAGGCCTTCCAATGATTTGGTTGATTTCTATTGAACTACCCTCTTTCTGTCTAATGTATTCCCTTTGAACTTCTATGTAAATAAAATGTTACGCTATGATTTATTGCAGTGAACCTAATGAAATAATACTAGAAAAAAAACTTAACGTGTAGATTACAACATTATATGTAATATGTTTAACTAAAATGCATTACTGTTTTATATATGCAAGAAAAGCTGTGTGTTACTTTAAAACATGATGAACTTATATTTGTCTGGTTATGATATCTTGCAATACTACACAATCAACTTGGCTAAAAATACTTTTTCATATGTCAAAATGCCCACCATTGAAAAATACTATCGTGCACCTCAAGATTATTTCACTTTTGGAGAAAGGGGTAAATTCTGCACTAGAATCAGCCTGGATAAAGTGGGTCTTTTTAGATCTTTTACCACCCAATGCTGTAGTAGCTGTCGTTCATATAACTGAATGCCAGATAAACAGTATATGATACTTCCTAAGATTCTCAAGAAGCTCATCATTCTCATAATTTCTTAAGAACAAGGTTTCTGTAAGGCAAACCATGCTCTCCAATAGTGAAGCTTTGACTGGAAGCCGAAGGCCAGTTTAAGTCACTAAATATTTAGCTAATTAATGAATGCATATTTCTAGGAAAATTGGCCATTCTGATCAACTTCATTGATGCATATCAGGAGCAAGAGATGGGGACAGGAGGGAGAAGACAAATTACAGTAGAGATATATTTTTGCTTTCTAGTCCACTTCTTTCATACAAACTACTAAAACTTAATTGCAACAGAATAGAGGCTGTACAGGTAAGAAAAAAATTAGCTGACTCTTATATACATTCATACACATCCCCCTTAATATAACCACTACACTGTAAATTAAAAAAAAAAAGGGGAAGAAGTCTGGGACAATTTATAATGGCTGCAAAAAAACTGAAGTATGTCTGTTGCTCCAGATGTCATAAAACTCTCTATACCTAGCAACACTTATAACATTGAGTTTACCAAAAATGGCTGAAGAGCAGATATAGTTTGCATTTTCTATACAACAGGCTATAAAACATCACTTATCACAGTCCAGAAAGCACATATAGATGTGTTTTTATATAAACATATGTAATAACATATTAAGCGTGCATGAAAATTTCCCAATGATTGCATCTATGCCCTCTTGTTTGTTTTTTCTTTTTTTTTTTTGTGGAAATGTGCCTTATATTCCAGATTTTTGTTTTTGTTTTTGAAAATAAGGCCTCCGTACTATTTTCCTCACAACCAGAAAGGGGCTTTTTGAAAGTATTTCTACGTAAGTCTTCAGAAAAGCCAGCACTTTGTTTCAAATGCAAGTTTCCAATCACTGCTTCACTGCACCAGACGGCAAACTCTTTATGTTTGCTTGTTGAGTCACCACATATAATGACAGTCTTCTCTGACAATAAGACTAACTTACTTTTCAAGAAAGCGCTAGCACTTTGGCTAAATCCAGAATCATAGGTAGCTTCTTTTTTCTTTTTTTTCCTGTTTTGTTTTTTTTAATTTGTTTTGTTTCATATTGTGCCTTGATGTTGTAGTAATACTCCTTGCTTTATGAATGCGTGGTGTCACCATTGTCTTTCAGAAATGTTCCAGCAACATAAAGACAGGCAGAGTAAATGAAAACACTGTGGATGTTAGGGAATTTATCAGCTCCTGTTTCTGAAAAACAAGAGCATGAAATGCTTGTTTTTAAAAACAGTCTTTCCTTTCTGATTGCATTCCCTGTCTTGTTTGTTTGTTTGTTTTTGAATGTGCTTCATAAAAAGTAAAGTAAATAAGTTTGTATTATGTCTCAGATAAAATGAAGACTATTTCTATACAAGCGTTCTTTTAGATGTTGAGATCAGACATAGTACTCCTTATCCTTATTTTTCTTGTTTTTGTTGGAACTTTTAGCGCTGTTGGGCTGTTTTTCCTTGATCACAGCCCCATTGGATTGTGCTGAGTTACTGATGTAGTTTCGACTCTCATCTACGTGATAGGATCCTTCGTCTCGATTCCTGTACTTGTACATAGCATACAGGAGAATGAGGATACACAGCGCCGCTGCTGCCACGATCCCAACTACCATGCCTGTTGTGCTGCTGGATTCACGAATCACCTCGGACGAGCCAGGATACTCCCTTCCTCCTCCTGCCCTGGTAGGATTTGCTGTAGGTAGATAATGAAATAAGGGAGAGGTTATTACTGAGTTTGCACATCGAGGAGTTAGTCATATCTACCTGCTAAAAACATGCATCTTTCTAATTGCACTCACTAGGTCAGGACTGCCTATCAATGTACCCTAAACTACCGGTCTGAAAACATTTAGGTTTGCAGCCCATTCCATTTTCATGTCTGTCAGCACAAGTAAACAGGCTTTTAAACAGGGAAAATCTCATTTTAGCCTTCAAAAGTATAATTTCTCCAAATGCTGTTATTAAGCAAAGAGAGCCAAAATAATCTGAAATAACAGGCGTGCCACAATTTAAATGCCAGAACACAAACATCTGGGAGGAAAATACCTCCCTCTCCTATTCCCTCTCTCTCCCTTTCTCTCCTTTTGTAAAGAACAAAAAGTGACACTATAGTACTTACTGAGAAGACAGTGATAATAAGACAGACTACCAAACAGAATGGGGGAAAAAAATCCAAATTCCTCCTAATAATAAATGATAGCATCCAATAAGGTGGCTACAAGTAAGGTATCCTCAGCTCTCCTTTAGACTTCCCTCAGCAAGCTTTTTAATTTCTCCATTCCTTCTAATATTTTATCTTTTATCTTTTTTTCCAAAATTAATTCTATTTACCTTGTTACTTTTACAAAGCTATCCAACCCTACCTTCTCGTTTCTAATTCACAGAGTCCTCCTTCAATATGGCTACACTTTAGAGCACTTTTTCACTCAACTTCTCCTATTCCCTCTTTTCGTCATTGATGCCAACACCAGACATTCTTTTAAACAACATTTTATGCCCAGAAAAAAACTCTCAAATTGCACAGAGGAAGGGCTCAGCCTTCTAAGAAGCCACCTCAGGCCAGACTCTGGTCTTTTCAGTTGTGATATGAACTGAACTGACCTGTGTCTTCAGACTGTAAAGTCTTCTTGATAGGAACTATTGTGTTGTCTGGCACATTTTGTCCCCTTGCACAGCCATGTGGAATGAAAGCCCAAATCCAGGAGGAATTTCTAAGTTAAATGCTCACAGCACACACAATGCTTATGCATTTCACATGATCTCCTTTCTTTATTGCATTTGGCAGAAGGAGGAGAGGCAGATCTATGATTTGTATAGAATTGCTTTAATTGGCAATAGCTGAGGTGGATCTTCTTCTGTAACTCAGCAAGTGTCATGGACAAAAATGAAGTGACCTGGGTCTGTGCAATATTCCTCTGACTATACCAGCATTTCCAAAGTCCCGAGAGGCTGTGTAGCCTCAGCACCCCCTGCCTTGGCTGAGCTCAGGAGCAAGAAAAGAGCAGTGAGTGAACCAACATTTCCCACCGAGCAGTGCAGAACACTCTCATTAAGCGTTCAGGCCGATTTATAGAAACCGTATTTTAAATCATTATGCATGGCTAAAAATGCAGTCAGTAAAATATAAATGTTAACTAAGAGTACTATTAAACACTGGTTTTACAATATATTCATAATGTTAGCTTTATCAGGCCGTGCCTACAACTAGCATTTTATTGAAGTGTATTAGAGGAGTGTCTTGCTCAAGGTGCACAGAAGCATACTGTGGCCCATAGTCTCTTTTTTTGCATTGTAAAGACATAATAGGAAGATGATGATTTTAAGGATGCTACAATAAAGGTAATGCCACTCAAACTATCAACACTGGTCAAAAAATTGCATCAAGTTTGGAGAACTAGAATTAAAAGCAGCCACCAGCTACAGACATCCACAATTGGCCTATGAATAATAAAACACAGCAAAAAAGCCACAAATCCCTAAAAGAGCTAAGTTCCTTCCCTACTTTGGTATTACTCATCATTTATTTATTGATGATTTGTGTTCTTACTGTTCAAACACCACTTCCTGGCAGTTATCCCACATAGGTTTAAAGAAGGTGACATTTTATTTGGCTGAAAGAACAGAGGCACCACGGTAAGACTCAAGAAAACTGTCATTTGTGTCACATAGTATTTTAACTCNTGTTACAAGTTGGTACAAATGGTATTTTCGGTGACTACACAAGAGATCTCAAAGTTTTTCTTCAGAAGAGTCTAAGATTTTTGCTCATTTCAAGGTAGGTGCCACCCTACTAAGGGATGTGCTCTGTCCCAAAGTAGTCAGTAACTGTTTTAGATCCTGTTTCTTCATTGTAGCTATTGTAGAAAATGGAAATTCTTTTACACATAGGTTGTCATTTATTGTTTTAGAAGAGACAATGCATTGTTGCAGAATAAAGACTCCTGAGTATTTCCATAGCGAATGAAAATGAGACGAAGTCTTATCTTACTCTATGTGATTTCAGGAAATTAATTTCTGAGAAATAATAGAAGCAACTGAATAAACTCTGTCAATACCTGATGGACTAACAGCTGCTCTTTTTCTTAAAAATACAGACATTTGGGCCAAATGCCATCAACCAACTTTACAATTAATGTCTACTAAATGACACTTAACAGCTTGCTCAGAGGAAAACATTCTTTTAACATTGCAACCTAAAAAACATGTAAGGAATATTTTTCAACGTTACCTAAACTCCTGCCTTTCACCTGATGGCATCCTTTTATTTTTAAGGATGTTTTCACAATTATCTCATTTATCCCATCTGTCTGAGGAATATTCAACCACTACATTAATGTTATTTAAACTCACAACATTTTCAAAGCATCTGTTGTTACATTTGTTTGGACTTCTGTAAAAGGAGCAGTTCAGCAAGGGAAATGACTTCTTGCTATTTTTCTTCCATTTACATTAAAATATGCTTTTAATCTAGCAGGGCGCCTCAAGACAAATGAAAGAGGAAAGTTTTACAAAGCACATGGGTTTGTCTGTGAGCATTTTAGGTAGGAAAGGCTAATGGAGCACATGCTAAAGCAAGCGTCCTATTCTGAGACAGGGAGGAAAAGGCCACTGGGAAAAGGCCAGCCTACACTTCCTCTGAAATCTATGTAAACAAAAAAATCCCCATCCATAGCAATGCTGAAGCAGCTGCCTTCTATTTAAGTAGGACCTTTATTTGACTAAGACTTGAGTACCCAAGGGGAATTTACCTGGATTTTTTTCTCCTGCAAGACAGGAACTCTTGCAAGGAACAATAGATGATCTCAATGAAGAGCAAGTGACGATTATAAGGTTACAGAAGTCTTGCTCTTTGCTTCCCAACTCTGAGAAACACATGATGCGGTTTTCTTCCAAGCATCTTGGTAGCTGAACCAGGCAGAGTCATTGGCTCCTGGCACAGCAGCAGAGGTATGTCTGTGGGTAACCTTGTCTGCTACTCGGTTGCAGCCTCTGTTAGTGTCTGCAGCATCAAAAAGACACTGACTTCATCCCCAAAGAAGTTTCTTATTGTAAATGAGAAACAAAATACCTTATAGGTGAATGTTAAGATTAAATATCATAAAAATTATGCTGATTTTTAAGAATAAAATGTCCTCTCCAAAAAATCCTGACACAATCTATAAATTGAGGACAGTTTGATTAGGAACATGAGAAAATCATAAAGACTGTAATTATACTCAGACCATGCCATAACAGTGAGAGGAAATAAAAGTCATCTTGTGGTGCAATAATCCCTTCTTAACTTCCCTGATGCTCAACTCTTCTTCTCAACAGCATACAACCAACCTTTTTGGATTGCCTCAAAGACCAGCTTAGACGAAACTGATTTTTAAAAGCCTCTTCTACCACTTATGAAAAACTTTGCATGAAATAATAGCAATTGAGCACAGTTTTACATTGTGTAATAATGGATTAGAAAGTTATTATTCTTGACTGTATTTCTAAGTGGTTTAAAATTTAGAGGGAAAAATCTGACTATTTTCAGTGCCCAGTTTTCATTAATACTGTGAAAAGAAAATTGGAATTGCAGGCTCCCATGGTGTTCGTGAATTGAAATTAGCAGACTTAAAAACAAAACAAAAAACCCAACAAAGGGACCCCAAACCTGTTTTCTTTACATTTATGCCTTCCCACAAACTGTGAATAGGAAATTACTCACAATACAAGAATGTTTAACTACTGCTTTTGCAATGAGGCATGAAGGCAATTATTTACAGGACACATACTAATTTTCACTCTGTGTGCTATCATTGTAGACCCGTTTGCGGTCGACTTTCTGTAGCATTGTTGGATTCTGGTGAACTGGTTTCTGAGCTCACTGCAATTTCAATGTCTCATTACAACGGGTATGCCTGAAAAAAAAAAATCTCAGTGTTTCCTATGCTGAACTGGTGGGATAGATGCAGCCCAATTGCAAAACCAGGACAAGGATCTGCTGTAAACTTGTGCAAGAGACTAAGCTCAAACCCACCCTGGTCTGAGTACAGGCATACCTCAGCCTGTTCCCTTCCTACCCAGCCTCAAGCGGCTCTCGAGAGGAGGCAAGAACTGTCTCCCCAGGGCATGTCCATCAATGCCTGGGCTGTCACGGGAGGGAAAGAGTATGAGGTGGTTCCACATTATGGCTGCTATAGCTCAGTGACAAACTTGCATCAGACTTGGAACAGTTTATACCCAAAAGCACGATCTAATCCACCTGAGAGAGGTACCACAACACTAGCTGCATTGCCAAACACACACTGTACGCTCCTTCATCATAATGGCACCGTGATTCAAAAAGAATGGGAGCCGAGACCTGCGCACACAACACGCTGTGATGTGGTGGAGAGGTGTGGTGCTTCTGAACAGAGTAGCTACATTTGGCATCTCAAACTCATGCCATTGCATTTGTTCTAAGAAACCTGTCAGACGCTTACTGAGTTTGAGGGAACAAGACAATAACCTACTTTCACACATGTTTAAGAGAAAATTATTAAGATAACTGCGCAAACCCAGGTTCTTTACTTCCTATAAATCGAAATTTTGAAGGTTCTCAGAAGGAAAGATATAATGCATTAAAATACCTCTAAAGTGACGTTAACTAACTTAGTCATAAAAATAGTCTAGCAGCGAAACACCATCCACAGCTAAAAACGCTGTTTTGCCGAGAAGCTAAGCATTGTCTCTGCACAGAACGTAGTGCTTCTTTTCAGCTGCAATGATTTGCCATAGATTGACTTCAAATCATTTACAAATCCTACCAACTTCTTAGGACTTCAGGTTTTGCAAGTGACTTTTTTTTTTCCTGTGCTTGAGAGGTGGGAGGGTTGTTGGCTCACTCATCTTTAAATGTCAACATAAGTCTAGAGGGAGATAGGTTAGTTGGTAGCAAAGTGCCAATTGATAGAGCATACAAAATCAATAGGTTTTATAAGTTAATATGCTCTGCAGAGCTGAGGGGAATATTTCACACAGTTTAGTAAGAAGGTTCTGTGAAAACATTTTCCACCAAACTAAATTTAATTTTAGCCAAAATGGAAAATGTATGCCAATATATCATGTAATGTTTTTAGCAGTCTTCATCTCTGTGCTCTGACTGTCTTTATTAGTATATTTAACAATTTCAGTTCTATTGCTCCTGTTTTAGTACTCCTCCTCTCCCAGTATGGATCCTTTCTCCTTTGACCAGTTCAGCTGTCATCCCTCTCTCTCCCCACTTCTACATTTGTCATTCACCTTTGCACCTCTGCTTATTTTTTTTTCTACATGGAGTAATTTAGCCTGGTTTTGTGTGTGTTCTGGGAAATCTTTGGTAATTTGTTACTTTGCTTCAGAAATTTTGACTGATCAGCAGAGTCAGTGGGTTGTCTAGATTTTAAATGGAAGTATTCCTAAATGAGAAAAAAATAAATGCTTTTGCAAATAAGATAACATAAAGAAGACAAAATACAAATATTACACTACCGATAGCACATTTTCAAGCTAGAACTAAGCTGCTGTAATTGTGGGGAACCAGTTCAGACAGCTAAACCAGTATCTTTTGCTCAGTTAGTTGCTTGTAGCTCTAGCTCCCTGAAGACTCAGACGAACACCAGTGTTACAGCAAGAAAAGGGCAGGGGCACTGGAAACGTAAATTTTTGGTGGCAGCTAACTGTAAGATTGGCTTCTATGTACCAAAACGTTACAGCGTTAGCGACAGTGACATTTGGGCCCCACTGAACTTAGCGAAAGCTTTGCCACTGAGTTTCGCAGGACTAAAGCTTCATTGCTTGCTATTTTTGTCATTATCATCTCATTAAAAAAAAAGCCAAAACCACCAAACCCAAACACCAAACCAACTAATCTAAGAACCAGTTTTCTGCAAGGGAGCATCAAACTGTAGTTGTAAAGACTGCGGAATCTGATGGCTTGGCCTACAGAGCAAGGAAAGATTCTTGCTTGTGAAATGAGCTGGAGGTGCAGACGCCCACATTCATCTTTGCAACCGTGGGTGATTCCCTGACTGTCTTCCCTCACTAAGCAGCTACTACATGAAGAGATAAATGTCTGTGCCACAAACATTACATATATGGCTTGAACGTTGGAGCTGAAAGCACGCTGCATTCAACTTGTTCTAAATACTGTCGTCAAGTCAGATCCGTTACTGACAAAGTTGATAACATGCCTGGGAAAAGAAGGGGCCAGGCTTTCAGAATATACATGGACACACTGGAAGCGCCACTGCTACAAACACCAAACTGCACCCGCTAAGCAAAGGCTCGCATAAAACTTGCAGATGTAGCTACGCTTGTTCAGCTTGAATCGTACTGCAGCCAAGACCTTATATGCTTCTCAAGGGGTGGGAAGAAAAACATAAATGGACTTCAGGACTGATACAAATTACACTTGATGTAATTAATGTCCTTTTTCTGATGATAATATTATCAAAATGAATAAGACCACCTTGTTTTTCTGTGCTTTTCTCATCATGCTCTATATAACAACACTGGTGTCTCTGATGTTAGCACAAGGAAAAAGATCGAGACATCTCTAAAGCGTTGTCTTATTTTGGAATACGATTCTCGTGTTCTCGCTGCTTTCATCTTTCCTTTATCCCTTTTCTGTAACTTTTTAAAGGGTACGTTCACAAGACGTGCTGTTTCTAGATCAGAATCTACCGTTTAAGCCAGCTTACATTTAAACTGTCAAAGTCCCAAATCTAGACCACAGCTCTTAACCTCAGGAGAAGTGCTGGTTTTGAAACCTATGGGCCAGAATAGCATGTCAACACAGTAAAACAAGGTTTCATTCAGGTATTTATATAGTTAGAGGAAGATAGCCTAAGGTTAGACTATTTCAGGTACACGCATCCTCATTACAGGTTACTTTTGCCTTGAATTTTCCCTGCTTCCATTTATGAGCAATATCCTTAGAGGATACCCAGTTCTCAAACTTGTCACCATTCACCTGCCACTTTGCAGGCTGTCATATGACTAGTCATACACTAAAAACCTCCAACATTTCCACAGAGGTTTAAACTAGGTGTTAGCAA
Source organism: Ibidorhyncha struthersii (assembly GCA_013398815.1). Classification (NCBI taxonomy): domain Eukaryota; kingdom Metazoa; phylum Chordata; class Aves; order Charadriiformes; family Charadriidae; genus Ibidorhyncha; species Ibidorhyncha struthersii. The sequence continues at coordinate 701,826 of VZSZ01003742.1, forward strand.
GTGGCTGAAAATTAGCAGCTTACTACTAGATATGCAAAAGATAATGAAAATTCACACTGTACTGAGCGCTAGAAAACACCAGCAGAAAGTTCACCATTTGCCCTTATCTCCTTTGTGTGGCAGCGGGGTAAGCAAGCCTGTTCGCTGCCAGCAGTCTGTTAACATGGTAATTAGTTGATAAGCTGCACCTGGCATACACCAACTACTTTGTATCACCGTATAAATTGAATTTATCAGGTTAGCTAGAAGCACAATGGTTTGCTTGCACACCTGTAATTGCTCGGTTTGAATGCAGAAAAACTGAGCTCTGGAATTGACAGTGCCCTGTGTCATTTAACTCCGAGAGGCACAGCACTGGCGTCTTCCCTGCGTCCCACATGCAGTGCTGTCTGCTTCCCCATTCCTTAGCAAAACTGTATTTTCCCTGTTTGCTGGGGGTGGCTGCCTCAGATTCCCATCTTTCTGTCTGATCCTTCCTCCAAGTAGTAGCTGAGGTAAAGCAAATTTCTTATCGAATTTTAAAGACCTGATTTAACATCGCATTGTTCGAATTTGGTCTGAGAGAAAGCCTTGGCATGGAAGTTGAGCAATAAGATGTTAAATCAGGCCAGTGTTTTGGCTATGAACCTTTTTTGATACCTTTGCAAAATATTGTCTGCCTTCTGCTACCATGTCCATAAAACCAAGGATGACAAATGGGCCTGAGGAAGCGGGTTTTTCCCACAAAAAGAGGCAAATTCGATGCATATGCATTACAAAGTGACAAGAAGTAGTTTTGATATTGCTAGTGTCTACAATGCAGTGTACAAGAAAATATATGCACTAGATGTAGGCAATGAAACCAGAGTAAGGGTAGCTCAAGGAACACAATGCACTTGCATTAATCAGGGCACCAGTAGCACATTGTCTAATTTCAAACAAACTAGAAAAACTCATTTATTCATGTCAATAATATATGTGCAGTCTTGATTTTAAGTGTAAGCTTGATTCAAAAGACCAATTTTTAGGATTATACACCTTAATTTAGGATTTTTAAGCAGATTGCCGTGAAAATCAATGGAACCCGTTCTAGATTGGATCAGCTATTTACTTCACCCCTTGCGCAAGCAAATCCTCTCCCTTTCCAAAATTCCTTATTTAATCAGACAAAAGTCCCACTCAAGTCTGCAAATCACTTAACTGTTTCTGAAAACCTCAGTTTTGCAATTAATAATTTACTTATTTCCTGCATTTTTCGACCAATGTCAGTGTGTGAAATCCAACCAAGGAAAATGTTTTGAGAGTCCACATAATCTTTATGTGGCTTTATTTAACTGGTTTCAGTAAACCTAATGGTTACAAAATAACCTGAAAACAAAATTCCTTCCTCAGGGTGCAGATTAGGACAGGTCAGTGCTGGTTTTCTTACACTTTACTTGTGTATTGTGCTTCTATCCCAAATTGGAAAGACTGTACTTTAAAAGACAAAACAGAGATTGCTTCCTGTTCGAGTTCAGAAAGCTTCAACTGGCATGGTCAACGTGGGCCACATAACGGATGAGATCGGACTTGGTATTTTAAAAAAGAAAGATTGATTATTAGCATCTAAATGAACAATGTAGTTTATCTGTTGAAATATATATAAAAAATCCTCCATGATAGTTCAAAAACTTTTTCGGGGGGGGAGGGTGTTTTAGACCCTGTTCTTCAGTAAAGTGATTCTTTGATTCTAGATTAAAAAGATCTATACCTGTTTGAAAACAGTGGAAGTGTCTCACAGTGAAGGCTGTCAAAGTGCACATATCTCTTTTTCTGTGGCTAACAACTGAGAATCACAAAGATTTAGAACTGCCTAGGACCTATTTTCACATATAGGGATACATGTACAGATGTACAGAAACTGGGACTTATTTAATTATATTATTTAAAATATTGAATATCGGTTTTGAAAATCAGGACTGGTTTGTTTAAGACAGCATGGTCATAGATCCAATTCCTTTTTTTTTTTTTTTTTTTTCTGACAAAGCCACTTCATTAGCAATCAATTAATTCTTTAAGGTCTATGTAATACCTTATTCAGTAATTTTGTACTTTGTTAGGTTTATTTCCTTTTTTGGGGGGAGTCATTCTGGACATATCGCACTGTCTGGCTAATGCTGGACAGGTCTGTAGGCAAAGTTCTTTATCTGGGAGTAGCAAAAAGAATAAAGCAACTGCTTATATGCTAGCGACAGTGTTTCCCGTAAATTTTTCTAGGGAAGTTAGGAAGATAAGCCCCCAAAAGCACATGCATATACTTGTGGGAAGGGGGAGAGAAAGCAAGAGAGAATGAATATTAAACTGATTGTGAGACACACAATTTCCCCAAAATAACCCCAGTGATGAAACAAGGCCGTATTCCTCCACCTCGGTATGTGCTGCATGAGAGTAGACTTCTGCTGTCCTCCAGCCCTGCCCACAGAACTGCCATCTTTACCTCTAACCTGCTCACTATTTGCTTCCTCCAGCTCACATTGGGGGTTGTACGCTTGCCTCTGATTGACTAACATCTCTGCTACACCTGAATAAATACACAGGATATTCAGGGACATTTAATTGTCCATGATTCAGACAAGCACTGAAAAATCTAGGGACTTCCATGGAAGTCAGCAGGGATGACACGTCTCATCCATATGTGTTTGTGAATGAGTGACGTGGAGTGGCTGGTTTGCTTCTCTGCCTTCACATCCCAGTCCTGGTATCGTAGCAGGATCATGTGCTTCAGCTTTGCCTCTAAATACCTTCAGAACTGAGTCACAAGCAGTGTTTTACATCTCTAAAGGCAGGAAAAAAACAGCCGCCTTTTATTGGGCCACCCCTTCTGGAGCATTGAGTAATGTGCCCATTTTTCTTGAATTATTGTTTATAAAATGACTAAATTTCTTCAAACTACTAGAAACATTACCATCTGGTTTTGTCTGTGCTGTGGAGATGTCTAACTCCAGACCATTGAACATGTAACAGCAATACTAATAATTGTCACTTAATGAATTTCTCTGAACAAGAATGGTCTTTTCATGTTGTCTGCGTACATCTGAAGAGTGAAGCAAAGCTTTAGGCTCTGCCACGCAAATAACCCCAGTATTTACATCATGAATGTTTGCCATTCTTATACACATTATAGAAGTGAAAATGTCCAGCTTTAGCAAGAATATGAGCGGAATGTGAATGCATGCTCAAAGTTCACACACATGGAAATCCGTTCATCATTTATGCACCAGTGGAGGTCTTGTGCAAGTTAACAGAGAGCTTTGTATGATTTATAGAAACCTGATGTCAGTATTTCTTACCAGTCTTACAGCATAGTGAGCCACTGATATTACATTGATAGAAAACCATTATGCTCAGGAAAAAAGCCATCTCCCCAGTTTCCATCCATATTCTACCTTCTGATATATTCATATCATTATGACTGCAATTAATACATGCTAGAAAGCATTAGCCTGTGCTGTCATCTCTGTATTAAACCTCTCTTTGAAATACGTATGTTCAGCAAGGGGTATCTTCTTGAATTTTTCACGTTCAAAAGGCACATTTAGCTAAAAATAACTGCATTTTCTTAAAGCGTGCTTAAAAAATAAACTTCAAAATAATTTCATGTTGATCATAAATCCCCTGTACCAATTGAGGTTACAAAAAGAAAGGATGTGTAAGGGTATGAACCCAACCATAACCAACAAAATTATACAGAATGCACGTGAGGGGTCAGAATTCTCTAAACTGTTGAAAAATGATTTGTTAGACTGAAAGAAAACCCTTCCTTTCAGCACATGCTATTGTTTGCAGCTGCTCCCAACGCTGGGAATGCATGAAAATCCTTAGGACTGGCTGAGAAGCTACAATTCTACTCAGTATTCCCATGTTTCAATGACATGGCTGGCAATGAGTGGAGATCAGTGCTGATACAACTGATCAATTATCATTTTTAACCTCATTTTCTCAGACAGTTTAGGAAAAAATTCTTTTTGATCAAATTCAAGTGAGAAACGCCTTATTTGTAATTCACAGTGACAGACACTTAAGAGCTCAATCTATTGACAAGAAAGTGGTTCAGTTCACAATAAAATAATTTGGAAAAATGTAACATTTACTTTCTGTTGCTTTGGGGGGGGCTTTATGATTTATAAAAAAATTAAATAACCTTAACAACTATTTTAACTTCAATTATAGGAAAATTATACCTGAAGCCTCTCGGTTTCTTTATGTTTAGACATGGTAAGTGCTAACATTTGGAAAGTTTGTAAATAAAGCATAATTTTCACCCTGTAGTAGCTCATACAGACACGTCTATATGTATTTCAGCTAAGCATTTAAAAAGGCTGATTCAAGGCAACCCAGCAGTCTTTCTAGTATGGGAAATGCATATAGAACTACAGGATAATTGGACTGAGGCACAAATATTCCCCTTATGTCTCAAGCCATAATGAACACAGTAGCCCTATGAACTAACTTTAATTTTATTTTTCTTTGTTTCAGCTCTGTGCACAAAGAATTCCATGAAGTGCATTAAATAGGGCACTTGCAGTGATGTATAAATTATAGGAGTCATTTCACCTCCTACTGCAATGTTATCTTGTTGCCAGATGTGCCAGGAATACAGTGCAATAATTTGCGACAGCAAAAGAAGAGCAAAACTTCTGTGTGATTCTGTGATTCTAATAATGAGCATAAATCATTCGCAGTCCATATTTCACAGATCTGCCTGTTAGAAAAATAGGTATCAGTTCTGGGACCAAACATAAACCACCACAAAGCGTTCGAGAACGTATGGTTCCCAGCCATCTCCGTCTATCCAATACATGCTATCACACAGCAGAGGAGGTACATCTGCAGGAAGCAGTTTCTATGTAAAGCCCCATACTGTTCTGCTGACAGGACAAAGCCTTCCCCAAAGCAGTGACTGAATGGTAAGAGTTATCTTAAGTAGTGGCTTGTTCGCGCTCTCTCGGCTATACTGATGTTATGGAGATTTCTGACCATGGCCAGCTGTTTTCTACAATGCAATGAGCCTGACCAAGATGTAGGGAAATCAACACACGCTCAAAGATCAGTCCATAAGCATCCAACATATTACTGGCCCTTACTTAAAAACGTAGGAAAATAACTGATCTCATTTCTCCCTTAGACTTGAGAATCGGGGCTAAGAAAGGTAATGAATGGTACCAGTTGGTATACATCACCAAACTCTCTGACCTGACTATTCTTATCCTATTGCCCTACCGAACAAGAACAGGACAAGATCTAACACTGTCCTGGCAGGTGGAACCCAAGAGCTGCCAGACAAATGCTGATCAAGAGACAATGAAGTATTTTATTCGGTTCCAATGTGTGAATTTCTGTTGGCAGAGAGACACTTGTTTGAACCTCAAAAAATCTTGTTTCTACAGGACCATTTTTTCACTTTGAAAGTTGTCTTCTCTTCAAACTTCCAAGACCAGCGAATACCATATAATCTTGCTTAAAGACTGCTAAAACTTCTATCCATCCCATTTCTGCTGGGGCCATCAGGAGAGGTTTTGAACCTAATTTCTAACGTAAACATTTGTCACGTCCTGAGTTTGAGAAGGATTTAACTGTAACTTGCAGAAAAAGAACTGTTTATGCGTATGCTAAAAACTGTACAGCTTTTCCCTGGTCTACATTCCCCTGCCGTTAAACTCAATGATTTCACTTCATTTGACCCAGTTTGGACCTCGCTGTGTTTTGGAACACTTCAATAACTACAGAAGTGGCTAGATAATAGCTAACAAATAAAATACCAGACCAGTGTAACAGGAACAAATAAAACTGCGTAGCACAAATGCTCACTGAAACTCAGCAGAAATCAGAGCTCTGTACAGAGCTCAGGAAAGACTGGAACAGCAGCCCTGACATGCAGAATGGCAATTTGTCCACCCAGTTTTAAAACTCGTCACATAAAATCGGTAAGTCATCCCAGGTCCTTTTTTTTGAACAGGTTTCCACTAACATTTTTCATAAGATGTCTAATAAAATGAACAGGCTTTATTATTTCCTCTGTGACATGAAGCTGAGGAAACATAAATAATAATAATTAATAATTATTATCATCATCATCATCCTTCATGCTGTTAGTATGTAGAGTAGGAGAGGGGAATAGCGAGACACTGTGAAAGCAATACGTGTTGCCTTACTATACAGAACATAACGCAAACAAAATATGTTGACTAAGTTTTGCATGCTAATAAATTTGTTACGACTTCATCCAATTATGGCACATTTAGCAGTTTGTATACCACAATGAAATCTGCAATTATAATTTTTGTGACTTTATGTTCCAGACAAGTTGATGGGATTGCTGCTTAGCAGCTCCTAATCTGGTCTACGTTTTTATGTCCCATATGAAATTTGTTGCAAATTGCATCTTTCCATTTATTATTTAGAAGACAGGTGCACAGAAAGCAAAGCTGGTGGTGGCAGACTGAGGCTTGTTAGCCACTACAAACTGCCACATATTTACCCTAGAAAAGAAGCTCTATTTTAAGCATAAATCTCATTAATCGGTAAAATCTACCCGATCGGTATTTTCTATAATATATAGGATTACCATATTCAAACTGTTTGTTGAATAGGCTGTCATTTTGATCTGGGAACTTTGGTTAGAAGTAGGCATATTATGGGCAATCATCACGTAAACGTACAGTTATGGCTCTGTCAATAAAACTCAATGGGCTCTGGCCATCCCTTGAATGTATTCTTGCTAGGAAAATGTTGACCTGAGAGCTTTGAGAGCATCATCTCTTGCGCTCGGGTGGATCCTTTTGCTGACTGACCAGCAGGCAGCAAGAGAAGAAATTTAATGGGATCTCAGGCTACGGCCTCTGAATTGAAAACATACTAGTAATATGGTCCTAAGAATTGTATATTTTGCCTCGTAGAAGTATCTGTTAAGAACCATAAGCTTCACCGGCATCAGTGTGGATGTGGAGGAGTGGGTGTGGAGAAGCAACTCTCGTTTATGAAAAGAATTATGGGGAAAAAGCTGAACTGAGCCATGGGAAGAATTTAAATGGCGAGACAAATCCTCTTGCATGTCCTATCCCACAGGAAAATAATAATAATAAAAAACATTAATCTGTCACTGTCAACAACATTATGCTTTTCTCCCTTAAGTTCCAGCCTACTGTTAGGGGTAGCTCAAATGCACATGGATTCTGCAGCATTACTGAGATGGACCAGTGCCTACAGAACTATTCATGAAGAAAGCTTATTCCTAAGACTAAGTGACTAAAACAGCTTACAGAGAGACAGGTATGCTACAAGTTATGACTTCAGTAACCCCTTTGGTTCATGTTATTTCAGATATGAGAAAAGGACAAGGCCAATGAAGAGGGAGGCAAATTAATAGCTTTTAAGAGTTGAGAGTGGGAGGACAAGTGACATTTTGATGTGAAGAATGACAGATAAAATTATCCAGACAATTGGGATTATGTAGAACACAATTCCTGTGCCAATCCATACTTTTTTTTAAAAAGCAGTAGCAGTTGGGATCCAAAAAATGAAACAGTAAAACCATTCTCAAATAAACAAAAATAAGAAGCACAGCTGGGTGACGAAAAGCTAAAGTAGGAAAGCTAAACACTAGGATGTAAAGCTAATGGCAAGGTTTTGCAGGAAGACTAACATTCATGTTCCCCTTCTGGACCATAGTTTGGACAGAAATGATAACCTGTCAGAAAGCTTCATTTCACCCCTCCCATTCCTGCACCCACCAGCTAAATGACTGTGCACTGCTCCAGGACTACCGAGCATTGCAGCCGCAGATCTGAAGTTCAAAACAATCCCAGAGATGAATTATTCTGAACCTTCATTGGCTTTCAGCAAGCTGTAAGGCTGAGACAATACAATTATATTTCTAATACAACAGCTGCATTCTAAGAGGGCTTGGGAAGATTTTTTAGTGCTAGGTAATTAATGTATTGTTTTAGAGTTGCCTTATCAATTTAAAAAAAATATTAAAATTATATACATTTACAGTAGATAGATGTCAATTTACTTATTAAACGGTGCTGCCCGAGTTAACTAAAGCAAGGAAGCAATAGGCATGGATGAGCTCAGAGCCCTATGAAATGCCTACTCCATTGACTTGCACTGGACAAGACAGTCTTTTTAAACTCAAGAATTTGAAAATTAGAAGGGAAAAGCAGAAAAAATATATCCTGGAAATTAATTTTCAAACTTTCAAAAAATGAATTCTTATCACAATTCCTAAATCCCTTGCTCATGATGCCTGGGACTTCTGCAAGTGAAATGTCTTCCTGAGAGACAGAAGGATGTGTAAGGTGGGTGTATCTGTTGCTGCTCAGTTTTAAGAATGGCCGTTCTATCTTGTGGCATTTTGAAAAACACTCTGAAATCCTTTCATTGGAAAGCAAAAGAAACCAACTGCGAAGTATTCTTATCAAATCTATAAATATCTTGGTTCTTGGAAGAGCTCTAATGCCATCCTGCAGGTCCATCAGACACTGAGACAAGACAAAAACATCTCTGCCTTTACTTAAATTTAAATAAATAATTGTTGCATGTGGATATTAGGCAATATGACTTCAAAAAGCAACCATACATCTGCGTTTGAAGCAAAATTGTATTTGTCTTAGGGCTACGTAGACATATTCCCTGCTCCCCTATTTGGGTGTTGGATTAAGATGGCTTAGTTCTGATTTGCATTAATATACATGCTGGTCTCAAATTTCATTGATTTCTACTTAAACTATACATTGTAGTGCACAACATATTTAACTGTTTTACTATGAAGTATTATAGCAAGTACCGAAGACCACCATGTTATCTAAAACACCTGACAGTCGGCGTGCTACCCAATAGCGCAGAACTCAAGTAAGAAAAACTGAGACATATTTGGTACCACAAGATGCTCACTCAGAAAAGGTGAAAGCTAACCCAAGCCAACAAAGCAAGCTGGAGTAGTTCATTTGACACCTGAGATTTTTTTAAAGATTATAGATTAACATAACTCTTCAGCTTGCTGTTATGAAGTTTTGCATTCCTTCCCATCCATGATAAACCTTTGGTGTTTTAGAGAAGGTACGTAGTATTTAATTGTATATGAAGATAAGTGGGAAATTATATCAGAGAGAAAAATTAGTACCAAATCTCCATTATTCAGTGGGAGTAGGAAAGACATGGCCAAAACACTACAAAATTTTGTTCCATGGAAAATACTAGAACGCAAATATTTTTTATTTCTAATCAGAACTGAAACAAACACTCTAAATAGTCTTGGCTTGCAAAAAAGCTGTAAAAATTTGAAATTTGAGACTGTTGTATTCTGTGTCTTCAGGTTTTTACCATCTATACAGGATTTCATACCCTAAACAGTAATTCAAAATGAACTCTGCTTCTACTACTGAGATAGTATGACACTTGAAATACTGTACTTTTATCTTATTTGGGGGAAGTGCTTAAGGCACAAGCAATTGCAAGACCTTTCCCCTAAATGAAGTTGTCCCTTCTTTATCACGACAACATAGTTGCAGGGACCCCAGAATGTCCTTCCCAGTCCAGCCTCAGGTCCTCGGCCAAGCTATAACCTTGCTCAGATCACGACTATCAATGTGCTCCCTGTCATTGTCTTTGAAAAATGTATAGCAAACTCTCCCTCTCTTCTGACACTGCCGTGTATAGAAAGGCCCCGATTCAATTTCTCCGTGCTATATAAGAAAGGATGGTCCCACTAAATGGGACTCTGGGGGACTGAAGCATGCAAATATTAAATAAAAGAAAGTAATAAAAAAGTTGACTAACCTAACCCACCTGAGCTCGGCTCACAGGGATCGATGTCCTCATCATCACTAGGACATTCAGCCGAGGCCACCAGGATGTCATCTGTGGTCTGCAAAGAAAATAAAAGTCAAATAGATGTATTTTAATTGACTGAACACATTGTAAGATTCTCACTAGCATTTCTTTCATTGCTCGGATTTATGCAAGGCGCAGAGCATTCCATACTTAATATTTAATCGCACAGTGACACTCTCCAACTCTGTATTAATGGAACTTTGCTTTTCAATTTGCACTTGTCAGTTTTCAGAACTGTGTTAGGTATCCAGTGCAGGCACTTAAACATTTTAATATTTTTTTCTAATAAGAAAAGAAAGTAGAAGGATAGAATGTGTATATTAGGGCTACTGGTCTTCCCCTTTATCTCCAATATCTCTACTATGATATTGCTGAAAACCTTGAGAGCATTAAAAAACAAGTCTAAATATTGAACTGCCTGCGGCTGTTAAAACTATCAGAAATGCAGTGATGTTTTCTCCAACAGTTGCACTTGCTTTCTCAGATGTACGGCCAAAAAAAAAGGAAAAGACACAAAGATAACTCTCATTGAGTTGAAAACAATTTAACGAAAACAAAGTCATGGAAAGAAAACAAGAATAAATATAGGCAGTGTTAGAAAGTATCATCCTGTTTTCTTAAATAAGTGAAAACATCCCATTTTCTTAAATAAGTGAAGTATTTCCCAGGTGCTGTGTTTAGGTCTGAAGGGCTCTAGGAACATCTGTCCAAAATGGGCTTGGGACAGTTCTTTGTATAAAATATCAAATAAATCAAAACAAAGGAGACAAACCAGGGGATGTATGTTACAACATGCAATAAAGAAAAGAAAGTGGGGATTCCTATCTACTGCTTCTTACAGTGCAAGAAAGGGGAGATATTAAATGAAACACCGAGGCAATCAATCTGAACCTGATAAAATGAAATACCTTCTGTTCAAGCCACCTCTGAGAACAGTCATTTAGAAATGTAATAAGAACATCGACAGTTATTAGGTGAAATAATAGCAGGGAAATATAAACTGTCATGCTCCTGGTCATTTCTCAAGCAATTACTAATGAGGTTAGGAAGAAGCTTTTCCTATGGGCGAGACATTTCATAACTGTCCATCTCAAGCTTCTGTTCACCTCACTGAAGGAAATACACAGACAGAATAGGACGACTACATGATATTGAAACAAGCGGCTAAGGATATAGCAGGCAAAAAGCCATTCTGGATTCCTGCATGACATGTGCCAACAAACAGATACAAACCATTTTCATCAATGTGAATTATTATTTTTAGAGGGTTTTTTTGCATAAGTATAGGAAAGGGCCATTACAATACATCAAAGTTTTACTTCATCTGCATGAGTCTGAACACGTAAAAATTTTATGACCAAAGCCTAAGCAATGTTGTTTATCATTATTATTCTAACTGAAGTTTTAAAGCAAAGCATATTACAGTAATAGGCTTTTCTTTGTCACGCTTCAAGAATATTAATGAACGTATGCTTTCAGCACTTCTGTGAATCAGGAAAGTGATACAGGAATACATTTATTAATATGTGAGGCATAACAAAGAAATGTCTATTATAATAATATTATATTTTACAGGTAGAAGACTGAGGCATAAGAGAATGGAGTAACTTGCTGATGGTAACCAAAAAGTCTATAGACAACAGCTATGTTATGTCACAGTTTGATGCCGTAATGACGAAAATGATCTTTCCTTATAACTGAGGCAATTTACAGCTGGGGGAAACCACTCTGTAAATCTGTAAGGCTGCCAAAATGAGCTGGCAGATCTGCAGTGAGAGTTAAAAAGACAAAAAACCCGAAGTATTCTAGTTGTCCATTCATTCTGCCAGGTAGAAAAACACTTACAACAAAAGCCAGCTGCAAACATCCCCTTGAATTTCTAATGCCCGTTTCTTTTCCCCAAAATACAAACGTTTAAACGTGAACACCAGTAGCTTAGTCCCTTTGTGGAAAAGCACCTATGTTTTTCCTAAAGTATAAAGAAAAGATAAACAACTAGGTAACCAATAAAGCCTGCATATAAAAAGTCAACTCCATGCCGCAAAAACCCACAACTAATACGTATAAAAAAAGTACTAATAAGTATACAAAAAAGTAACACGCATCTCCCAAACAGTTTCAATTTGGTCAGTAAAACCATAGCATCATATTTTTTCTTCTGCCCATAACACTGGAGAAGACACTATACTTTTATGACCTGCAGCCAGGATACTGAACATTTACCAACTGATCACTGGGGAATTGTACACAAATACCATTAAACAGAGAGCATCATATGCATACATAATAGTCATAGCAAGAAATTATGACCTGTGAGATCTACTGGTCTAACTGGAACTCTGTTTAAGGGTGCTTTGCTACGTGCATGGATGAGTAACTCTTGTAACTTGACCAAACTGAGGTGAAATGATCAGATAGAGTTATAGAATTCTTGCAGTGTCTCTGATTATTCTTGATATAAGATAGTATGGTCAGAATTTTCTTTAAGTAACTTGACTTTTTTACAATTTGCACTGCATTCAAGATTACCAGGAAACAACTATGGAAAAATCATACACTTTAAGTATCTTAACGTATGAGAGATACTTTGCTCAGTTACTTGTAAGAGGGAGTGTCAAAACTGTCTTTATAAAGTGACACTAATTCCAAGCTATGGAAAGAGTATTCACACTTCTACAAGAACAAAGGGATGTTCTTCACTGATAAAAGTGCATGTATATTATGGGCACAGAAATGAATAGTACCTTAAATAAATGTGAATATAGCACATCAAGAAAGATCTCATTAATGTCTCAGCGTATTAAAGGAAATAATCTATGTTTCAAAGTCAATACTAGATATAAAACTAATTTTGTGGCAAGCAATAAATCAAGAATCAGTATTTCAATAAGAAGGGAAGCGGCAAGATGACGTGAAAAGCGTTTTCTTCATAAAAATATGTCAGGAAGAATTCCTTTTTAAGTATCAACTAACAGATGTGTCACAACCTCTCCCTATTCTCCCCTTTCCCCAAACCCAAGTACCTCTTTCCTGCTACTCATCCATGTTTTTATCAGAAAAAAAGGCAAAGGAGCTGTGAAAGGCAAGTGAGATGGCAGTGACCAAGCTACTAATGAAAGCCATTGGACTGCTTAACACAATTTAAAATGGGATTAAGAATTAGCTAAAACGCTAGAGAATATAAAGAATACATAAATTAAAGAAACACTTTGGGCCAGCTACCAGACTTCTTTCCCCGGAAGAGCTCTGACTGACGGGAATTTACCTGAACAGAGAGCAGGATTTAGACCTAAGGGTCTCAGACAGCCATAGGGTACAGATAAATAGTGCAAGATGGAGCTATATGTTTTACTTACTGCACATTATCTTTTCCTCATGCTTTTTAATTTGGATGGGAAGATTTAAAACAAATCAGTTCTCCTAAGTGAATTGCAATTGTTGCTAGCACTATGGCTAATTTACAGGACACTGCTTCCAGCATTCTCATTAATCAAGGATTTAAAAGTCAGCGGAAAATCCCTTATTTACAGCGAGTGCCTAATAGGATAACATCCAACTGGTATCATCATAATACACGATCGGATTAGAATGTCTCTTGGGCGAGTTGTTCAAATTCATTTAAGAAGCGAAACTCTAGCTGTAAGAGATTAAAAAAAAAAAAATTAAAATAGCAGGTGTACAACCTGGAAGGCCAGGCAGAATTTCCTTTGATTGCATCTTCTTTGTGTATTTTCAGAGCTTTTCAGATTCGTTCTGCGGATGTGGTTGTATGATTTAAAATGCAGTCCATTGCAATATGTGGCTTCTTAAAAAGATGGACAGCTGTTCACATTTCAGAAAAAGGATGGTAGAAAAAGCTTACAATTAACATGCCAATAAGAAAAATGGACAAAAAAAAATAATCACATTTTGTAAAGCTAGAAGCCACTGCATAATGTAGTTTCTGACAATTATTCATGGGTGTGGCCCCTGCAGGAACAGGTCTTGCTTCCATCACTCAGGTCTGCTTGCAAAAAGAAGGACTTCGGGATTTGTCTCTTAGCCAAGACTTTACAATATCACCAATCTGCCACCTTGCCTGAGGAAGGAAATGGTGAGTATTTTCAAGAAAGCTCCTGGCCTGATGAAAAAATGATGCTCTGGTCATGGCTTAAATACAGTGACAGCCTGTAGCTGTAGATAAATATCAAGCTGCCTCAAAGGTTACTACCATGGGTTCAAATCTGGTACCATAAATTATGGTTGTGCCCTTCTAATAGTGCTCTTTGAATGCTATGTACTTAAAAAATATATAATTGCAAATGAGTAAACAATACAGAAAGTAATTTTTTTTATTATTCAGTTTTTGAATGACTGGGCATAAATACATACGATCTTACTCAGTTTTTATGGATGAAGCCTGTTATACCTGAGGGTACCAGAGAAATATGATCTCAAAATTAAATCACCAATCTGAACTGTGCATTCATTAACAGCATAATGGATCCTGCATATTTTCTCCTGTAGTATTCCACCAGCTCTCCTTTAAATCATGACACCCTACAGCTACTCTGAATATAGTTTATTCCTTTCTTGTTCAATAACATACTTTATCCCATGAGAACTGCAAGTAAATCCAAATTACACAACAGTTAAAAACTAGCAGTCCTAAATTATTACATGAATTATAAACAGCATAACCGCTTGTGACTAGTGTTTAAATTATTTTAGATGAGAACTTCAACTGTGTAATCAAAACTATTCTTATTTATTTGTACAGCTCTAGTGCTTAACGATACCAGCCAGGCACCATTGTGCTTGAAGCTAAAGGCAGCTGGAAGGAAAAGGCTCTGCTCCGAGGAGCTTACAGTTGGATTTCAGACCAGATGCAACAAATAAGTGTGAGAGAGAGGAGCAGAGGATGAGAAGGGTCAGGTGAGGATGCTACTGATAAGCACTAGCAGTTATGCAGGCTCTGATCTAACAAATTCTCCAAAATGATGCTCCAAGACAGCAGGAAGGAAGGGCAGGAAGAAAGGAGGCAGAGAAAAGCCAGACAGGAGCCCGCGACTGCCCAAGGAGATGCTGGGAACAGATGGTGCCTGGAGAGCGCTGCCAAGGCTGTGAGCCTTTCTCAGGAAACTTGGCGTATTTAAAACCCCATCCAGCAGGCACAGAGGTGAGGACAGCGGGAGCGATGCGGGAAGATACAGGCAGCACCAGCAGCCCCGTGGTTAAGGCACGGGAGGATGAAGCATGGTTGTGCTGGGAGGGGAAGTAACAAAGAAAGTGAGAAATTAATGGTAAGGTCACAGAGCAAAGGGGACGAGGCAGTAAAAGGGCATGGCCAGGATACAGGGAGCTGATATTGACAGGCCTGATTATGTCAAGATTAATGGGTAAGAATTTAATGACTGTTAACAAATCACTGTCTGACAACATACTTTCAGATGTAGGACTAGGATATTAAACCCCTAATTCTTCTTTTCCCCTTTTCTGAAACACTTGGTTATCCTCTCTGCTTACATTGCTTTATTTTTCCTCCTGAAAAAAAAGCTTATTCAAATACTTGCCATTTAGTTCAGAAAGAATCAGCTACAACTGATATTTAAACACAGAGGTCTGCTTCAGCTTAGCAGAAGGGTATATAGCTAGAGCCATGGTATAAACAAAGGTTTTCGTAAACCAACAGATACACACTACTACCTTCTTCATTAGCTGTGGCAAACTTTGCTTTAAAAATATGATTCCTGCAATGCTTACAGAAGGGAGCTCAGAGCTGCCATTTTGTACTTTTGCACTGGCTGCATTGTCTTCTGAGGTAGTGGGGGACTTTCCTAAAAACCAACTCCTCGCGTATATTCATTTTTTCCCCTATTTTTCTTTTAAAGGGATGAATAAAGTAACCTGAACCAATGGGAATGCTGGCAGAAACCAACAGGGCATGAAAAGTCACAAAAGAGTTCATGTGGAAAAAAACAAATTTCATTTTTTGGGATGGGATTAACGGCACAATTTTCTAGCCAAGACTGTGTAATTTAGATTTAATTTTCTGTGTATGAAGCAGATCTCTGTGACTGGTTGTTGAGATAGTTGTGGAAAGAAACTCGAGTACGTCACATTAATCAGTTGTACTCTTCAGCTAGCTTCTCCCTGGTGTTAATAACCTCCCATTGCATGAGGCAGTTTGCTGAGAAAGATGCTACAGTGATCTAGCAGTAATATCAGCTCTAGATGACACTCTGTTTGGACAACTGCCTCTAAAGTTGCATTTAACCTGCTATAGGTCAAACAAGTACATGTGCATCAATTACTGCTCATCCACCCACACACGAAAAGTATTTTCTCGGTGCTGCGCTACAGAAAAATGTTATTTCTGGACATGGATATTAAAATGCTAATATTTCAAGCACATACACAATATTTATTATATCTCTTATTAACTGCTGACATATTATTACCCTGTAATGTGAAAATACAGCAACTGAAAATCGAAACACTTCCTCAAAACTGACTCTCATCTAATTAATACCATCATGTTATTTCTTGAATTGGTCAGAGTTTGAGACTGGAAGAAAGCAAACACCTTGATTACCAAGCTCCTCTCACAGAAGAAATGTCTAGGATATAATAGCCAAACACAATAAGGCCTTTCAGTTAATGAAAGGAGTGCTGTAGAAATTAAACTCTGAGGTGTAGGTAAAAAGCTCCAGACGATGCCTCGGATGCCCTGCAGGCCACCTCCAGCCCCCGTCCCCGAATCTCGGCAGTGATGGGAACGCGGCTGCCCCACACACCAAAGCAGAATAACCTTATTTGGCCTCCACCTCTCTACATAAATTACAGAAAGTCTAGTTTTCCATTAACAACCTTAAAACCCACAGTATTATTTCCATGCAGAGCAGCATTTGTATATTACTTCTCCAGCTCCCCTCCTCCTCCCAAACATCTAAATTCTCATGGGCAAAATTACCACAAATAGCGGAAATGTATTTGAGAAAAGGATTTATAGTAAAATAATGTCAACAAAACTGCGTGGCTTTCCTTTAAGCTCTGAATTTGAAGTTAATTGCTTTGGTCAAAGTCTTAGAGCCATTTATCTCATCTGGTAAAAAGCAGAAGCAGAGCTGAGAAAATCCACCTGCTGGCAAAGCTACAGCTTTTTACCTGGACAGCTAGCCAGGCAGCACTCTGCATTAATCTTTAGAAATAAAAGTATTACTAATTTAAAATAAGTAAATAATCCAAATCTTTTCCTATCAGTTCATGTCCTTTACCTCCTGCAACATACGAATAACATTATTTTCACAGATGTAGACCAAAACCAATTTCTATATTCATTTATTTACGAATATCTCTTTCTTCTCCTCTTGTGTAACTTTTGGGGAGCTGCTGCCTGGAAAATTAACCCACTGTTCTTTCTCCCTGTTCCTCTCCCTGTTAGGCAACCAATGCAAACACATATATCTCCACCAATATATTTTTCACTGGCCACTCTTTCATATTTAAATGCCTTGCAAGGAGATATTTAACACCACGCTCACTGCATAACAGCAGGGGCTATCAGTACAAGCTGATCCCGTACTAGCTGTGGTTCTTGGGAGCAGAGCAAGCAGCATCCACACAGTGACAGAATATCAAGGATGGGAGTTACTGTTTCTCAGTTTTTGGCACGAGGAAGAAGGTTTATTTTTTGGCGTAATTACTTCATTACTGGATCCAAGTCTTAAGTTATAGCACAGAGTTTGGTGTTTATTAAGGGAACAACTGATGTTTACCATGAACGTTGGACTAATGCTTCCAAACTGTCCTGGGTGCAATGAAGGGTGAACTGTCCCTCTTTCACACCCTTCACATCAAGGCCAACTCATGTCATTAAAAACCCGATGGCAGGCTCTGCATGAGGAGTCATGTCAGCATCATGCACATTTTGCATTGATAAAGACCTAAATTTGTTTTGCGATGCCAGAGGAATGGACCGGCATTTGACATCTTTCCTGAAAATGGTATGACACAGTCTTGCTTGTGATTGATGCAGAAGTACAGGTACAGTAAAAAGACAAAATTGTTTCTATTCCTTCTACCGGAGATACTGGGGAGGGGTGGCTGGCTGGGAATAACAAATGTATGAGTTCTGTACCATGTGTACATTGCTCCCTTTGCTCCATCCTGCCCTCTCCTTCCCGTCTGCAGATGGGCTGATGGAAACACGAGCTCACGTCCCTGCTCTCAGGACTCCTCTCTCCGTGGTTTTGGGAACTGCCAGCTCACCCCGCAGCTCAGTCTGCCCCTACAGCCCCCAGCAACCCACGTGAGGTTGCAGGCAGAACCTGCCCAATGGTTTCTCAAGCTGGAGAAAAATACACAGATGAAGACACTTGGCACAAACCTAGACTTTATCCTTGAGAGTAGATTTTGATATGCAACATGCCAGCAAACAAAGCCTAATGCACCTAATTGCACAATGCCCAGTATTTTATTTATACTGTGCCATTTGTTAAAGCAGTCACGGCTTGGATGAGGAATGAATGGATTGTCACATTATTTCTCTCCCATCTAACTTTTAGATTCACAGTACTGTAACATTTCTGTTTCCAGAAATATTTTTTTTTTTGCTAATTTTCATTCTGCAATTACAAATACTTCTGTCATGGATCACACTGATCTGAAGAAGCTGTGCTTCTCTTCAGCTTACCCTTTTCACCCTTATTTCCCCCGGCTAACTAAAATAGGTTGAGAACAAAGGACAGGTAATCTGTGAACTCTTTAAAAGTCACTTGTGCTTTCTTTCCAAGATTCTATCCAGAACATCGATATTCTTCTCTCATAAACACCATACCCCATTGCACAACAAGAACAACAAAAATGCAGTTCGATTTTTGTTTCATTTTTACATTTGCAGTAAGCCTAAAATATATGGAATGGAATGTGATTGATGAAATGGAATCCTATTAATTTCTCCTAGGCAAGAAAATAATTTTGCCTCTAACTATGACAGAAAGGTTTCTGGGCATTATGCTTGTATTTTCTGGTATCATTTTATTTTTAGCCATCTCTTTTGCTGAAGTAAACATTTTGGTCTCCATTAATTCAGAACTCACAAAACACAGTGGAGACTTTTGCAGGTTATTTTTCTTTTTAACCCAGAGACTCTGTGCTTATTAAACTGCAACATTACAACAGTGATAGCAAACCTTTTAATTTATATTCCTGTATTACCAATCACATGTACAGAGATTGTTGAATTTTTGGAATATGAGACTTACTGCATTTGTATTCATCTCAGAAAACTCAGGCATGGCATTATTAAAGACTTCAAAAATGACTATTTGACTTTTTGTTGGGGATGTGGGGTTGCTTTTAATTGACCAGTAAGCTGCTAACATAGGCTTTTTTTTTTTTTTATTGCAACTTAATCACATGGTTTAAGACCATTCTTGGCAAAACTTTATTAAGTTAGATAAAAGACTGGAATCAATACTGGACACTTTTAAGATTTGGCTGGACAGGGTGCTGGGCCATCTTGTGCGTTTCCCAAGAAAGTTTAGAGCAGATGATCCTTGAGGTCCCTTCCAACCTGTGATTCATTTAGTTACAAAATATACTCCTTATCCAGCAAAGTTAGAAAGGCATGTACGTTGAACTACACTTCCATCTTTTTTATACAATTACATTGCTGCCAGTTTTACTTACTGTGAGTATCCCTGACATTTAAATTGGGGCACACAAGAATATCTTGCTCCACCGATATCCATGGGAATTTTATTACTGGTCTCAAAAGAGAGGAAGGCAAGAAAAGCCCTTCACAAGGAATACTTCCTGCAACTAACATGCAGTCTCTGTTCTCACTCACCATATTTTCAGGGTGGAAAAAGCCTTCTTCTCTTGTTTAAAACAGAGCACAAAATAATAATTTTAGAAGAAATGTAGCAAACTGAATAAACTATCAGACTGCTTTGTAGCCTTTTAGGTGAACCAGCGATCTCATCTTGTCCCAGAGAGAGACAAGCGAGAGACAGAGACAGTAAAGAGAAAACATGGAATCTTCTATTTAACACCGACCTACCCACACCAAGCTCTTCAAGTTCATTTGAGCATGTCTTTTACTCAAGGCAAATTAGTTGAAGTCAGTCAGAGCAGGTAAGCATCTGCTGGTATCCCTCTCCCAACCCTAGTTTTCCTTTCCCGAAGGAAAGATGAGCACCAGTCCCACTGCAAACACTTTCCTTCCTTGATTCTTATAATAAATTCAAAAATTTTGAGGGTCTAAGAGGGCGCATTGTTCCCTGCCAGATACTAGCTCCTTTGTCACATTTTATCCCCCAGTATCACCGGGTTACACAGCTTTACCCAAAACAGGGAAAGAAAAACCGAAGCTGGCTTCCCACAAACCTGTCTTTGAAATAAGGCCTCTTCAAGTATTAAACAGTTAGTTCTACTACTAAAAATTTGCCACGTTTCCTTAATGCTTTCATTTAAAAACTCAAACAATGTTGGCAGCACCAGGGGAAGTACAGCGGAAATAACCTACTAGTTTTGCTGGGCCGAGAAATGTCCTACAGAACTTCATTCTGCAAGCGCAACTTGTTAATACTAACAAGAGCTGGCTACACATGCATTGGAAGGAGACAATGCCTAATTGCCTTGCAATTAAAATAAGAGTTTCATTAAAACCACTGTTTTGGAGATACAATTAGTTAGACAGATTCTGCAAGTGTACATTTGTCACAGAGGTATTTGGGTTTGTTAATGATGCCTTTATTTCACAACTGTCTCACAAAAGACACTCAAAATTCAGGTGAGAAACATGCTACAGGAAAGCAGCAACGCTTCGCACACCTGGGAGATGCTCTACGTGAGTGCTGTGGGAGTGGCACGTGCTTCAGATGGCATCATTCGGCCTTCAAGACACTACGTACCATTAATTCTTTCCAGCCTTCCATTTTCTTAAGTAATCACTTTCAACAAAAAGCAGAGAAAGTTTAAACCCGTGTTATTTGGATAAGAAAAGTTTTACCTCTGTCACTGCTTTAGGGCTGTGAATTCAATATACATCATAGACTAGTACGACACCTACACTTAGGACTCAGTTTTCCATTTTGAAGATCTTGTTCGCGATTGCTCTTAGTTTTATCAAATTAGCTATTTGAAGACACATTCCAACCCTGCCGGTGCTTCTTTAAGCCTGGGCGTATCAAATCTTAAATCTACGTGCATGCACACACACTTGTAATGAAACATATCTAGAACTCCTCAGACCATGTTAAGCAAAAATGAAAAAGAGGAAGGCAGAGAGAGACATTATTTACATGCGGACATTTTTTACAACCATGTTGTTAATCAGGAACCTGCCTTTTTCATCACATGTATGAAAACCTACCCAAGGGCGTCAGCCTAAGAAAAACTGCAGCTCACACAAGCCATCATTTGGGTTTGGGGCCTAAAAATATGGTTTTGCTTCAGAGGACAGGCAGTGGTTTTCCAGTACCAAAGAGAGGAACTGACACCTGGGAGACAATTTCTCCTGTGCTGCCCATGCTGCTTACCGATGGCATTTGGACAGTGAGGAGCAGGAGGCCAGGCTTGAGAAGGAAGGAGAGAGAAATCAGGCTCGGAACGATGGCAAGATGGGATACTGAGATGAAGGGCCAGAAATGTGTGACAGGTAACTGAGATAAGCTGCTGGAGGATTTGGGAAGAGAAATGAAGCACTGTGCTTAATGTAAGGTTGGGGAGGACACACGCCATTACAAAGAGAAGAGAGGATGGGGGGACAGACAGTTACAGTAAATCAGCAAAGCGTCACATGGAGAGCTAAAAGGAACAACAGGCATGGGGAGGCTTGGGATAAGGACAAAGGATTCTGGACCAGCCACTGGCAGGAAAAATTGCAGGTTTGTAGCCATCAGAACAGGCACTGAGATTTCAGCTTTCCATCCGCTGTCAGCAGCTATCTGCTAATCACTCTACCAAAGATTTCAACTTTTCTGCAGGTGTCTGGTCCATAAGGATCCATCATCTTAAAGGACATTAGGTCTAAGACTCCCGCTAATCATTCTTATCTCAGCCTCAGAGATGTGCAAGGTGGATCCGCAGGCTCCAGCTGTGCCAGCTGTTTGCTTCGGGGTGTCAGTTTGATAGTGCATGGTGGAATATGTTTCTGCTGTTTGTTTTTAAATCAACTGGGAAAACCACATGCAAAACATTTGGTTTGGAAAATTTTAAGTGTGAAAGGGAACAAATGCCCAACAATTAGGCGATGCCAGGACTCGAGTCTAACATGAAGCCTTGTGCCTGCATGGTCTGATGCCATCTTTAATAACATGCTGGTACAGATTAATAACAACATATTTGAATGTCAGCTGGTGTAAAGCTCTACAGTTCCAGAGAAACAAAATGTTCATGCTTCAGCTGTGTATTTGGCCCATCATTTTTTGTGCTATCGTTTAAAAGTGAAAGCCCAAACCCACAGGGAATTATCTTAATCTTGAATCTGTTCAAGGCTACGTACTAATTGCTGTTCTGACTGCAACACGGCACACTTCTGAGACATACTCCAAAGACATTTCTGTTATGAGGTAATCTAAAAAATGTAAGTTAAAATTAATAAGTCACACGAAGTCTGATATTTCACCTTCATTATTACACTATGAGCACTTACTAGGAATATGGCAGAGAATTAAAATCCAGTGCAAAGTGAGGAATTAACTATCCCTGCACATCCCAGTTATCCAGTATGGCATTATATTTTGACAAGGTCTTTCCATTCTCTGGCAATAGCCAGTAAGTTATCTTTTAAAATTTCTTTTCAGAAGACCTTGTAATTTTATTTGTTGAAATACAGCACAAAAGCAAAGAAATTTCATTCAATTGGAGCACAAACAGAAAGACAGTGAAAGGTTCCTCTTTAAAACTAATAAGGATTTCATAAGACCCAGGCTCAAACTCAGATGGGAGTCTAGAAGAAGTTCTTGTTGGTGCAACTAAGACGTTCAGCTGGCTCCCTAAATAGGCGTGTTATGTCAGGAAAGGCTGTAATTAAACTTAACGAGTCTGTCAGTCTTGTCTGTATTGGAATGTTGTTGTGATATAAATTAAGTTAATTAAAACTGGTATAACTCCCAGGTGGATAAATTTATGCTGGGGAAGAAGACCCGATGTTTTCTGCGTAGCTTTGGAGGGCAGTGTAAGGTACCTCCAGCCAGCCCATGGTTTTACTCTGTGCATCAACAGCAAGAGTTGAAGCAGTCAGACTGCACTGGTTCATCAATACTCGTGTAATAGCAGCGACGTGATGTGTCATACCCTTTACAGGGGCAAGTCGTTACACTCACGCTGACGTGCTCGATGTGTCTGACTGTGGAGCAATCTCCACTACACCTCAACTCTTCAAATGCAGCTCTCTTGCCTGTAACAGCTATGTACTGCTGTCAGGAGAGCAAACGGCACAACCAAAACAATGCAGAACAACATATGAGAAAATCTGAATTAAATAAGACTATTTCAGTCCTCCTCCCACTGGTTCAACATCAAGCATCCAGGCAGTTTGTCACTGTCAGCACGCCCTGAATTCCTCACGTTGGACAGCCATCGAAAGGCCATGTTCAAGTCTCCTAAGCATTTATGATTCTGAGGAAGATTCAACACTGTCTCTTTCCCTTCAGCAGTGTAGCACAGCACCTTAGTACAAGAAGGTGTTTTTTTCTTTCTTCCCCCCTTTTTTTAAACATCTTTACAAAAACAGGTGATCACTAGAGTTTCCATATTTCTTAGATTCCCCATATTTCTTAGACCTGAACAAAGCTATAAAACTACCTTCACACATTGCCCATCATTAATTTCTCAGGTCTTTAGTATTCTCTGGTCTTACACAAGGGACCCAACCACCTCCTCCTCCTCCTCCTCCTCCACTGCTGTTCTCCTAAGTCTGTCCTTTGGAGCGTGGGACCTCTCTCTTCTCCCTAATATCACTGCAATATCCATTTTTTATAACCTCTGCTCACCTTTGTCTCCCCGCTGAAAGACTTCTAATTAGCCTGCTCGGATGATCGAAGTCCTCTGTTGCCCTAAGTGCTCTACCTTTCACAGTCATCCTTCAGACTTCACTGCGTCACTGCAGGACCCAGGGTGAAATTATTTCATCTGTTGCTCTCCGTTCATCATGATAATGGAGTAATACTCTTCACTTAATGTTACCCATGTTTCATGAACTTTAATATCCATAATAAACTTCAACACAGAGGAACAGATTTTGAGCTGCTTCAAAGGGACAGGAGTGCAGGAGCTGCCTGCAGAGCACTGTTCAAGCCCTTTCCTCCTGGATCAGCTCTCAAGCAGAAAAAGTACTCCTCAGACGCATATGAAGGTTTTACACTATGACACCGAACAGGCGAGTGCTCCTTGGCTGCTCTGCGATGCACCCTTTGCCATTTGGGGCACCCCTTGCTAGTTTTATCCTACAGCACAAAGCAGGAATTGGGATGCAGAATCTGGCCAAAAAATATGACATAAATGCAAGTTGTATTCTTAGGGTCCCTCAAGAAAGCTGATATGTACGCAACGCTGTTTTCCAGTGCTTTGAGTCAAAGAGCTCCTAATAAGCAGAGACACAACAATGTGCAGCAATTTGACATAAGAGAAATAACAACTCTGAAACCTTATTTTGATTGATTTTTACAGAACACTAATGTAACATCTAAGCACTCAGACAAAGAGATGGAAAAACTCCACAAGTTAGGTGAGACCGCCCACAGAGATTTTCTTCCCCTGATCACACCAATTTGCAGAGATTAATTGTATGGAAGGAGCCACACAATGTTGAAAGTAATGATAAATGGACACTATGACAGCAAACGATTTCCCCTAATGTTCCATTATGCTACTCAACATTTGAAATTTAATTACTTGAGAAAAATAAATAAAAAATGCAAAAGCCATCAATACCCTCACCATTATGCCGCATTTTCAACCTGAGAAGGCATTTTGTTTCACGAGAAAGAAAACTTCAGGTGTGAACCCAAGGGAAGCAGATCTCAGACATTATGACAATGTTGCTATAGCAATTATTTGTGGAAACGTGACAGTCGCATTTTAGCTCTCAAGCCTACTGCTCAGCTCATGCATGCTGTTCATAACCAGAATATAAACTGCCTGATGCTTATTGTATCCTAATAACATTTGTAAATTACTTATAGTGATGTACTTCCAATAACTAGGAATGGAAGAATAGTTTTTGTTACTAATATTTAATCATGTTCAGAAAAACCCTTTATATCTATGCATTCGGTTAGATATTTCAACGGCTCTTTTCCATGAAGTCAAAGTTATATAAATATATTCTAAAAGCAATCAATTACATTTTCTGATTTATTGTGCATAATGCATTATTCAAATGGGGTCTGCTTTGAATAGCAGTTATTTAAGATCAGATTCATATTTGGAAGCAAAAGAAGAAAAACTTAGATCAAGATAAAATTTTATAACCATTCAGCATAAATGAGGGGTGCGAAAATGCAATGTTCAAGTATTCTCAAAAGCCCAGGCAGCAGATAAAGCAGAAATATCTGAATCACCCTTGCAAGTATTTTGTCCATTTAATAATACTTCACTGCTCAGCTAAACTAAATTTTCCTGGCTACACTCATTAGAAATAAATGCAATTGTGCAATGCTTATGATATTAATGGGTAGCTTCAGGTCTCAAATCAAAACCTCAGAGCCAAAGTATCCCAGACTTTGGGAGGGTTTAGGGTTGGAGGTAGTTCAGTCTAGCAAAGCAACCCATGAACATAAAACTTGCAGACAGCGGACAAACTACCTCTGCAGACCAGACCCTCTTGGGTGCTCAAGTCATATACTCAGCCAGAGAGAAGCACTTTCTTCCACCTGCTCTTCTTCAATCCCCAATTAATTTTATTAATTGATCCTATACTTTTAAAACTGCTTCAGCAGCCAGAACAGGATGGGTCCTAGGAGTGCATAATGCTTAATTTCACAACACAGCCTTTGGTAACGAAAGATCCATCACGGTACAAAGTGAGTGCCCTACATAAAGCGAGGCCACAGGGGACCGGGTTATGTTCTGCACTTGCTTACCAAGATTACAAAACTTCTCACTAAACTCTGTCAGATACACAGTGAGGCAGTTCCTTAACATTTCCTTCCCAGTATCTGCAGCCTATTGACTTAATACACACATATTTCAGCATGTCTTAATATTTTGCTTCAGCATAATGAAAACGTTGCGGCTTCCCCTCCTTTGTTCTTTCCAGCCTTCTGCAGCAATGTCTGAATTAAAGTAAGTATGAAATATCTACTTATGCAACTTACACTCAGATAATTTGAGGGGATGAAAATCCTAGACAAAAAAAACCAACGTGTATAACTGAGTGCTCTCTGAGCAAAGCAATCATTTCTCTTTGGGTTTTTTGCCTCAAAATAAAATCCATGAGCCCTTTTCAACACATGAAAGTCATACTTCTTAACTTCATCCATCAATGTGTAGAGTAGGCTAGCCACTCCCTGTAGTATTTTTACAGGTAATAGAGCAAAGCCATTTTCTAAAACGCACTTGACACATGCTAATGCTCAGTCTGGAAGTACCTGCTTTGTTTTCAGCACATACAAGCTGCCCTGTCAGCCCTTAGCTTTTTTATTTCTTTTTTTTTAAACTCCAAACAACAAAACAAGGGGTAACTGATACTAGTAATTAGCTGTTGCGTACAGAGCTGCTCTTTACCTTCCTTACCCAATTCTCCACATTAAAAATAGATGAGGAGATGATGAGGTTGACATTTAAAAGTACTGTTCTCTTGATAGGCAACAGAAATATGGACATCTACACAGTCCCAGGGGCTTTACTGACTGGGGAAAAGTCTAGGAAACTCATCAGTAACTCCCACCCCATAATATGGGTGACACCCTGACAGAGGAAAAGAAGGGAGTGTGACATCCTCCCCAGAAAGCTGTGGACTAGGGAGGCATGGGCCCCGCAGAGCTGAGACACCCTCTTCCAGATTACACTGCACCCCGGGAGTACGCAGTCCTCTTTTCTTTTTTTTCTCTGAACTTAAACCCTCCTGATGTGATTCCTTCTTCTGCCGCGGTCTTGAAACCTACCCCTTTTGTCTTTAGTAGCCATAATACCAGGCAGCTGTAATGCTACAGACCCAAGAAAAAGCCTGCTGTCATGCCCTCCCCTATCCTACCATTTACTTGTAAACACACAATATCTCCCAATGGCCCCA
Organism: Ibidorhyncha struthersii; assembly: GCA_013398815.1. Lineage (NCBI taxonomy): Eukaryota > Metazoa > Chordata > Aves > Charadriiformes > Charadriidae > Ibidorhyncha > Ibidorhyncha struthersii. The sequence continues at coordinate 728,902 of VZSZ01003742.1, forward strand.
GTCCCAGCTTTTTAAAACAATTAAGAACTCAGAAAATCCTTGTTTCCCAGGATGGCAATGAGAAATACACGTTTTCCATTAATCGGCTGCTATTTGCCTAATTCACAGAACCACAGAATCTCCTAGATTGGGAAAGACCTGTAAGATCATCTAGCCCAATCATTAACCTAACACTGACAAGCCCATCACCTAAACCGTGTCCCTGAGCACTATATCTACATGACCCTTAAATACCTCCAGGGATGGGGCACCACTGCCCTGGGTAACGCATATGGGTCTCGTTGCTGGAAAAACGAAGGAAACGAAATCCTTTTTTTGGTTATGGATTTCCTTTGGGACAAACGATCACCCTCGCGTGCACAGCTCCCCACTTGCAGCTTTATGCGACAGCTTCCAATTAAAACAGCAGGATGGAGAGCGAATGGCTGATTTCTCCCCCCCTAAAACCTTCTGCACCCACAGCTCAGTTTTGATTCAACAATGTCAAGATGGTTTTACATGGAAAGCACCTCAAGGAAAAGGTGGGCACTAACCCACCATGAAGAGAGGGGTGGCTGACAGTCTCTGATCGAGTAATCAGAGAGGAATTAGTATTTTGCTTCCAAAAGGCAGGACGGGGGTCCCAGCCAGGGGCTCCCCTCTGCTACTGAGCAAAAAGCACAGCACCACCGCTCCACCACACCTACTGCCATTTCTCCACCACGACCGGGGGTTTCTTCAGCCCCACGGGGCACGGCAAACGCCAGCGGACGGGGTGCTTTCAGTGATTCTGTTCTGAAAGTTAAATCTGCCATTATAAGATTATGCTAACAGCTAAACCTCAGCCGTATGCGTCAATTCGTACTTCAGGAAGGCTGTTATCCCCTGCATCAATTTAACAGGAGAAGACTGAGCGTCAGGTGGTTCTCATGTACACAGAAAATGTACGTACAGCAAGTGCCACCACCGCACGACGCCATAAATCAGGAGTTCTGGAAATGCCAGAGCGAAGCCTCAAAGAGGTGATTATAATTCCCAAATGCTGACTTGGAGATGGCAGATTTCTCACAACAGCATATGCAATTATAGTGAGCACTTGCAAAATTTATTCTCCATTAAACATGTAGCATAAGTATCAATAAAAATCGTTTGTCTTCTTTTCCTTTACTACCAATCTGACCTTGTTGTTAATAAAAGTAAGAAATAGCATTTTTGATCAATACAGGAACACATGTAGATTGATACTTATCACTACACAGTTTGCTTAGAGCCCTTCTAGTTTACTGTGAAGGATCACAAATTATTCACAACACAGCGGGGTTTCTTCAGTGATCACATCTGATGCATTTTATACAACAAGCTTGTTTTTGTATCGGATATCAAACCCTATAAAACACATCACTTTATGGGGAACCTGAAATTGGATTCCTCTGCAACAGAACATTTCCTCCCTCGACTGTCTGCAGCACTTTATGAAATATTTATTGATAGGATGCCTAAAAATACACATAGGCCAGCACAGCTTTAAGATGGATAACTATTTAGCAGCCATAGACTAGATTTCACACCACGGGGTTCTTATTAGGCATAGTTGCCTAGAAATCATACTTATTTTCTGACACATGATTATAAATATTTTCATTTAAAATGAATAATTCAGCTCACTGAACAGACAGAATTATATAATTTTTACTTCTTCAAGGTTCCCCAGCAAAAGCTGTGCACCAAAAACATACAGACAACCCAGGTGAACAAGCCTGTGTCTTTCTGCCTATTTCCCTTTTATTTGAAAACAGTATTTAATTACTCTTTTTGTGACACAATTTGCATATTCCTGGTCGAGCTTCGGCATGAAATGCAAAGATGCTGATTTGGGCCAGGCACTTCCCGGTGCGACTTCGTGTGATGCTGAAAACTCCCGTCCCCTGAACCCCCCTGGGCTTGGCTGCCTACATACGAATGAGCCGAGGCTCTTCTCCCTAACGCAAATGAGGAAGCAGCCCTCTTTCCTGCCTAATGAAGGCAGCGACAAATATGTTCTCACGGCACTCGGAGACGCATGACTTCCCCCAGGAAACGTGGCGCCGGGTTTTGAACCAGTAATGGAGACAGGCACAGCTGCTGTCCCGCTCCACCGTTACTTTCTGACCGGCCCCTCTCATGACTACGCTGGGTCCCTTTCCAGTCAAGCACCAAGAAATCACCCGCTGCATCCACACGTTTTGGTCCAACTGGCTTCCCCAAGTGCGGATGGCAAAGGAGTGCCGGCACTGGGACACCACGATGAGAGGAGAGGGCACTGTCAGTGGTGCTCCCTCTCTGCCGCAAGCGCCTGCTATTTGGGAACCTCTGCTTGCCAGAGAAGGATTGCCTCAGTTCCCAGTTCTTCTATTATGGATGCTGAGGGGTTCACCCTCCTCTGTTACTTATTAAAGTTACAAAAACCTTACCTTTCCATTATTGTACTTTTCTTTTTTTTTTTTTGATATTTACTTCCCCTGGGATACAGGGATTCCCCTCCCAGCACTCAGGTTTTCCACTCTGAGCAGGGTTGAGGTGAGACACACCGAGGTACCATCTATCACTTTTAAAACTGCAGTAGGCTGAGTCTGGCTCTACACCGTTTCTCAGGCTATACTGTACTTTCCAGAAAACACGCTCCATACGCTAAAGGCGTACCCTGACGTTACACAACACGGGCAACCCGAGCACGCCTGCATTCAATTTCCTAGGATACTTTTTCACAAGTACATCTGTTCCAGCATATTTACCATATTCAAGGGACTTCATAAAAGCCCACGGCCCGCTGTCTGTAGGCGTATAATGCATCCATCTCATGCAAAACAACAGCGTTGCTTTCCCGAAAGCAACGGCTGGAGGAACTGAATACTACTGAGAATTTCTGCTTGATGAGTATATGGCAATCTTAATTGAGATTTAATGTTTACTTTACCTAGTTAAGCACAGAGCAAACACCAGAGAAACTGTTGTGAAACAAACAAAAAAATATTGTTCAAAAGCTAATTAACAGTGGCTGAAACTTGCTCGGTTCAAACAATAACCTGCTCAAGCAACGGGCCTTTTCCAGCACAGCGACGCTTAGCCTCACAGATAAACCTTTGAACTCGCTGTGCTGTTTCAGGCACCCAAACCACTAATCAAGAAAGAATAATTTAAAAGAAAGCGTAATCTTACCTGCAGAAGAGAAAAATGACTAAATACTTAATTCTTCTCTCGTACACAGTGAACTAGAAAATAGGCAGAGTGAGCACATGTGTGTTTGTGGGAGATTCTGTGTTTAATCCATGCATTTCATAATGTTTAGAAAGACACAATCACTGTTTCACAGCTGCTTTCACATAGGTCATTGCTGTGTGACTCAAAACTTCATTAAAGCATCAATTCAAAGAATCGGGTGAATCCTTCCACATGGCTGTATCCCGCTTCAGATCAGATCCTAACTTCAAAGTCTGCACTGCCTTTCCCACGTCAAGAACGATCCGCTTCTGGAGATGCCATGGACTGCATGTAATGGTTTTAACCTTGCCACTTTTACTTGCAAAGGACCGTACACATTTAGAAGCACTAGAGATTCAGTAAACTCATTATTTCTGTCCCAAATCCAAGCATTTAAATCAACCCCCCTCCCACTTGCACAGCCTTATGTCTTGCAAAATAAAACCAATTTAAGGGGCCCCGCTTCTTTTTACATATGGCAATCACCCATCATCCTCAAGAGCCTTTATTACGCTTTATTTTTAGCCCCTCCAGCTCTGCCTGATCCGGTAAGGGAGCCACCTTAGCTTAGAGAAGCACGAGCTGCAATGCTTCAGCGCACAGTTGGGAGCTGGGGCCAGTACTGGGTATACCCAAGGGAGAAACAGTACTTTTGCGACGACAGCAGCAGCAGCTCACCATTAAAACACAGAAACATGCAAGCAACAAATAGCCCTAATTATTCTAGATAAGAAAATTATCTGCAAAGTGGAATGCCAGAATCTCCGGAATACATGCACGCAACCATCTTATCAGACATGGTACCTCATCTTCTTAAGCAATCAGGACCTCCTCTGAGGACCCATTTTATTTCTTATGGTGGATGGTCTACTTTTCTCATTCCCTGTGCTTTTAGCTACTGGGGATAATAAGAATATGGATTAATGACGTATTTTAATGTCATGTAACACTGGTAAGACACATATAATGCAGTAATTATATAAGCAACTGTCGTTATAATCACTCTTCAAGGAATCGCTATCTACAAATCTGCCACTTTCCCTTTAAAAGCACAACCCTAACCTGTCAAAATCAAATTGGATTTTCATTAAAATACTGCAGGAGTTAATCAAATAAGCTATGGAACCATGCCTTGAAACAAATTAATATTTCATGCTATAATTTATACTGTGGAGAGCCAAAGTAGAAAGACATTTATGTGAAACAGGAACTTTCATTTTGTTGTTATTTTTTTTATTTTCCTCTCCCACAGAAATCCAGTGAAGCTTCAGAAGTGCCAACACCTATAGCCAAAGCTGTGAGGGGCACTGAAGAGATTATGGACGTTAACCATGACAAATAGGAATGCTTCTGTTTGACCTACACCACTTTTGCTGTTCATCACAGGACAGATATTACAGCACAAGCATTTTTAAAAAAGAAAGGAGATGAAGGAATATTTTGTATTACCATGTAAAACGCATCGATGTTCACAAAGGTAAGAAACACTTTAATCAACTCCTTGAAAAACAAAAGTGGCTTCAGCCTTGTGCACCAACTCCTGCATCCAAGTCTGCTCTTTTTAAGGAGTGCAATTTCCCCTCTAATGGCAGCATCTAATTTCTCATTTTCATTAAAGGTTCAACATTCTTAAATGAAAGACAATTAAAATAATTTCAAAACCAAATGGCAAAAAGGCAGAATTGCTTTAAAAGCAAACTCTTCCCCTAACTGCTCTTTAAATTCATCTCCCACTTCTGCTCCCTTCCCATATTGTCAACCGGATTTAAGTAGAAGTTTTCAGAAGCGAGGATGAATTCCTCTGGTGTAATTCCACTAACTGTACCTTTAGGTCTTACTAGGCATTACTCCCACTGCTGCCAGAGGGAATTTTGCTTGCATAAAGACTGACAGATCTACCAGCCTCCGTGTCCTCAACAGGTCCTGCAGATGTTCAGACCACGAAGACAGGAGCCCCTGGGTTAGGATTATTTGGTCAGTTGTTCCACTATTACTGAGACATCTTCTTAAATAAATGGGTTGTTGCTAACAGGTCACTTTGGTAGAAAACGTGGTTATTCTAGATAATGATACAGTTCATGTACAGAAATATTTCTCAGATAATGGGTGTCTTCCTTAGGATGGCTGTGAAAGGCCACCCCAGAGGTCATGAGGCATTGTGAGGGTCAAGCATTCTTCGTCAACATTTTGAAACACACACATGCAGAACTAGGACGTATCATGTAGCCTTTGTTAACCCCCAAAATGTTTTACTATCGTTATTATAATAAACACAAAATAGTGATGACTATTAAAAAACACCAACACCGAAGAAGGTATCACTGACTTGAAAATTACTGGTGTCAGGAAAGAAGCATCTGAAAAATGTTCAGTAACAAGAATCCAGTTTGTGCTCTGTTGGTAACTAGTAATGCAAGTCCTCATTACGGTATATAACTATGTTTATACTTAGGTTTTGCACTTGCAATTTGTTCAGGTCTTGCTATATTAAAACAATGCCTAGTGAAACAATAGAAAAATAAAATAAAAAAATATGTTCACTCTTCAGCAGTCCTAAACAACTAATTTAAAGGGCCAAATGAGCAGCGCTGGGCATTTTTTCCCGCCTAAAAACTTCTAACACGAATCTACTGCTAGAAAGGTCGATCTAAAACTGTAATGCTAGAGGAGAACTTCAGAAACAGACGGGACTTTACAACCCAGAAATTCTTTTTCAGTTTTATGTTCTCAGCTTAGGTAACTATGAATAAGTTCCTGCGTGGCTGAATGAACCACTCTGAGTTTTTGTTTAAAATTTGTGTCTTGAGCTCGACTTCCCTGCCTTCAGTCAGAGGTCATTTTATTAATTCTGGCAAAAACCTAGCTAAAACTTGACTTCATTTTAAAATCCCCACACTCTCTCCCCCCGAACACCTTATTTTTGTTGATGCATCTCAGAAGCCACACACAGAAAACGGTTTCTAATGCATCTTCTAAAGTTTGGTTGAAATACACGTACAGATATCAGAAACCCCTTTTAATGAGCAGCATCTTTTCAGTTCTCTGGTTGAATGGACCTCTTGACAATGGAAACTTTGGATCTCAGTTGCTTTATTTGGAGCTTGATAGTCCTCACGCTTTTCCACGCTCAGCCATGGCAGCAAGTTGGCCTCTTCTGCTGCCCCTTTGTTCACAGACAGGAAACTTCCCTTTCGTGAAATACCCCATCAGGCAACTTTTCTAACTGATTGCTTCCAGCAGCACAACAGCAGCTGACAGATAAATGCCAGACGTATTGTGAACATCAGCTGCAACCATCGCACCCAGTCCTGCCTCTGTCTTCTCTGGTGAACTTTGGCATCAACCAACTGCATATTCAGCTCCTTACCTTTTCTTTCAGGCTGCTTTCCCTCCTCCCCAAACCAGCCCAATCCACACCTGCTTAGGGTCTTTCTTGTTACAGCTATGGGAAAACACAAACAGTGTTTAACTGTCTTCTCCAGCATCCCTACAGCCCTTGCTGGGGACAAACACAACTTTCCAGATTGCCACCAACTGCTTATCTGTTTAATCCCACGTAGCAAATCTCACTGTGATACGGAGACGGACAGTAATCGTAAAGGAATGTGTGCTGTAATCCATGGGGTCAAAGCCTGCTTGCATCTGCCCTCTCTTCAGGGCTTGCTGGAATTGAAGTTTCCATAAATGTGGAATAAGAAGAAAGTAAAACTTCCCTGTTGCCTGCTGCAGCCCAAACCCTCTGTGCACTCATATGTTACCTGTGCTTCTTTGGCAGCGGTATTCGGGTATCCTCCTCATGCCTCAGAATACCACAAGGATAAACTGTAAAGTCTCTAAAGAGATCTGTTTTCTCTTTCTGGAAGGTTAAGATGCCCTGCTCTTCTTAGGTTGTTTTTTTTAAAGGGGCTACGGGAGTTTTCAAGACTGGTTTCCCAATCACGGACTCATATAAGAAATATTTTGACTTTTTCCAATGTATTTAATTCTCTCTTCCACCAAGATGTTAACTGGTGTTTACTGCTCTGTTCTACAGAGTGCTCTTGAGCACGGTATCAACATCCTCAAGTCAGGGGTATAGCATGTCTGTCCGAAGAAGATTCTCTGCCTGAAATCAGATTACTCAAATACAACCTTTTCCCTTTGCATCAGGGCTAACAGCTATCTGTGACCATTCTCAAATACATAAGCTGTCCTCCAAAGCTGAATCACTGCAGAAAAAATGAGACATTAAGTATCAAATATTTTTACAACTCTGCCTGAGTATGAAAATATGCGTGCACATACTCGCTGCACGGAATGGTCTTGTTTTGAAGGAGAAGCTGCCAATTAGCTGTCCCCACAAGGCTAATTTGTAACTCTCTGTGACTTGCATGGCTGCAAGCAGGATTCAGAGTACCTGCTGAGGGATGAATCCTTTCAGAGACTTTTCAATTTGTTGTTCTGAATAACCCTTCATCTGTTTTCTGAGCATAAAAGCACACTGGTGTGTGACCTTGGGAAGGGTGCCTTCTTCACGGGCACGGCGTGCAAAGGCAGGAATCAAAGCCGGCAAGCTTGCAAGATCCTGGTGGCAGACGGATGGTTATAGCGTATTGGCCACTTTGTTTTAAAAATATACCACAGGCAGGCTCTTGCACTGAGATCCCTTCCCCTTCCTACTGATATGGCTCTAAGTGGGACTACTGCATGTGAGCTGCCGGCCCAGCGTGCACTTCCAGAGGAGCAGGTATGGAGCAGGGACAGATGCAATGATGCCCTGCTGAATTTTCAGCCAGCAAGAACTAACAGATATAAGCAGGTATTGCCCCCAGTCATTTGAGGGGGGGTGCTGGTTCTGAAATCTCAGTATAACACTCAGTCTTCCACTGTAAATGAAGTTAAAAAATAAAAAGGAGACTGCACTACCAAGAGCAGCAGAGACAGTTACAAGACCCTTATTTTGAGATTTTAATTGGCATGAAATTGATGGTAAGGAGAACACCACTGTGTCCCCTGATTTGACCTCTGCAGTGCAAGATAAACAAAACTTCCCTGATAAAGAGTACAATCTCAACTCTTATAATGTATCTGGTAGGCAGTCAACCACCTGCTTCGTACAGGCAACCTAATAAAATTAGAGATCCTTGAAATGAAGCCAGTGTTTTGCTCAGTTCAGCGTCCAGACCTGGCCGGCTCCCTCAGCCGGAGAGATTGTGGGTCAGGCACATACACTACGCTTACAGCCCAAAATCAGGCCACCTGCACAAGGAGGAGCATCGGTGGTTTGATCGCAGATGCCACCCCTGTGCATGTGCTACGGTAGCGTTCCCCACCGAAACTCTTCTTTTTTTGGAGACTGAGAGTACCTGCTGGCCGGAGCATCCTTTCCAGTATTTCCGAGCCAGAACAGCTCACATGGGAATCAGATCCAACAACTCACGCAGTTACTAACATTTCCATTAGGTCTATGTGAATTTACAAAGAAGAAAAAGAAATTACTTTTTCTGACTGCTGACCTCACACGTGCTGCCACAGGTCTGAGAATCGTATTTGGTGGCAGTGTCTAATTTGCAGGACCACCTTCTGACGGCACTTGGAGACAAAACTCAGCATATGTAGAACATGTAGTAGTCTCCTTAACTCCCAATTATTTCGCAAGGGTCACAGGATATTCCTGCCTTTCCTTTCTTCCAAGAATATCCTCCCCCCTCCCAGTTACTAGCACCAATACAATTGAGCATACATCCATGCAAAACCATTAGCAGGAGGAAGAAATGCCACCTCCAAATTAAGAAACTATTACTGGAGGAAAAAGTCCACCCCACCCCAAAGAAGCAGCTTACTGAATCCTTGACCTATTTCAGGTCATAAACATACATGCAAAACACTGAATCTGGATAATAACTCAAATTGCACCTGGAAAATGCAAGAAATAGCATGATTACACATTTTCTAACACATTTAATCATTAAACTGTCAACTTTAATGCGCAGGATAATTTCGACTCAAGACACAATTTATTTGTCACTCCTAACGCCCTCTGTTAGACAGATGTTCTGTTCTGGGACACTGGTACTGGAGGAAAAGACCGATAGAGAACATTCATGGGAAAGGACTTATTTTAAATATTTGAAAATAGCGGCACTGAAGTTTTAGTATAAGACCATGTGAAATAAAAGACAGTTTGGAAAGCTCACCATGAATCGAATGCGAGTTCATTAAACAGTCACACAAACTTTCTCCAAAATGCCAGAATCATGTGATTAATATCCGTTTTGCCCACTTCTTGCTTGGATCCTCCAATTCAGTTAAAACCTAGAAATTATCTGGCATATTCATAAATGAATGAAGACCACAAAGTTCCCTAGAAATAGGTGAAGGAACAGGATTTTCTACATTCAAGCCAGAAATACAGGTAATTCTGCACTCACACACTGATTGGGCAAGGCAGTGGGGCCAGAAAGGTCAGGACCCACACCACCAAGCCCTCGCCCCCCTCTGGCTGTGCTGGGCTAAAAGAGATGCAGGCTCTAGTCAGGCTCGGAGTAACGCCGGTTTCCACATTCTGTGTGAGAGAACATTGTTTAACCAACATTTCCCCAGCTTCAGCTGTTCCTACTCCAGTTATCAACACGGGTAAGGCAACATCTTTCCATTTTGCCCTCTGTAGCTCATCAGTAGCGCAGGCATATGTCATGCACTAATAGTCTGATAAACAACTGAAGCTGCTTATAGTTCGTTCAAGGGGAATAATGTTATTTTCCGGGGTCATCTTATTATTGAGTAATCTCAGATGGTTCTGTCTAATTAATCACAAGTAAATGAGAATCTTCTCTTGGAAATGAAATGAATTACAGTTGAGGCAGGCTTTCAATGGGAATTAGCCACTTCCCACTGTATTTTTAGATTATTTACCCAGGTTACTTTCAGTCGCTATATCTCCATGTAGGACAATACCTGCCGTTGAAAAGCTGACTTTAATCCCTGAAGCCATCTGGATAGCGGGCTATAAAAAGAATAACACAAAGTCTACTAGAGCAGTCAAGTCAGTCTCGGCACAATACAAGGCAGGAGCAGGGTCATGGATCAGCTGCCAGAGCTCCTCGCCCTGCAGTGGCTGCACACTGCTAGAACGATCCCGCTGTCATAAAAGCTGCTGCTCTTTCCTGGTTCTGATAAATCACCTATATAGCAATGGGGAACAGATATTACAGACAGTTTGGACACAAGAAAATTGTCTCAGACTTTTTCAGGACTAGGTTGACCATCTCAGTCGCCTGCTTTAGACTGCCAGCAAACAGAGATTAGAGTGACAGATACATTCCTATGGGCTTGAAAGTTGCTATTATTTCCTTTGTAACTGTCTGCTGCACAAAAACAGTGAGATTTGAATGTCAATCTGTATCCTTTCTGCCTCACACATCATCACCAGTAACCCTGAAGGAGTATTTTGCAAAGGTCGCCTTTGCAGCCTTTTCAGATGTCTCTGCTACCACTTTACTTGCGTTATTCCCTAGGTATCCCCAGCAGAAAGGGGAATTGTGTAGCGATAGAAATTTTCTGCACAAGTAAAGCTGCAAAAGGAAGGGTTAGGGCTGGTAAAGATGACAATTGTCACTGTAGCTTATGGAAAAGCGTGGGGTCTTACTTTGTTACGCCTCTAGGTAAAGTCGTGCAATTTAGCACTTAAGATACAGGCAGAAAGAAACAAATTACGCCGTTTTGTGTGCCCTGACCCCTGCAAGAGTTAGCAGAAACATCTTACTGTCTGTTAAGTTAGCTAGAACAACTTCAACAAATAAAAAAGAGGAGTAACAGAAAGGCTCTCCCGTAAAGTCTTTTCCTAACCAAAACTGAACAGGGCGACCATAATCCAACACGCACTTGAACGTGCCTGGGGACCCCTGTGGAGACCCCTCACTGGGCCAGGCTGAGTTTAAACCCATGTAAAGGATGCAAATGGCATTTCTCAGGGCTAAGCCTAAAGACGGATAAGGGTGCAGCACCCTAGTGTTGTGCCCTTTATGCTGAGGACAAGAGGAGAGTTATTTCTGGCACTGATGCAACGTGTGCTGAAATCGGCCGCCGCTGCTCACGTGGGACGCGGCAGTTCCGCAGACGCAGTTGTCAGCGAGGGCCCGGGGCTGCTCAGGCTGTTCAGTGCAGATGGACATCCTCTATGAAATCACAAGCTACATTTTTAGCTTGGCTTTGCAAACCGCTGTGAAGCTGGCACGAGCCAGGGGAAGCAAGCTTGCCCAGGAAATGGCGGCTGACGTTGACCTCAACCTCGCAGAACATATTTGCATTTGGGAGTGGAGCTTACCGGAGGGGATTTTTTTACCGGCCTGCTGAGATTTTGGCTGAGTGGTCTTCCACCCACTCCTCGCTACCACTTCGCTGCTCTGAAACGCGACGGAGGTTTGTTCTTTGCCAAACTCTGCTGTGCTCCATTCCTCAGCTCCCCCATCTTTGGTGCGTTATTGACATTCGAATACCAGTATTTAATGTACCTGTGTTATATGTAAAGTAAAATTGTGACTTTTCATTCGCTGTCATATCCCTGTTATTAAGCAAATGAGGAACTCAAAAACATGCCCTAGTCCTATGGGCCGCACGAACTTCATTCTTGCTTCTCCTGTTACAACATACTCTACACAAATAACGTACATTTGCTCATTTTCTATGTACTCTGTGGGCATCACATTTCTTAAAGACCCTCTGGTCGTGCAAGATAAACCAGGTGAAAACCAAAAGCCATTCTCCACCTCTTCGATGGAGCTGTGCCCATGTGTACATTCTGCTTTGAGGAAGCTGTAAAAATCGGTCATCACCACAGTGCAGACACACAGCCCTGGACTCCAACCACCCTTTTCCTGATGCTGAACTGGCTCACCAACTTTACCGACTTACTGGTTTTGGTTAACAGTGCAAATAACCTCAGAGACAAATTTTGAAATCCAACGAAACCCCTGAACAACTAAGGTGAAGCAGCACTAAACAACAACACAGAAAAGCAAAGCATCTCCCTCAGCCTCCTGTATGGAATAATATAACAACAGCATACGTGATGATATCGCCTTCACAGCGAGAGCGAACTAGCAAGGGAGTTTTGAAAATAGATAGGAAAGGGAATAAAAGAAAAAATACAAGAAAGAAAAAAAATACAAAACTGGTGGAAACTTAAAGAAAATACTTTAGGTCTTTACTTCATGTAGTTTAGTTTTTATTGGTTTGCATCCACACCACAATCAATTTAGAGAAACCAGCAAACAAGGCACTAATGTTATTGTGACCAAGAAATGAAATGTACTCTAAAGTACATTTGTGGGCTAAAGCCCACAACTTACTATATTCATCGAAAACATAGGACCAGACTCAAACCAGAAGGTGTTCCAAGGTCCTGGATGTTACAGCCTACCAGTGTGAGAGACGCCTTACCACCTGAAATCTTCCCAGCTCTTCACTGGCAAGTCATCATTTAGTTCATGAGATGGAATTCAAAATGAATCATTTTGGTGAAAATACCATCTTGCTCATTTTTCACTTCACTTCTGATATACTTTTAACAACAATCAACGAAGAGATAGCTAGGTTTAGAAATCAATTCCTATGTCCTTACCTACTTGGACTTCATACTCTGTGCTATTCAGACTTCTGCCAGGGATTACATGTCAATGACATTAAAGTCAATGACATTAAAGTCAATGACAAAACTTCCATTGACCTTAACGTTGGCAGAATTTCTCCCTAAATCCACCTTTTTTGGAAACCCACCCACCCTGCTGCACAAGACTAACCTGTGTGTCCACAACGCCCAGATTTCTTGCACATACAAAACATACGTTTTAATCCCAGGCCCTTCCACTTTTTTTTTTTTTTTAAAAAGGTTGCACGCATTTTTTTCCCTTATGCAGTCAAACATGTTAGTAGAAAAAAAAAGGCAGTATTCCTTGCTAGGAGCAATCTGGATACACGAGCACAGAACAATAATATGACCTCCTTTGCAGCGTCCCATCAAAAATCAACCAGCCACAGCACAGGGGCTGCACAGAAACAGTCCCCACAGGTATTTCTTTGGAGGAACTATGGATGAGTAACTGCAAGGATTTCGTTGGCTGCCCGTTGACGTACAGTCACTCCACACACTTCAAAAAGCCACTGAGTGGAAGTTTTGCCCTCGGCCCCTACTCTGTCTCATCTCGATATGGAACTTAGATTGGAGGTATTACCTAAAGTTTCATCCAAAAGGGACTGCAAGATACGATCTGAAAAAAAAAGGATTAGCCCTACTTAACTGCGTGTGACTATATCGCTAAACCTAATTATGCATCCCACAGGGAAAAATAAAGGACAATTCAGAGGTAGACAAAGATAAAAAGAGAGAGGCAACGCAGAAAAGCATAGCAAACTACTGTAATCATTCCAGCTACCCCGCGTGAGCAACCTCTCATGCTTTTGTCAGACTCTTCCTGGATCTGCTGCTTCGAGCAGCTTGCAAGCAAAACACCCCACGGATTGAAAAAACATGTCAGAACTGTAACAACAAAGAGAGAACAAGTGAGCCAGAAATCCAAAGTTACTACTGGCTGGACGTACAAAACAAGTGTAAAATTATTTTTTTGCGTCAGAAAAGCTAATCAGTCACGGAAAAAACTTATTATTAATAAGTTTAATAATTAATTATTAATTAAATAATTATTAAATATTTCAAGCTACTGAAAACCTCAACCAAAAAGTTATTAAAACCATTTACTGTTTATCAACAAGTTCCAACTGTCAAGCTGCTCCTTGGCTAAGATTGAATTTGATGTTTTCTTCAACTATTTATCTTGACGATTTCTTTAGATACATGCAACCCAACCGAGCTGCAACACCACCTCTAATAGTGTGAAGGCATAAAGAGCTCTAAGGAGAGGAAGCAACTGCTCTAAGCAGTGGCAATGGGTGACAAGGAGAGGAAGCAACTGCTCTAAGCAGTGGCAATGGGTGACCCAAGGCAGAAGGGTGTCAGCAGAGCGAGAAATCCTTTTACGATACGGAGCTGCTGTAGTTTACACGGCCGCTAAAGAAAACCACCATGATTTCCAGTGGCTGTGAAGGGACAGAGGACAGATGAACAGGCAGCGGTTCAAGATCTCCTAGAGGATATCTCCCACTTGGATTGCAGCAGGTTAGATGATTCCCTCACCTGTGTCACCAAACCATCCCCGTGGCTGTATATTTGTTAGATCATCTACCTGGCACAGAAAGAAGCATCAGTATTTTAGTCTTTTCTGTGCTCCTGTGTTCTTTGGTACTCCACACGGGTGCCTTTCGTAAGGGCAACAGGAGATAGCTGAACCTCCTCTGCCTTTCATCCTCACAGTAAAGCTGTGCTGACAACTCTTAACTTTTTATGTCATCTCAAATGCACAAGGTCAAAATATAAATCCTTTCGCACTGTGACTGGGATTTCTTGCTAAATCAGCATTACTCCAAGACATAAAGTGCAGTTGAGTTTTTAAACACTGTCCTTAGGCTGTTTGTCTCCTCTGAATTCCTGTTGAATATTGATTTGGGATTTAAAGGTCCAGCTGCCCACCTCATCAGCTTGCCCTGGTGTATACAAACTTTGACTGATTAATGAGTTATTTTAAATGTGCAGATACCTCAAGGACTAAAGAACATGGACAACATGAACTTTTCTTCTCTTGCTTTATGCCGCAAAGTTTTAGATCAAACTGTACCTTTACGGAATTACAAGTTTGCCCTTCAAGATGCAACCACCAACCAGATTTTTGCGTGTACTTCTTTCTTCAGACAGATCTAAGGCAAATCTGCCTAGCCTTAGTCATAGTCAATCTTAAAATACCAGAAAAATCACTTAACATTAAACTTGAGACCACACGTTGGCTTTTGAGATATTCATAACTCTAGCAGACCTTATATTCAGCAAATGGAATTCAATTTGTAGGCGTTATCTAGATGCATATCTCTCCACAGGTGAGCTACCATCTAGGCAGGTTTAATGGACAATTCCTCAGGCTGCCCTAGCAATTACTCCCGTGCTGACCTGGAAGGATCATTAATATTAGAGAGTCGAGACGCAATTCAATTTCCACTCTGGCTCAGCCCTGAGCTTCTTCTAAGTAGATGCTGTCAGCTGTGTCAAATTATATATGATGCCTAGGTGATGCGGAAAAGTATTAGGACGAGAGCTGGGAATAACAAACTCAATTCACAAAGTTTTCAGCCTGAACTTGAACAGTGGCCCGAGACACCAACAGGCCGAAACCATTTGGCATGGAAAAACTCTAACAACCACCCCAAATATATTTTTCGAGGGGTAAGACGCTATGGGAAGAGCAAAACCAGGTATGGATTAGCCCAGGGCAATAAGAGAAGAGCTGCTTTATAGAATTGCATATGAAGAGATCTAAATGCGTACGTGAAAAAATAAAAGGCTTGATGGCAGAACTTTGAAGAAGCCCAGCTAACAAATGCAAACAGGATTACACAATATACCCGGTGCACCAGAGGTACAAAGCTTTGATCCTCAGCACCACAACTGCAGTCAAAAAAAAAATTAAGGTAGCCCAGATGCAATTCAGCAGGTAACCTTTTCACAATCATGAAAAGAAGCCCCCCAAAACCATACGTCCTCTCAACACCCTGGTTACAACCTGTAAACCAGGATAAATCCGAACCGCCATCTCCCCTGCTTTATAACCCTCTAATTCATTTGAAAGAAAACAACGTATCAGAAAAGCTCTTTCCCTTGACTTTCTACGCAACGAAGGGAAAATCAGACATTCATATACCTACAAAAGCTGCTGCTTCCTCTCTTTGAAAGCCCCTTTTGGCAACCCTCGTCCTCACCTTTGTCTTTGCTCACTATCGCGATACACCGGTGTCCCACCTGGTGCCAGCCCCGGTTTTGCCAGCAGAATTCCCATGGTGCACGTAGGCGAGATAGTGCCACGGCATTTTAACTCTTCTTGGGGAGAATAAGGAGCGAGAAAAGATCGCCCTCCTCCCCAGAGGAGCCGAGTGCTCTCACACAAACACATACCTTTCTGCTCCTTTTCAGGTAGTATGGAAAGCTTTGTAAATGATGCTCTTTTAAATTAGATGCCTTGGAGGTTTGTTATTTAAAAATGAATACATAAACAAATAAATGAACACCCCTTTGCTCTTCAGTGTTAGAAACAAGCAAATAAACAATCAACCTTTAAAAAATACACAAACATTTTCATTATCGTAAACATGCAGCGATTTACCCTCCCCCCCCAAGATTAGAATGAACTTATTTAAAAATGAAGCTACTTTGCATCATATATAATGAAATATTAGTCAATCAGATATAGTCATTCATTTGTATGAAATTTTTCTTATCAAAACATGCATGTAACTCACAGGAATTCCAGTTGTGCAAATATTCACTGAAAAAATATCAAATCAAAACAAATACACACGTACGTACACACACACATACACGCATATTCTGAGCCAAAATGAAAAGCATGCACGGTCAGGGTTTAAGCATCATTTAAGCCAAAATAATTGCTAGATTATTAAAAAGAAAGCAGCCTGG
This sequence comes from Ibidorhyncha struthersii, assembly GCA_013398815.1. Taxonomy (NCBI): domain Eukaryota; kingdom Metazoa; phylum Chordata; class Aves; order Charadriiformes; family Charadriidae; genus Ibidorhyncha; species Ibidorhyncha struthersii. Next base: position 745,673 of record VZSZ01003742.1, read on the forward strand.
CAACTATTTGAAGCAGTTTTTATTCATGCTTTTATTTGATTCTTCTCAATTTTCCTTTCCTTTATACTAATTTGTAGCAAACATGCTAAAAACCATCTCTATTGTTTAAAAAAGCAGAAGAGAAAAAAACAGAAGCATCCATGCTCTGGGTACCAAAGCATTATTTTCTTGGAGCAGAAAAAAGAAAAAAAAATAAAAAATCATTTAAAAGCTTTTTGTATATTTAAAACAGATATCGTGCAGAAATATATCTCAATATTAATGACATGCAATCTCCAAGGAGACATATTCTAATTTNTTGCTGTCAGCCTAATGGTATCTTAAACCCTGCATGCTGCAGTGCTTCGCCTCTGCTCTGCATCGGCTGGGAGAGAAGCAGCTACCTGAGAGTTTTCACAGTGCCATCTCATATCCATGTCTGCCTGGCTACCC
>VZSZ01003742.1:746984-798579 GCA_013398815.1 Ibidorhyncha struthersii
ACCAATGCCTCCGAACACCACAGTCGAGCTGGTCAGCAAACCCAAAAACCTCCAACCGTCATGTCTGTCCAACAGACGCCTTTTAGAACGGTAACATTTTCTTTATTTGCCCTAGGGAGAATTTTCCCCCTTTTTATTTTTTTTTCCTTAACAGTTTTAGCAAATCCCGACAGCTGCAAGAGTTAAAAGTTAGCGGGTGCCCGCTGCACTCTCCTGTAGGGCTTTTCCAGAAGCCCCCCCAAAACGGCTTTGCATAGCGGATGTCTACGCTAAGGAAAAAGACAAGTGAGATACCAAAAAGTCGGGTGAAATTAACTGTGCCGTTCCCCCCGCAGGAGCTCCGAGAGGACGAGGTTGTCCTGACGAGCCTTTTCCTCTCACGTCCCTTCCAGTCCCAGCGCGTGTTCCGTGTTTCTAAAGGCATTTGGAACCGGCCGCACCGTTTGACAAACCGCACGTTTGCACGGACGTTACTGCTAACGGCCAAATCACGTGGCAGTTAAAACAAAGCTGATGCTGCCTCTTCATATACTTCACCATGGAAAATTAAGTTGAAACGGATTAATAAGCTCTTCTCTGTACGACAAACATCTCCTTCCTCTAAACACAGAGCCGCGTTCCACCCTAAGATGTGCGGCTCAGGCTATTTGGTGGACTTGCATAATAGTGCCTGGATTTTTAATACTCAGTTATTAAATTATAAGCATGTGTAATAGGTGTCCGTAGGTCTTTTTCCCCTATGAACTGAAGAATAACAACCCAGGTAGAGAGCAGCAAGGGCTGCTCGCGGGACGTAGGGGCTGCGCTACGTGGTGCTCACTTGGGAAAAGTCATCGCCCGGATTCGTTTACACCTGCCTCGTGGCAGAACCTCGCTCTTGGCCCTGAGACCCGCAACCTTCGAGACAACGTGCCCAGAGGATGGCGCAGAAAGCACTATGCTCACTTGGTCTACACATCTTTTTATAAGTTTGCTTTCTTCTGGCGTGGGCCAGCAAAATTAAAGGGTCCCCCGGAAGTGGATGTTATATTCTGATAGGTCCCACGGTTCGAAATCTCTCGGCATTTCCACTCAGCAACTCCTGGCCCTCCGAGGAGCACCCTAGAAATCCCAAGATCTTGACTCTGCACCTTCCCGCTTTGTGAAGACGGCAGAGGACACCATCAGGCCATAACTAGGTGGTTGCTTGTGCAGTGTTTTGCTGCGGGGGTGGCAGTGGTTGACCCCTCCAGCCTTTTTCTGCCCGTCCCTTCTCAGGGACCAGGGCAGAGGACGGCAAGGGCGACGCTGATGGTTTGCCACCGTGCTCTGACCACCCTTCTGGCACCAGCATGGGTTTCCCGAGGTTGCCTGACAATAACCCTTGTCGGGGCTGGGTCCTCACTGAAAGGAGTTCCTCTGGGGGACAAAAGGAATAAGAAAACCGCTCCTGTTTTCATTAAGAAAATCATCTAAATGAGAATACTAAATACCGTTTTAAGCAGTGCAAACAATGGGGTCCTTTCACATTCACTAAGTCAAACTTTCATTAACCCCGGCATGCGCCTTCCTGAAAGACAGGACGAAATTATCTACAATATTTTGCTTCAGCGGTATTTCTCGGTAGTGCGACTCTATAATAACACCATTAACAGTAATGGACTGTCGTATGTCCCCATGTGCTGTTATTCAGGGGACTAATGTAGCAATAACAGCAATGGTATAAAGGAGGGATGGCAGATCCTGACGCCTCTCAAACGCTGAGCAGATGTCTGTGAGGGTGGGATGCTCTTTGGGAAGCTTTGCCGTGAAGTGCCAGGAGAAATGCTGCAGAGCGCAGCTTGCCATGAGCCGTGCTGGGTCAGAAAGTGGTAATGTACAGATTCTGGGTGCCCAGCAAAAAAATAGCTTGTAATGGAATCCCTTCTGCTGGAGGATATCCCTCCATCTAACCAAGTTCAAAGGTTTGGGGTTTTTTTGCTTTTCATGGAGATGCAGCTGTACGCGTATCCTGTGTGACGTGCTCTGGTGTGACACGGAGGTACGATAGACAACGTGGTTAGGATAGATTTTACCCGAAGGACGTGAAGCTGCTGTAAGCGTTACAGGCTTAACAGGGCAAAGCGGTTTGAAACGCACCCGACTTCACACTTAAGTACTCGTGAGTTTACATTTAAGTAAATTCCCGATTGCTTTGTTGAATCAAGGCCAAATATACAAAAAATAACGCTAAATGCAAAAAAAAGTGATGAACCTGAATTTGCTTGAGTACACACTCTTAAGCTGTACATGAGAGAGTTTTGCTGAATGTATATGTTTTGCCAAATATATACAAAACATAGCTTAAAAACCTGCTTGTTGATGCAGTGAGGGATAGGAAATGAGTAGTACAGCATATATTTCACAGCAAGGGACATTGTGGTAAATATCACAAAGACAAATCTATACAGTTACTAAAATGCAGAAACAGCATTATACTTGAAAAACCCCCACAAAAAATGACATGAAGTCCGACCTAAACAACCGAGAACAGAAGCAGCCAAATTTGAGATTTGATTTAAACCTAAATATGCTACATATTTCATTAACTAGACAAGAACTGCACAGACATATCATCGTTAAAATCCTCGCTACTGCACAGAACAGGCAGTTAAAATTATTGTAATTTATCTAGGAAAAATATCTACCCAAGAGCAAAAAAAGCCCCCCGTTTTTTTTTGTTGCAGATACCATTTTATCAAAAAAAATTGGCACCTACAATTCAGATAGAGACGGAAGCCTTACGTTCCTACCCTTCAACCTAAGGGCAGGCACAGATGAAGCAGTTTGAGATGAGAGTGAGACTTTTTATACACTTTAATTTCCGCATGAACAAATAACGTACTTAAAACTTGTGCGATGAAAACCCAAAAGCACTTGATGGTTTGCAGGAGTTTATCAAGAACTGCAGATACACGCATCCATGGGCACACACAGCTACAATCCTCCACAGCCACCTCACAGGCTGAAATACAGTGCCCACCACTTCTAATGCTCTTAATGAACGCAAAAGTTACATGAGTTTTAAATAGAAACTTCTGCGTGTCCTCAGGGATTAAACTGGCATTTCAGCTTGAGAGTCACATCTCTCTTGTGCTCAGGTGGGCCTCCGCTCTCACCTGCAACCCCCCAAATATTGTCCTTGGGAAATGTATTTAACAACTTCGAGGCATATGTGGATTTGCAGTCTACGGTTGGTTTTAATTTCATAATATCTCATACGCAAATTCATTCCCTTTCCAGAGAGAGCTGGTATTAAGGAGGTAGCCTTAACTCTTTTCGCAGGAGAACTGGGACAGAATTTGGGATGTCGTTCAACGTGACATCTTCTTTGCTTTCCCCCTGGAGACTTCTGCAAGACTCCACTCTGCTAAACTACCAAACTCTGGGAAATAAATGTCAGTGTCAACACTTTCTGTCATCTCTGTAACACTTAGCGTACTCTGCACCTGTGACAAAATTACCCCCTTCTGGCAGGAAGTCTGTAATCTCCTTCCCGAAGGTCTGAACTTTCCCATCACGCTGTCAGCCAAACTGCGCCCATCAGGCCGGCTTGCAGTCACCTCTGTTCCCATGGATCGTAGGAAAACAAGCTCGACAGTGATGAAAATCTTTAAGAGAACTGCCTTCCACTGCTCAAAAGGTCAAGATCCTCCTCCTTCTTTAAGCAAATGGAAGCAGAAAAACCGTCGCCGGAAGAAATTACCCTCTCAAGAAACCATAATTTAGATCAATCGTACCTGTTTGGAACGAACAGCTGCCATCAGACTTCAGTCCCAAAGCCTGTACTGCCAAGGAACAAATGAAATGTACTCTTTTTGCCAGGCACACACATATATTCATTCTCCGCTTCCTATTACCTCCGCCTTACTATTCCCTACCTTTTTTTCTGGTCTTTCCAAATCCCTCTACACCTGGTTAATCAACACAGTCATAATAATACACAGGGAAAACTTGATGATATGCAGCTATTATGCTAATTAGATAGGGCATGTTTATTTTGTCTCAATTGTCTCCATAAATTTCATTTCTTGCCCTTGCAAATATTAACACTACCTGATTGCTCACGCCTGTATCCGGTACGCTTGTAAGTACTCATTGCTTTTTCTAGGGTGGAGGGGACAAATGACATGGGAAGATGCATAGATACAGATTTAAGGAGAGGGAAGAAGTCAGCTACATGTATTGAAATCTTTCCAAGGATGATTAAAAGTAAACAACTGCAAACCTTAGCATTTTTGAAATGGCAAAATTAAACATTTGGTGGAAGCACGTTTAAAGCTGAACACCTGTAGAATAAAGAGGAAGAAATTTTGCTCCTAGACTGATCCTCTCTACAAGCAGATATAATAAAACAGGGCATGATTGATACCCCTCAGTGGAAAAAAAAACCCAAAGATCAGATGAGACAAACTCAGAGAAGCATTCTGAAATTTTGGTGGTATCATGCCCACGCTTTGCTAATTAAAAATAATCCAGAACGACAATGTCTAATTATTCACAAGGATCCATTTTGTCCCTATAGCTACACAAAGATACGAAGTGTGACACGCAGAAAGCATTCGCCCTCGCTATCCTGTGCTGGCCAGGAGAAGGGGTTTTGCCCCCCCTGTTTCAATCGAAGAAGTATTAAGGTTGCCTTAACTTGCACCTGACTGTCCACTGTATAAAAGACTTGTAAAGACATCATTCTGCCTTCATTTCTGCACCGCCTCCACCTCTGTACAGGCCACAAAGTCCTAAATAAACCAGTCCTAAAGCCCCACGGAGGAGTCCCACGGGCCCGCCTGCTTCTTTTGTAGGGGGGCGAAGGGAGCACAGAACGACGGTGGACTGAATCTCTCCAATTTGTTATTATAAACCAACACCCACCGATTTTACAGGCGCCATTCTCGTTTCAGTGGATGTCAGTTCAGGCCCCGGGTTTATTAGGGAACCTGAATTATCTCCAGAGGCTCAGAAGGGTAGATGAGCCCTCGGCGTTCGGATGAGCCCGGGGAAAGGGTCAGCTGGGTACAGCTGAGGCAGAAGTAAACTTCTAAATTGCATAGAGGTTTTCCCGTCCTGCAAACAGCAACAGGATCCAAAGGGGAGGGGAGAAAGAGCTCCAGCGCCCACAGCAGCACACCAACAAGGTGCACATTCCAGAAGATGCACAAGAAGTTGTGATGGGGTGAAAACAGAAGTTGGGGGGGTGGGGGAACAGGGACGGGACACCAGGAGACAGAGCCCCACATCTGCCTTTCGCTCTGTGCTCTGCAGCACGTCAGAGATCATGTTTTCTTCCCCCAAAATAAGAACAAGCAAAATAAAGGAGAAAAAAGTCTTTGTGTCCTTTCCTCCTGCGTACGTAATGCACATCAGTGTGCACACAAATAAATAAACTGGGAACAACTGCAGATGAGGCTATTCAGTAAACAATGAAGCTATTCATACCGTTTCATACCTTTGTCAACATTCGATACTTAAATGTTTCGATATGATTGTGTATTTCACAAATTACTTGATTCAAAGCGATTTTTCTCATCAATTTTGGCAGGGTTAGGAAAGACTTTAGTCCCTCGTCTCAGCCTCCTGTATGAATAGCAGGGGCAACTGCCTACATCAAAAATGTATATGGGATGACTAAATGCATACCACAAGACACAAACCTGCCGTACCACATAGTTAGGGGAGCAAAAAGAAAGGTGAAGTCTCGGCTTCCACCGTATTTTCCCCAGGTATGACTGCCCTGCTCCGTCAGAGCCATTTTTAGCAGCTGGGGAATTCTTGTTGCAATTTCAACATTTATAAAACAGTTTAAATCTAAAACTAACAGAGCAGAGAATGTAATATACCAGGTTTGATTGAGCTGGATCTTCGGGTTTCTAAAACCTTGTTGGTTTAAAGAAGATTGCTATGAGTATATTATTTGTTCTACTTCAAAATCATACCTTTTCAGAGACACCCACATAGCTTAGAAATAGATGTGCAAATGCATTAATTTTTTGGCATTGCTACATTTTGCAGAGTGGGAGTATAAGGGAAAAAAAAATTATGAGAATGTGAAACCTTCCTTCTAAATTAAAGGTTTCATATCCTAATAAATAATTTCTTTGGGTTTTAGTAAACGCTTCCATTATCCCCTAATGTGAAGAAGCCCGCAGAGACTGGGTGTCTACTGCTGCCTCTTTCATCAGAAACCTGTTTTGACTGTTCTGTCAGGTAAACAGCAGAGCCTGGGCCATGTCTCTTTTTTATGCTCCGTGGAAAAATAAAGCAGCGCTGGAATAACTAGACAGACACCCACAAAAGCACACACAATGTAATGTCGGCTGTTCACCCAGCACAGTGCTTCGCTGTGTGAAAATAGGGTGGTTTTCCCGTGACCGCAGCGATGCTAAGGGCTTCCTCGAGCCTGTGGGTTGGGTTTTCACGGGAAGGATGATTGACGTGGATAACAGATTCAAGTAGCAGCTGAAGGCAGCTGAGCCTCCTGTAAGCTGACAAGGATGGAAACACCGAGAGAAACCTTCAAATGAGCTAATTCATGGGTGCGGTTGTGTGCCGGTTATCAGGAGGGCTCTAATTACAGACCTAGAGGAAGACCGCAAAACTAATGAAGGAATTCACATTTAGCGGAGAACGTCTTGCACTGACATCAGCCTCTGGGTGACGGGAGAGACTGACGGGCTGACGTGACTGCTTGCATCTGCAAAGCACAGGGCTGCTCACCTGCCTCCCTGCCAGCGGCCAGGTTTAAAAGGAAAGGGTTTTTACCATGGAGGAAAACCAGGCAAACAACAACAGCCATGCAAACTACACCACGGTCAAATCAACCCACAGGCAAAATTAAAAGCAATGGCAACTCCTTAATTTCTCAATGAGAAACTCATGTTCTGTAGAAGGGCATAACAGAGCAGGAAACTGAGCAATTCATACTTGGACCTCTAACAAAACACCACAAAACAAAAAAAGGCCTTTGAATACTTCATGAGAATTACACGATTTTCACACTTCAATTAAATTACTGCTTTGGCTCACCCATTTTGCCATGGGCAAGAACTATACAGAGTTGTTGTTGGGGGTATTAGTTGCTTTTTGTTTGAAGTTCATGGCATTTAAAGAAAGAGATTAGGAAAAAAATAAGACAGGCATGCAGAGCCCACAGAAATTCATGGGAAGACTTTTGTGGCTCACGGAGAAGTATTAAAGGGCTTGTGAGAAACCCTGGTTCCTCTGAAATCAAATGCAATTCTGCCAGGATTTCAATCCTTATTTTTCAAAACATCACAAAGTCTGTCCTCTGCTTTTGTACCTATTTGGGAAGCACAGTGAGAAGTCCTCTCACGAGCAGTGTTGCCATCACCTTGCTAGTCCCAGTCTGCACTAAGGAAGGAGGAGGGAATGTCAGCACCGCTCTCCTCCTAGGCAAAGCATGTAGGTTTGTAGATCTGCATCTTTAAAAATTTCACACACGTTTTTAAGGTGAGTGCTGTCAGAGAAGCTGGTTTGAAGGTGGAGTACATACTATGCATCATTTTTAGGGAAGACCAGAGGTAATTTGACACATTGAACTAGTCCGGAGGCATGTGATGCAAGTGGAAAGGTTTCACTGTCTACTGGCGTTTAGGGTTTTCCAAGCTAAAACTCTGACACACTATTTATATTCATTTCTATCGGTACATACCTAGTTAAAACACAAATTAGCCATAACTTTCATTTCATTACGACAAGACATGAAAAATCAAAAACATATTGCTCATCATGATGTTATTCTTCCAGTGCATATTGCAGAAAAAATTAAGGAGTCGTATTTTTGGCTGATTATCTGTCAAACAGTCTGCTTGTGCAGGTCACAGTTCTGTAAGCAGTCAAATAAGCTCATGATGATAAACTGGAAATTACAATACTCATGTTACAAGGCCACACACAAGCATGTATACCCCCCCATGTTGGAAACACCCTATTTGTTTTCTGCTTTGTTTACTATCAAATCTTCTTATTTCTCTTTCATGCTAAGAGACAAGTAATTAGAAGTCTACTAATCAATAGACCATTTTATTATCCACTGCAGCTCTGAATAATCCTCATAATTTAACTAGCTTCTGAGCAGGCCAGCAGGGAATAAGCAGAGAAAACAAAGAATTTGACAAATACCAAGGGCTAGTCAGAACAAAGCAGCTTTCAAGAAAATAAAAAAAGCTACCCGAGATTAGTTTTAAGTAGTAGAATCAAAACAAGGGAAATGCAAATCTGTTTTTTCTTCTTTTCTTTGCAGTAAAATTTGCGGCTGCTTTGCCCCAGCTAAGCGCGGAGGTCAGGCAGGCTCTGGCTGCTGGAGGTGGCACCTCCTCCTGGGCCATGGAGAGCTCCTTGGCCACAGGAGGGGTTTTCTACACAAAGAAAGGAAGGAAAGGAGTATGTTATCCTCCCTCAGGACTCCCCACCAGGTTTAGGTTTCTCCGCTGAAGCCTTGTGAAGAGAAGCCACAGCATAGCTAAGCTGGACCAGCATCCTCCTCGGGCAGCAAAGCCAGGTACTCTCCAGGCTCCATCAGAGTTGCCCTTCGTTGTGCCACTGAAGAAGTGGATTTAGCACCTAAACTCTAACAATGAAGAGGCAGGGATATAGTTTCTGCCACAATATTCATGTATTCACAGATTACAAAAACACACAGTTCATTTGCTCAGACCTCCCACTCTCTTTTTTAAAAAAAAACAAACAAACAACCAGAACAGTATCATTGAATTTTACTTGTCATTCTAGAAATGTATATTTATTTAATTGAAAGCAACCAGGATACTTATTCTTTGTCTATCAAAAATGTTTTCCGTGCTTTAAAGAAGACTACAGAATAAAAAGTAGGACAATGCAGAGTAAAAACATTAATTAAATAGTCCTGAATGTATTTGCTATGCTCTTTCATTTCCTTGACAGCATAGCTGCACTATTTCCTCATTTATTGTTAATGAACTAAGTATATCCTTTCTTGGTCTTCTTACAAAATTAAAACAATAAAAATAAATAAAACCAGCCTAATGTCAAATTTAAGCCTTTACGTCCATAAGAAATATTTACAACTCAAATCACAGTCAGGTTTAAATCAGAAAATTTTCAATATTTAACAGAATATTGCTGCAGCCAATGCATAAATAATCAAATGAATAAGACATGGCAGGATGGAAGCAGACTTCAAAAAAAAAAGCAATATAGGATACAGATGCAAATGCTTGTGTATATGTAATAAAAAGTCAAAAGTCACTATGCTTAGAATTGATAGATAATTTTCACACTGAACTTATTTTACCTTGGAGTCCACGACTGACGATTCAATTTAATTCATTAATGACATTATTGTTAAATGTTTACTTAGTGCATAATTTGGTTGGAAAACGTTTGGGTCCTGCCTACTGGCCTAACGTTTATTTATTTAAGTCTTTTTTAGCTATTTTTTGCCAGATGCCCTGCCAGGTCATTCTCATTTGGATCCATCTTTCAGGAGGACCATTTCCTCTGCTCAGGAGAGGTTTGACCAGAGGCCTCCGCAAGGCCCTTCCACCCAGAGTGATGCTACAGGAAGGCAGAGCTGGGTGAGACCTGCTGGTTGAACAGGGCTAGCCCCTTATCATCACCAGCACAGGACCCTTTTATCAACTGATCACACCAGTTCACTTTTGACTTATTCCTACTGCAACACGACTCCTCTCGATGCCCTCTTTTTATTCCCAACCTAAGTTTATCTGTGGCCAGTTTATCTCTGTTTTCTGTCATGTTACTTCAATCCTTTGGAAAAAATTTTCCTCTTCCCCTCTCTGGTTCATTTATTTTCACTTCCAGTCATTGTTTTGCTGTGTTAAAACAAGCCACGTTCTTTTAGAGTATGGAAACGTGAACAAGATCACATCGGATGAGCAAGGATGTGAACTCACAGCAGTTCTTAGGCTCTACGGTAACTACCTTAATGTTGTGGTTTTTCGAGGGACACTGGGATAAAGACACACACATTTCCAGTGGGTATAGAGCACTGATGCGTTGCAAGCTCCACGTAAAGTTAAGGTGACTGGCTGACGTAGATATACCCTTTTTCTTCTCTTGTAGGACAGGCTTATCACCAGTTCTCTCTCCTCTGATATGGGCCAACAGTACAATTGCCTTTTCCACGGCCACAACCCTCCGGCTTACTCATCCTGTTGTCATTTAGCACATCGCATGCTTTTACTTCTCATTCATTTCTAACTGATGAGCAATTAACTTGTAGCTGAAGATCTTGTTATTCTTAAGTATGTGATTTTGCACTTGATACTAATGAATTCATCTCTCTGCTCCTACCCCAGTCCACAGGGTCATTCAGCTTGACACCCTCATTTTCTCCATATTGACGGTGCCTCCTTTCTTTACGTCATGCCTAATCAGCGCACCTCCACTCTTTGAGCTACTCCTGGGCTATATTTTTAATGCTGTTCATTAAAGTTAGTGAGTCTCAAGGAAGAGGCGAGACTTGCAATCAACCAGCTCGTCAACTAGGAGGAAAATACTGGTTTCCTGTTCCTGGTAGGTTGCATCTAAAGTGCTGGCTTCATCTTGTGGCTATCTACAGCCTTTATCCTAAATCAGAATTTGGAAGAAGGTCATACCTACTGATTTATAAAGGCAACAAGAGCTACAAGAACAGCATCAGGCAGAATGATAACAAAAAAAAAGAAGAGAGGAAGATGAGGCTAAAATAATCTGCAACAGTACTGCCCACATCCCCAGAAGGAAGGATAAATGTCACAGTCCCTGTAAAGAAAAGGAAATATTTTGAGCCATACCTTTATTCTGACCCACAGTGGTATGTCTAGCTGGTGTATAAAATTGCTCCTAATAGCAAAATACATCCTCAGTAAAATGACCAACTCTTTATTTTTTCTGCAGCCATAACAGAATAATTGATAAATAGTGCAGAAACCAAGAAGAAATAGCATATATGATGTCACATTCATACTTTATCAGACAGATTAAGTAAAGTTTTAAGCAGCGCAAAGGGCTCGTGTTCATTCTTTGCAGACTGGTGAATTCCATCTGTTAAGAATGAATTTCCAGTTGGCATACAGAAAATGACTGCACTGTTGTATAAGCATCTCCACTAAGCTTTGTCATTTATTTCTATAATTAAAACCATTTTGAGAAAGATGTCGTCAGTTCAAGCAAATTACATGTTACAATAAAACAATCCTAATAACAATCCAGAAGTTATTAATGAATACTCATTTCTATTTAGGAAAGTATTAACTGGAGTAGCTCCTGAACAGGATTATTGCTATTTTCAGGCTTTAAAATGTGTTTTCTGCACAGAATATGGCAGTTACATTTGCATAATAATCATAAATCCAATCCAGAAATGTATTTTTTTTTTCTGAATAACCAGTCTGTTAATTTATCAAGGGCTCTGAGCATCCGAAATGGTGGAGCAGAGGATAAGATAACGATATGCCTTTTTCATGGGATTTAGTAACTAGAAACAAGCAGGGAACTGAAGGATGAAATTTTTAAAACAACTTCTATTGATTGTAAAAGCACGGTTTACAGTTTCTTAGATCTGTTTGTGTAGTGTTTGCCAGCCTCTCCTCACCTCTCCAATCCCAAGAAAAGCAGCAAAGAAATAATAACTGTTCCTATTCTGATTAATTGTTTAGAAAATACAAAAATTTTATAACTCCCAGAGCCTTTCCTAACAGAACGTACTATGGCTAAAAGCCTACTGGCAAATCACTACATACAGATGATTTAAACATGTGCTCACACAAAGAGCCAGAAAAGCAACTTCTGCATAACAGGGTTTGCTTTTGTACATGCAGCTATCTGAAAATTCTTTATCTTTCCTTTCTTGCTTTCAGGGAAACCGTTTCTTCTTACTACAGACTGCTGCTGCCCAGGTACTTTTAGGGGAGGTAACTCAACCAACCAAACCTGCAGCCATAGGAACAGTGAGCTCCAAGAGGACCATGCAAGTCGGTCAAGAAGCTCTGGAGATATTCAGCAGTTTGCCTCAGGACAAGACCTGCAGTAAGATGAGGCAACGGTGCAGCCCACTTTGGTCAGAAGACTTCTTCCCATAATGTCATCGAGCTTGATGAATGAGACAGCACTAAGGATCATGACCTCATACATTTGCAGGACTTTTGAACTTTCAAGCACAAGATGATCATTCCTAGATCATTTATCCTCTGACAAGGACAGGATATGAAGATAAAGCCCATCATATGATAAAACGATTGTGCCCTTCTTAACATTCAGGAATCTCCTGTTAGGAAAGGGCTACATAAATATACACGACTGTTGTTGTTTTATTACATGAAAACCTGTAACTTCTGCTACGAAATAGCGTTCTTTTAAAAGCACCGCACACAGCATTCACAAATGAAATAGCACAACTCCCTGATAGCTGAACCATGGGAAAAATGTGATGGAAGAGCCACTGTTAAACAGTAAGCTCCTGAGGAGTAAGAGAAACCATTTGAGAAGGTAATAAATGTATGCGTGGTTAAACATCTTTAAACTAACATCACCCTCCTCACATTTCCACCTTCTCCTTTGGTCTCCAAAGAAATTCCTGTCACCACAGCCTTCAAAATAGGCTTATCTCAGTCTAAGAAGCAAAAAAATGGTAGTTTTGTAGTGGCACAGGCACCTATGTTCATGCATTTTACCCTCTTACAGTGGCTTCTCATGAACACTTTTACAACGGAAACCCAAGAAATTCATACCTCAACCAATTATATTCCCAGTGTTAAAATTTGACGTGTAACACATTCTTTGCTACAAAGAAGAAAATACCTTTCTCACAGGCTACTGCTACATCTTGTTTTGTAAAGACAACACTATCTTTTTATTTTGTGGTAGTCCAGTGCTGCAACTGAGTGACCAAGTGGTGACTCAATAGTTTAAAATTTGCTGGCCCATCCCAAACCTGGGACATGTCAATCCACCAATGACATCAACAAGAAATGGTACCTGATGTCTTTCTTCCTCTCCATAATTAGAAGCCTTGAAGGTTTTTCTGTTTAAAATAAACAAGCAACACCTCCCCAAAACAAAAACTCTAAGCAATTCTGGTTCATCTATGACAGATGGCTAAATCATAAGAAAACTCATATAAAGCCCTAACTTTACACAGTGAGACAAAGGACAATCTTCTCTGTGATTCTTTTAAATAAGTTAATATTTTATGGTGGCTTTGACTCAAAAGCTTTTAGACTCCTGTGTTCTTGACACCTTTCTTTCTCCCTTTTTCCATTATTTTTCTTAACAGGCTAAAAGAAATAAAGGGAAACAAAGGAGAGAAGGAAACAAAGAGTTTACATCACTTTTGGCAAAAATGCCGCTGCAGATTAAAAATCCACTGAAAGCAGAAATACATGGACAAATACAAAAGAGGTCAGGTTCCATATAAATGTGCTTTCACATGAAAAACACTCATCACACCCCTCTCAGGTCTTTTCTCCCCTTCTATGGTGATCACAGAAGCAACCTAACTAGACTGGAGTCTTAGCCTACGCAACTGGATTAGCACCAGGTGAACCGAGACATCCGTTGGGACCAGCACAGATTTCACTGTTATGTTGCCGAGACAGAGTTGCTCATGAGACACGTGTTCTGCACAAAGCAATAAAGCCCCCTTCTGCGCCCACGCTTGCGCATACCATATAAAGTCCATTCAAAAAGACAGCCGATTGCGGCATGGACAGGAGCACCCCATTTCTACATATACTGACTTAGAAGCTTTCTCCTGAAAGCTTCACTGCTGATATCAGTCACCTCAGCGTTCCCAGAAAAGAAAAAATAAGGCTGTTATTACTGCAAGAGAACAACAGAGCCATGGGGAATTAGCAGACGCAAGGATGCTGCTAAAGTTCAATGAGAAATGGCAACTTGAGAAACGCTGTTGCTTCAGAAAAAAAATATAGGGGATAGGTTTTGAGGGGAAAGATAATAATGATTAAATAGGCTAAATAAACGAGAGGAAGGATGCGGAGAGTAATCAACCAGAATTTCTCAGTAGAGGAACAAATCTAGAAGTATGTGATTAATTATGGAAAATAGGACAATTAATGAAAAATGCAAAGGAAACACATATGGAAAAATTAAGAAACGATCTGTTGTGTGGGTGAGAGTGAACACAGAGAAAAACAACAATGTCAGATATAATATGCTACTAAAGCTTTTTATTTCCCCATGTCCCTTTGCTTTGAAAACTCTTGCAAAACATTACCTCATCTGTTAGTTGTTTTTCTTTTATCCCAAGTGTGCAAACTCACGTTTCTCATCATTTGTCTTTTCCACTGCAGACAACAAAACTCTTATCTAGCCAGAACGCCATCACAGAGAGATAATGTCATGTACAGCTGACAGTGTCTTCAAGTACAGTTGTTTGCTAAATACATTTTTAATGCGCTCCCCAACCTTCTCATAACAGAAGCTCAGGGAGTTGAAACATTGAGAAATGTCTGTTTTGAAATCAGTCCCAGATATATGCACACCCCCACATTTCTAGGGTGGGATTGAGTAATCAGAGGAAAATGGACGTGCTACATATTGTTTAATTGATGGACAATGCAAAAGCATCAAATATC
This sequence comes from Ibidorhyncha struthersii, assembly GCA_013398815.1. NCBI lineage: Eukaryota > Metazoa > Chordata > Aves > Charadriiformes > Charadriidae > Ibidorhyncha > Ibidorhyncha struthersii. The sequence continues at coordinate 761,597 of VZSZ01003742.1, forward strand.
TTCTTTGAAAGTATTTTCTATCATCTCTGTAGCTCCTAACCTGCAATTCTTTCAAAGAAGAGAACCTTCAGACAATAGATTTTTTTCGGCATAAAAAACGTCACTAAAATCCTGAGTAAACTGGCTTATTTACTTACATATATTCTTTGTAACTTATATTTTTCTCCAAATAGTACATTTACACTGATAAAAAATGCTTTACTTTTAAACTGTTACAGCTTACTTTTGATTCTGAAATTTGACGGATGTTCTAATGGAATCATTCCTCTTCACTGTTTGAAAATGATCTGCACCTTCAACACTGTAAGCCCGGATGTATTTACAGCTCTGCTTCCCAAAAACTGTTTTGGGGGCCTTCACTGTGTGGCAGAGTAAAGTGCAAAAGGCGATCACAGAAGTACGTTTGTGATCTGAAGTCTGGCACTGAGCTACTTCAGCCTGAGCCAGAATCAAATGCAAATTTCATAGCCTTCCCACTAATATACATCTTCAACCAAAGAACAGCCCATTTGTGATTTATGCCACCACTTCTTTCACTGTTGAACCTCTCCCAGATGTCCTCATCACTTTAGGATACTGCCCTTCAAATTTGCTTTATAATGTGCCTTGTAGATTTCATAAATCAAGGCTGAACTCTTCACTTTTGTGCATTACTCCTGAAAATAACCTCACACATCTTCAGAAGTACAATCCATTCACTTGATGAAATGCTAAGATTTTTCCTTAATGTGTCCTGGTCAAATTCATAATTATAGCACACATCCCATTAAATGTTCCATGTAATAATTAGATGATAACAACTCGATGATTCCACTGAATAAGGCAGAGAATAAGATCTGTGTGAAATCTCCTCTTTCTGGTGCACAGTCACAGGGCTGGAATTGACTACTCACATATAAATTCAGCAAATTCAATGAAGTTACAAAGCTACATTATACCATCAGGAGGAAATCCTGACCAACTCTTCAGTGACAGGATGTTCAGACACAATCCAGAAAAATCAGCCTCTACTGTGGAGAATTGTTGAAACAATTCAGACATGGCTTAACTTCATGTCTAGTTTGATGGGGAAAACCCTAAGCTAAGGTACCTAGAGAACTCTGCCTCCCAAATTTCAAAGCAAAATTCATTTAGGTGCCCAGAAGCTTTAGCCAAGTAGGGGAGCTCTTGATTAATTTTTAAAATCCTTTTAATTGCCCACATTCTGTCTAAAACCCATTCTTAGATGTTGGAAGCCTCTATGACTGTTGCCCTATATCCCTTAAAGCATGCTGTGAGCTTGCACGGTTTTTACCAAGTTTTAAGAGGCTCTGCATTGGCTTGTCATATCTTGCTGTTTACAAAAGTAACCCAAATAATTTTGAAGAGTCCACTTAAGAGTTTAAGCAAGACTTATTTGAATGCAAATAAAAAAGATGATAATGCTCCATACAGAAAAAAAATAGCCTATGCATTGAGGATGGAGGGGAAAGAAGAGATTAAGAAAAGACAAACTGGCGCACAAATAACTTCTATGAATAAATCCCATCTAATATAGTTGTAGTGATATCCAAAGATTATATAAACACTATTCTACCAAATTTAATTTGTAAGTATTTTTTGGTTTGTTTCAGTGGTGTCCCAGAAAATTCCAAGCTGGAATGCTGTATTTGTATTGAATTTCACAGGACAGTTCAAAACCTATTGGAAGGTTATAATTTTCTAATAAATTATATGGTGACCTTTTTGTAATGCTTAAGGCCGGAATACTCAGGCTAGGTAGTTTTCAAATAGTGAAGCATGTTTTTAATTTAGGAAAATGTATGCATAGGATCTGCAGAACAATCTAAATTATTCCGCACTTGACAAGATGTCAGGAGTCACGTCTATAGTTGTAGTATTTTTCGCACAGGGTGCTTGCTTCATGTCTACACAGAAAGAGCCCCTGAAATGTCAAAGAATACGGAAGCTAGGTGGTTGCTTGTTGACCTGTAAGATTAAAAGTTGCCAGACTCTCATAGCAAGAACAACTGCAAGGCCAGATGACAATCAAATTCCACTCTTAATTACTTCTGCCGTGGAGTCTAAAAATACACCCAGCTTGTGCCGAAATCATTTCGTGCTACATCTAGCTGATATGTGTCAAGGGACTGTGTCCTTCGTTCTCTACCAATATCCAAAGGTATCAACGAGGATAAATTCGGTATGGGGATTGTAGCAGGTGCTGAGACCTCACTTGATATACGTACATATGCATGTCAGCCTAGATAATATACTTGGGCATGGTTGGCAAAAAAGAACATAAATCACTGTCAAGACAGGCTGCTGTACTCGCTGGAAGAGTCATGGTGCTTTACTGCTTTACTGAATCCAGGCGCCATTTTTTTCCAAATGAGATTTTGATTAAGAATTATTATGTGTGAAAGTCTTTTAACCCCAAGCCCTCATCCTTTTGACTGCCACTTCAAAACATGTGTTCTAAGTAATAAAGTAACCTCACAGAGATTACAACCACACAGGCATTAGCTAAATCCAACTTGAAATGAACACACGAAGCCAATGGTATTTGTCAATCTGACTTTCTTATGAAGTCAGACTACATTTTCTCTGTAAATGTAATATTTAACCTGTTGGCCACTTACATATGTGCTATAAAGAAACAAGCATACTTTTTCTTTCATTAGGCTAAAGGTTGAAAATCATCTTGAAGTATAAACAGCATCAGACAGTAGAAATGCTGTATAAGGTATGAGAGGTCCAGAAGGTGTAACTTAGGCTGATATTATTTTTCAAAGATAGAAGAATTAATTTCTCCTAAGTGCCTGGTGCTGAAAGCTTAGCTTTTAAAAACAGACCATTAGATACACAAATAAAATGACAACTACTTCTGTGAGCGTCGGTCTTTCTCAGGATCAGTGTTCTGCCTGGTTTTGCCACCCTTACACACGAATACATAATTTGCAAACAAATCAGAATCTGATGACAAAATGAGCTATACAGTTCTGACATTTAACATTTTACAGAACCATTACCTTAACACATCTCTCAAAACTGAAAAATACACTGCACAACATACACAAATCATTGAGTCACTCCAAAAATGTGAGCGGGGAGAGCTTTATATAGTAGCAATCCTATACAACCGTTCAAGAAAGGCAATCATATCTGTACTGTGCCTTATTTTCTAAGACCAAATGAAGCATAGCTTCTTTTCGTATCACTCAAATTGGCCATTTTCTTTCATACCTTCATGTTCTATTATTTGTGTCACTGCAGCTAGAATTGCAAGATTTATTTAGGAACAATACTTTATCAATTGTGAAACACAAGGCATAGTCCAATCTCACAGCACATAGGCTTTAAATAATGTTTGACACCTCATCTTACTTACAGAAACGTAAGAACTGGTAGCTTGAATTAGGGACTTTAGTGGTAGCTATTAAACATTAAGAGCCCTTTTCCCTATACGTTCTCATCTTTTTCATTTTCTGTTTCATTCTCAGTGTTATTTTATTGCATTATTTTATAACGGGAAGACAATTGCAAGAAATCTGTCTATGATATGGTGCTTTTTCTCATCTAAATAGAGAAAATGAGTGAAGCATTTCAGGCCAGTAACAATGTCTCCAAACTTCCACCACATTTTCCTCTCAGTTAAAAAAGTGGAAAGTACCATTTTCTTTATGTTTACTTGAAAAAAGTTTCTGCTCAAATAATCCTGCTTCCATGCCATTTGCTTCATGTGGAGGCTAAAACTGAACCTACATGGTTAAGGGATCACAGAGAATATTAGCCCCAGGCTATCTGAAGAAAAAAGAAAAACAAACCTCAAAATCCCAAGTGGATTTTATTTTACGTGTTCTCAAGGCCTTTTAAGCATCACTGACACAGAGGAATAAAAATGACATCTCTTTCCCAGTTGAGGGACATGAAACTCTAAAATGAGGTCTCTCCCTTGTGGATGATGGGCAATGGAGAACACCTGCACTCCTGCACTACTTGTGGGACTAGAGATCTCATGGCTAGTGGTTCATGTGGATGGGCTACAGAGCAGCTTTGCTCACCTGCTGACCCAGTCACTGCATCAGCACATTGATGGCTTTGTGCCCAAGAGCCATCTCTTTGGTATCTCATGAACTCAAAATCTCATTACTGGTTGTAATGCTTTTGTAAAGCCTTGTGAAATGTAAAACAAGGATGCTTTCCTTTAATGGGTACTTTTATTACTCTTAAGCCCTGTGTTCTGTGAAGGTAACTCTTCTCATACACGTGGGATAAAAAGAAACTATTTGAGAGGCAGACCACACAACAGAGACGAGATCATTCATTAGTTGGGTTTATGCACTGCGGTAAGAGCTAGCACCTAGGAGAAGTACAGTGCACTGTTATGGGTCCAATGGAGAGTAACCACGAAGAGCTAAAGATGCACAAGAATGAAAAGGTTTAGCACCTGGGGACAGGAGAAAGGTGGTGAGGCAAGCTGAAAGGTTGATGTTTCAGCTTTCTGCACAATTAGCGTGCCTCTCTGTGTGCTAATATTGATACTCTTGGAGAATGTTTCTATTTTAACATTGGTTGGCAGCAATGCTAGAGAAAAAAAAAAAAAAGAAACACTTTGGCTTTGACCCTACACTCAAATCTCAGGAGTTTAACTAGTAAAGGATATAAATTGAATGTCTATCAAGCCTCTATACCACAGGACAGGTGTTTCTAAAAGGATATCCAAAGCCTGACACAGCTGGTTAGAAGAATAGACTTGTCAAAGAGAGGCCACAGAGACAGGAGAAATGCTTGATCCTGAAAGCAGGAATATGCAGTAAAAGCTGAAGATGAGAAATAAAAAATAATAATAATAATAAAAAAGCCTTCACACGTCTCTTAGTGAAGTGGCTAAAACACATAAAATTATTTTCAACGGCAAGTTTTTCCTCCCCACATAACTAAGGAGACTGACCAAAATTTCTGCGTGCATTTTTACCCATGTAGTTTTATTCCAGATGCCTACGGACACGGCGACTCACATTTGCAGCACTGCAATTCAGTGGGGATTCAGAGTCTGGTCCCGCATGAGCCCGAGAGTGCCTACTTTCCAGAAAACAGGAGTAGGAGGCACTGGAAATCAGGCTTGAGTCACGGTCCCACTTGGAACTACAGACAGGATGGTTCTTTGCAACCTCTCACATCCAAGCATTTCCAGTGCCTACAGCCATTAAGACAAATATACTTTGAACTGTTAGCCGCATCATAAAAGATGTTGATTTCTCATCTACATGTTGTGCTATAAAGATAAGGACATCTGCTCTTCACACAAAAATAGATGACAACCCCAAACCTGTCCAGACAAAAATAAGAAGGGGAAAAACCCCTGCAAAGTTACTGCAGTCTCCTCCATACGTAAGATCACTGGACTTCACTGCCAGCTGCAAAAATGGTAAGACATTATTAAAAGGGCAAAAATGATTAGGTGAAGCCGTTCAAATGCCTGGGGTTGCTAAATTCAGGTTTTTCTCATTCTTCGTTATGATTATTATTCAAATGCACTCTTTTTTGACAAAATCAAGGCATTTTTTGGTGTTGCTTGAAAATGATAGCCCAGAAAAAAAGAAATAGCATCAAATACAATGTCTTGAATGATATATACGCTACATTGCCAGGCTTATGTAAAAGATGGAGCATCAGCAAGGTATAAACACTCAAATCCAGTACAATACAACCATAAAATACATTGGGCAAACCTCCAAACACCAACTGGCGTACAAACTACTTGATAGCTAATAAAATGTGAATAGAAAAAGGAGAAGTATTATTTAAAGCACAGTGCATACAAAAGAACACTTGCAGTACTTTGCACTAAATTACGCAATTCAGATAAATACTGGAAATGCAACGTTGTCAAACTAACACCAAAGTTGATGCTATGGGACTAGTTTGAAGTTCAGTCATTCAGCATGAGGTATTAGAAGGAATAAATTCAGTTCTCAGCTTCAATTTACAGCTTGCAGGAGAAGCTTTCCTGCAAGGGAATACATCTCTGCCATCAACAGTGGGCCATAACGAATAGACCTGGTTCCCTGGAACACCCGTGACAGGGGAAAGATTAAATCCAATAAAATGGAAGTCCCCAGAACTCCCCAATTCACAGCAATTGATTCATAATCTATTATATGAGGCAAATGATTTAGAAAGGTCTCTGTTCAGACAAAGAAGGGAGTTAATATCTATAGGCTGAACTAGAGTGCACAGTTTTTCTAGATTAGCAAGGATGACTGATATATTATTTACCGGCTTGGGCGTTATTATTCTTTTGAAGCTTACATTTATGTCCAAAGACAAGCTATAAAACAGAGCCTAGCAGAGCTGTTCAGACTCACCATTTGTTATTAACAGATGACCTTCTCATAGGTCTTAAAATATCTTGAATATGCAAACTCCATTACACCAGAACAGCTTCAGCCCCACAGGAGAGCAATAAAAATGACCCGGGAAGTCTCCTATTATAATAATTATTCTAGATGAAAGTACCAGCCATTTCCAAAGTTTAGGTTTATTAGTGTATTAATAAAAAGTTATAGTGACACTCCCGTGAAACCATTGTTCCAGTCTTTTCCAGCACATACACGTGTGGCCAGTTTTCACTGTAAGACCTTCAGGTCTTACGGTATCTGGCACTGTTCTCTAAACTCCTTCGCAAATGTGCATATCATAGTCTCATTTCAATTTTTAGAATGCTGAATTTCTAGCTCTCTGGTCTGCAGAGTAAAATCTGACAATGTGAACTCTAAGGTGCAGGTACCAAAAGACAGATTTTAAAAAAAGAATAAAGAAGTTATCATTATGGCAAAGCTACAAGGGTTACACCTAGCATTTATCAGCATTTAACAGCATTTATCTTGAAGTACTTCTACTATTCATGTTTCGGTTGCATCACTGGAAAAGATAGGGACTTGCTGCAGAAGAACCAGGGAACAAATCAATGCCTGGACTACTGATAACATGGAGAAGGGCTGACGTTTGGTCCTTTTCTGGAAACAACAGGAAACATCCTCACTGCTGCAACTGCAGGAGTCAGCACCAAGCTGAAGAATAACTTTGGGTCTAGGCCACTGCAGGACAACAGGGAACAAGAGCCAGTTTCAGCACTCAAACAGAATTTTAATCTCCAGACACATCCTGCCCTGCTTTTCATCTGCACATCTCTCCCTGCATTAGTAAAAGCATCAGCAGAAGCCAGGAAGAGCTGCAGGGTCTGTAGGACTCTTCCCTCCCACTCCCTAACTCTTCATCTCACGCGCCTTGGTTTCCAAAGCCGAGGGCTTCAGACCTGGGCAGACGAGGACAGGAACACATGGGGAAATTCCAGATGCTGTGGTTCGGAGTAAACAGATCAATCCTGACAGGCCATTTTTGATGCATCATAACAGCAGCTGTTGAGTACAATAAATTATGCTTAATATGAAATATATTTTCCATTTACAGAATAAGAAAAACCTTAAATTTGAACTGAGAGTCTGGAATTGCATGAAACATAATTGCCTATCCAAAATGCTACTAAGACAAGAGAAAAGCACCCTGCAAAGCACACTGTGACCTTTCAGTGAGATGATATCAAGTCAATTATATGGCTGCCATGGAAGTCAGGCTCTCCAGTGAGGCTGATGGCACATGACCTTAACAGCAAGGGGCCATCTGACATTAGAAAAAAAGAAAAACAGCTGGAGGATAGCAAAGGGGAACATCATCACAGTGCATACTAGCAAAGCAGAAAAAAAATAAAAGAGCAATTCTTGCATAAACAATGCTGATTGATAGAGGATGAAGAACAGTTTAAAGAGAAAAAAAGAAATAAGTTGGAATAGAGAAAGAGACAGAAAGTCGAAGGCCATGCCAGTGCCAAAACAAAACACAGCTTTGACAGGGACGTAATTTGTTCAAGAAGCATAGCAATGTAACGGATCAGAGTTTGATCCTTATTTCTGGACGCGCAGCCCTTTTGTGTGTTTATATCCTCTGTTACCACATCACCCACTGTATGTTCATCGCATCTGTATTATCCTGAGACGTTACGCAGGAACTCAGAGCTGTGCCAGCAGGAGCTAACTGCCATGCTGAGCTGGATGGGCAAAGGAGGTCCCAGGCAAGTCCAGAAGCTCCTGCAGGACCGCTGCTGAGCGAATGCACCACCTTCACATGCATGGGGGAGGACAGGAGCTTTCTCTGCTGTCATGGGGTGACTCTTGGAGACTCAAAGGCCACACACACACCTGAAAACCTTATTTTGGTGAACCCTTACCTTTTCCATAATGCCCTTTGAAAACACGCCCATGCCAGTCGCAGTGTTGTAGCCACTAAAGCGCCTTAATGTGCCAGATGTTCAACATTTAATCGGTGCTAAAGTTCTAACAAATGAAACTACACAGCAACTCAAATGCTTACAGTTTACTTTATGCAGACAGACCTTTAAAAGCAGCTTGTTTTCAAAATCTGTAGGCAAATCTAAAGAGGCAATGATTAGAAATGTGTTTTTAGAGTCTTTGGGTCTTTGGAGATCTAGATCAGGCCCTCAGCTGGGAGCTGTGAACAACAGATAATGCCTAAGGGGGAAAAATGAAACTACGGGTGGATTTACTGTATGTAGCCTAATACAGTGAAAGCAGGTGCAGTGACATGTCTTCATTATTACTTAATCTTTCCATCTCATAGATATGGGGATTGGGACAATGATGGGGATGGGAACTGTGGTGCAGAATACTGAACTGAGATAATCTAATTTACTTTAGCGTATGCATCTGTATTCAAACTCAGCTGTTCATGAAGCAAAACAAGAAAATACATTTTGCCCTTTTTTAAGCCATTTTTTGCCTGTTTCAATTGTTTAACTAAGCTTCTCAGTGAAAATAAATGCCAAAACTGCTTTGTGGAAACCTACCTCTTAAAAAAAAACAACAACACTGAGCATAAAAATGTGAAGAAAAGCAGAAAGATTAAAAACTTATTTCATGCCACGCATGGACTGGGTGCATATAAATTAATCATACAACACAGGGATGGATAGAGCAAATCTCCCTGAGATATAATTGTGTCATGTATCACAAAATAGATTCAGGGCACACCGTGGTGGAACTGAGCGTAAGTGACAGCAAAGGTGCAGTGCTGTGGCAAATGCATTTATGATCTTAAAAACAAACAAACAAACAAAAAATCAAGATAATCACCCCCGAAGAGAGAAAGAAAAATAACTGTAGGACTTAACAGCACTTGCTGCCAGCCAGTCTGTGATCCTGTGTCCCTTATGACGAAGGAGGAGATGCTACTTTTCTTCCTGCAGAGAAGGAAGAAATGTTGTACCATCGTCATGCTACAACATGAGAAGTAATGCAAGAGGGGATCCGATAATTAGGAAGTCATAGAATAAGATGAAGATTTAAAGAAAAGTCTTCAGGTGAATTGCAGAAAACAAAATCTGTTGTTTTATAGTGCCAGATTTGTATTTCTGACCAATTAAATCACGAGATGCTGCTTTGGCTTTTAGGAGTAGAACACAGAGCCCTTGTAAAGGCACTGTAATGACTATCAAAGGAGGGGATGTCAAGGGTAACAAGAATTTGTCACACAGACAGACACGTAGACAGGGCAGGATCTCAGGGCATCTTCTCATGCTATTCCGTATTCAACAAAAAGATCACAATCTGCATCCAGCTTCTGCAGAAGTCCACTAGAGGAAAGGAACAGGCTACTTTGCCCTAATTTACCTAGCCTACACAGAAGCCAGGCAGGATTTTGCTCACAAATTACACCACTGTCCTCTTCCCACAAAAAAAACCAAACCAAACCAAAAAAAAAAACCACCGAATCCAAGTAGATAAATTACCAGAACTAGCTGCTGCTCCCCACAACATTTTGCTGGGAACGTGGTCACTCAAAACACACCACTTACACCCTCAGCTTGCAAATCATCCCGTGGTAAGCAAGGCTGGTCAAACCTGAGAGCGCAAGTGCACAGAGGCTGCTGTGAGTGTTAGTAAAAAATATGTTAGAAGCAGTCTGTTCTCATGTTCCTGTTCAATCTTTTTTAAGGGAGGTAGACTTCCTGGACACAAAATTACTAGATTGCAGCCTGAGGTTATCTTTTTTCCACCTACAGGTTTATGTATGCTTAAGTTTCACTTTGGAGGAAACTTCCTAAATACTTCGTACCCAATGACTTAACAGCAAGAGATTGACTATGGAATTGCTGCTGTAAGTCTTCATAAAGATTTTGGAGAAAGGAAGGTGCCTCCATTAGCTTTTTACAATTTCCAGTGTTTGAAAATTGAAGGCTTTTGATTAAATTGTAAAGACAATTCTAGACTTACAGCTGCGCAACAGAGAAAAAAACCCCACACTTGCTCTGAGCTTGGAGTTCTCGAGATAACACCGGAGTTCAGTAAAACTTCTGAGTTAAAAAACCCAACAAGATAACAGTCTCAGTTAAATGCAACTGAATGCAGCGGTTCCGTTGTATAAAGGAAGCAAGGTATTGGCACGCTAGCCAGTTTGCATTTTGCACTTGCATTTCCTCAAATGTAAGAGCTACTTTTCAGCACAGCAGGCAGTTAGCTCGCCCTAATTACTGCCAGGGAGGCCCAGATGCTTTTGTCAGCTCTTCAAGCACAGGAAAAGATTATCAGCAGACAAGCCAGCCGCAGGATCAAGGTTGGCTCCTAACAGGAGACTTGTAAAAAATCCGCTAATACTTGTGTTCTCTACTGAACAAATCTAAATACCCCCTAAATCTGAGATCAAGCCTGATTATTCATATACAGGATTACCTTCCATGCTGAAGAGACAAATACAAATGCAGCCAATTAAAGAGAGAGTTATTGTAATGAAACCCTTTTTCATGTAATTTGGCGAGATAGAATGCGCTGCCTTACGCAGATATAAAGATGCGGCACTGGCCGTTGAGCTGACGTGCCTGCCCGCCGAAAGGAACGACCGTGGCAAGAAGCTGTGGGGTCCAGCATCGCTCACAGCCACGAGCAGACCGACTCCAGCAGCGGAGGAGGCTGGGGCCCAAAGGATGCCGCCGCTTACCTACATGGATACTCTGAATGAAGTAAAAGCAATTACTATTTTCCACATTTTGAAATTACATGGAGAGAATCCTCCATTCTCTTGCAAATTGAATTTCACAAGCCTTCAAAGCAATTCGGCTTAAGCTTGAGAAATAGACACAGCGGCAGCTCTTTATCTGAGGGTAGTGGGGGAGGCCAGTGGCTGTTATCACGGATTTCGGCAGCTGGTTGAAGCCAGCACAAATCCCCTATCACCATACAAAATACAATTACCTTCCCCCCCTCCCCGTAAGAGAAGAAAAAACCCTGTTTGTTTGAAAATTAGGACCGCAGCTTAATCTGAAATAGTTTCTTATGTTCAGCTATACGATTTTAAAAAAATGACAAACTTGATTAATGCAGTTCAGGGTTCTGTGTGTTGTAGATCTGTAACCATTTACTGACTTATTTTATACAGTGAAACCCACCTGTGTCAAATACAGCTTTTAACTACAAAGGTGGCCTCAGGAGACCCGAGCTGTCCCATGCCCTGTCTCTGCTGATTGCTGATTTTGAACAAGTCTCTTTGGCTTCTGTGTCTCTGCAAAATAAGCGGAGCAATCCAATCTCCTTTGCAAAAGCCACAGAAGCACACTGATCAGAAAGGATGTGTTAAAAGTCAAATATTAGTATTACTGCCATCACTTTGTTAGGAGTATGATTCTATTTTGAGCAAAAGAACATTAGAAAATTTGGAGGGAGGATCCTCTTGTTGCCACAAAACTCCTTTAATGGTTAGGGAATGGCTTCACAGCGGCATGCCCACCTTCGATGCCCCAGGCAGCGTTGGCTGCCCTTCACCCACCCCTCCAGAAGGGCACAGGGCTCCCGCAAGCCCCATGTCATATCTGCAACCCCCGTGCAAAGTTCTCGGATAACCCAGGGCATCCAAAATGGCACTAGACGCCTCTGTGTAGGCAACTGCGTCGAGTCCCACATCGCTTCAGGCAACGTTCAAGTACTGGCAATATCTGGATTAGAAAATTGGTCAGCAAACTAAACACACTACCTCAAATGACAGGATACTATTCAGGGGAAAGAGAGTCTTATCCCAGTACAAATTCTGTTGTTCTTAATTTGTCTTGTATAAATGAACATTAACTTTAGACCTAAATCTTTGATCATCTGCATATGCTATAGCACACAATATTGATGCCTACCTGAGTAACTTGTGGTTAAGAGGGCTGACTGCAAACCCAAGTGGTTTGCTGCCACTTTGCACATTTGTTCATTTGCAATTCTCAGCTCAATAGCACCTACTTTCTTTTTTTCCTTCACAGCTTTATCTAACTTGGTGGTGGTGGTAGCAGTAGCATATGTTAAATCCGCACACAGACCTTTGTTTAAAACTTATCTTGCTCTTCCAGTCAAAATTCTGTCTTCCTAATCTTTGTGCTGTCACCTTTAATTTTTACCTTCCTCTTTTATAATTCAAACTCATTATTTGGCTTGTTGGAAATTTATATATGAAGAAATAAAGTAACAAATGTCTTTTCAAAACACAGGCTGCATCCGAGGCAGCACATAGAAAGAATTTTGTCATTTACATTCTCCTCTTGGTTACACTGATGCCTGTAACTGAAGTCAATAGAGTTGTACCACTGCGACTGAGAATTTGGCTCAATGTCGGAAGCATTCATTAAACAGTTTTGTTTATTTAGCCAAAGTCAAAGATCTGTTACCCCTTCATTTCTGTCTCTTTCTGGTGCCAGGATAAAAAACATTTCTGATCCAACTCTCAGAGCATATTCATTTGCAATTAAAATAAATTTTTAAGAATTAGCTATTTGGCTGCTTTCAGTTGTACTAATGGCTTTTTGTCTGTCTTTGAGGAACACTTCCTCTCAAAGAAACAAAAATGTGGGAGCTCTGACAATACCAAGAAACTTGCCAGTGCAGCCCAGGGACTTTGCAACAGAAGTTCATCCTCTCTAGCCCACAAGTTACAATCTTCTCTTGGTCTATAGTGGTTGCAAGTTATTCTGTGCAATAATGGCTTCTTATCTTGTGTTCTTTCAACAGGCATTCTCACTCCAGTTGCCAGACTGCAAGCGAAAAACCCACCAGTTCCAGCATTAAATGAGAGCTCTGCTGGCAGTCTTGGCAGAAAGGACTGACATTAGTAGCAGCATCAGCCACAATTAACCCAGCTCTTCTTCAAAGTCAGAGCTAGGAACTTGGAGAGTCATGAAAGTGTGCAATGGGGAAAGTTATACCAAAACTTATATTATACCATAATACGCCATAATACTGGCAGATCTGAGGTCTACTTTTACTCATGGTTGGGTGCATTTACCCAATGTGCTAGCACCCTGTAACTTCTTCAGCTTCACCAGGACTGCTATAACTATGGGATATTCTAAGAAGATTAATTTATCCTATCTAACTTCTCAAAAATGCCTTCGTTGCCCAAACTTCATCTTTATAAAGTGGTTTGCAGCCCTTAAATACCTTCTATTCAAGATCGCTTCGCTCCCACAGGAAGTTGAATACAGGCTCTTGTGGCAAATATGGCAACAGAGTATGTAGAAAATCTGTCAGTTATTCATGTATTTTTAACCAACAGTAGTGCGGTACAGCAAGTGGAAATAATGAAAGAGAGCCAACAAAGTAATGAGCCATCTTCTTTGCAGATCACCAGTAAATGCTCTGCCGGTCACAAAGAACCACAATTAAGAGAATGCTGGCATTAATGATTAATGAGCTATTTAAAACTAGCAAATCAGAATGCACTTTACATGCCCTATCACCTGTGGGTGAGGTTTTGTAGAATGTAATTCACAGACACCCAACCTGGACAGAAATAAACCAATTCATTCATTTCAAGTTTTTATTACAAAAGAGTGACTCAGACATCAGGATCACACCTCATGTCATATCTTAATAAGAAAAATGAAAGAAAACAAAACTCCTTCTGAATTGGTTCTCATTCATTCTGTACAGATTTTACCTTTAGTTCAGTCCTAGGCTAAGATGGCACTGGAATGGGCAGCATGATTTCTAATTTGGTTCCTCATTCAAGAAAAGACTTCAACAGCACGTGTTTAAAATCCCGTCCAATTCCTCCATTTACTGAAGCACATGTTTAAAGAAAACATATTTAAATGCTATCTTGAATAGGAATTCTTCTGCGTACTCACCCTCAAATATATCAACTGAAAAATCTCATATGCCTTATTCATCAGCAATAGATTTTAGAAAATTTTCTTTTACACTACTGAAAGAAAATAAAGCAATTTCACCTATTACAGTCAATACTCAGATAATGCAGCATTAGATCTCTACCTTACTGCTAGCATTTGCAAAGAAAACTATGCTCACGCTGTGACTTTCACGCATGCCACTGCATTTTTCTTGTCTTTGACCAAGAAGGAGGTAAGGGAATGCCAACTGAGTTTTACTTTAACTTCCTATTTTCTTCTGTGGGCATACAGACCCTCCTTCTTACCTGACTGAAATACCTGAATACAGTTTCTTTAGTGATTCTCAGTGTTTTTTTTCCTTGGCTCCGTCTTCCTTGGTCACATGGGTACCGTTTCATACTGATGAACTTGCCTTGCCAAGACTTCAAAATGAAAACCTGCTATTTGGTTTGTTTTCCTAGTCAGCTGATCAGCATGAGCAAAGTTTGCAAATAATTCTGGGGAAACTGTGGGCTTAAAACCCAACCACAGTTTGAAATATGAGCATCTCTCTTCAGAAAAGCCAAAAACAATGACAAAAAAAAGCCATACCGTGTTATAAAATGGCCATACCTGGTGAGTTTATACGCTCATCTAGCCTGGCATTCTTTCCTCGTAACGGTTAATAGCTTATGCCTTGGGAGTATGACAAGCAGAAGGTAATACTTTCCTACATACCCTCCTAACCTTTAACAGCTCAGACTTCTCATCTGACAAATCCAAGACTTTTCATATATCACCAACACAGAGGGATAAACTTTACATAAGATAAATGGTATGCTTTGGTGTTGAGAGGTCTATAGTAACTGTTGAATAGAAATAATGTGAAAGAAACACGCAGGCAATGCATTAGCTCTGCTGCTCACTGTTAACAGAGTATTTACCCCACGAGCTTCACTAGCATCCCTTGAACAGGGCTATTGTGCTCACCACTACCAGCATCCCGCAATTCAGAGGTGGTGAAGTCGTTGGGTAATCTAGCTCATTTTACCATCAAGCCAGGGCTAAAGAGGGGAAACCACAATACACTTCTTGTGATTTCAATACCAAGTTAAAACCACCACTTGTTGCTTCTTGAACAGTGGTGTAACTTCCATCTACTAAGATTAACGTTACTCAGTGTTCATTGTTATCATTTTAATATTGCACTAGAAAAAAAATGAAATTGCTGTATGGTGGAATTATCCTGTCAGACATCTGTTAACTCCCTTTTATGGAAAAACAAAGCACTTGAATATATTCAGAGGGTAAGCAAACTGATAGCTATTTTTAATATGAGAAGATATTGAAATAAGTGTTTTGCACCACATTGTAGGGTTTTCTTTAGAGGCTTACCTCTAAAGGCTTACCTGAAAAAAATAGATAATGGTCTCTATTTCTGTGGGGACTCATAGCACTACAAAGCTATTGCAAAAGTTTAAATGCTAAGGTCAGTTAAGATTACAGACGAGGCACTGCCACAGCAGATTTGTAAAGCTTTTCAGACAGTTGATTGAAAACACTGGGCTGATCTCAGCCATTTACAGATTTATGTCTAATTAGATGAATATAATACACTCAAAACATTTTTTAAACACTGGTCTTGTTTGAATTTTCATTTTGAATCTTTTTTTTTTCAGATTTGCCTGAACTTAATGGTAAAGAATAAAAAAAAATCAAACAGAAATTGATTAAAAAAAAGAGTTTATTTTCCTTTGTTCTTTTTATGTTGCTGATAATAATGGAAAAGCTATTTTAGGTCATCCTAAATGATTCTTCCATTGATCACTTCATTGAGGAACACAATAATCACATCCCGAACCTTCCTCTCCTGCCACTTGTGCTTATGGATTTAACCATGACTGCCATTTCTTAAAGAAAATGCTACAAATGCCTTTTTCTCTCATTTAATTATAATATGGCTATTTGGATTACTCTAGAAAATATTATTTCTTAGACTATTCCTGCACATGGTGATTCAAGCTACCAGCACCTACTTCAGGGAGAGGAAACATTAATGTCAATTAAATTATCAGGGAAATATTTTAAGTGTTTATACTATCCTAGTTGCAATTGGACATCATCACAAAAATGTAACTAAAAAAATTAAGCGTATACACTCAAATACATATGCAAATACTTGTAATTTTTAGAAGACAACACAGATCACTGCTATCCTATGCTATGGCATGATATACAAAGGTATTGATAATGCTTCTGTATGGATTAAATCAGTTAATTAACAAATCCATCACACCTAGAGAAAATGTATTCAGACTGTCATATTCCATACTTCTGGGAGCCCGGAATTAAACAACTAAGTCTTAGTATTAATGTAAGGAATTATCAGCTTTACTGAACACATTCAGTCTAGGTGGATCTCCCTAAAGCCTTTGGTAAAACTCCCAGACACCTAATTTTAGTGAATTCATGGCCTGGTGTGACTCAGAGGCTGGTTCTACACTAGTTTTCCCAAAATATGACCAGAAATAGACAGGAGGAAGGGGGAATATTCTCTTAAGGCCTTATACTTATTAACACCAGCATATTTGTGAAAGTCACAGGAGAATCTGGATAGGAAAAGAAAAGCAAATTATCAACTCCTGTGTCTGTTAGTTAGTGCAGTCACCTATGGCTGCATGGACATCAGAATCTCACTTTTGCTGTTCCCAGCATCATCAGAGCATCTACTCAGCACAGATACTAATGCTCTGCTTTAAAAAAAATGAAAATAATATGCAAGTGTCATTTAAGATATGTCTAAGGCCATTTATTCTGACCTCATCCTTTTTTTTTTTAAAGTAGGAAAATGTCAGAATGACTGTGGTCTCTATATTTATAGTGTTATGCTGGGGGCTGAGCAAAACCTCGTGCAAGCTGATGGGCATTTCAACAACCCTGTCAACCTCTTCAGTCTTCCTTCTTGACAGAATCCACCCACAAAGTCCCAAACATTTAGTATGTGGCTAGCTTAAAAGATGTAGCAAAATAATATAGTACATGTTACGTTCATATGTTTTATTCCCCATGCGAGCGTTTTTTCTTCCTGGATCTAACAGTATGTCAGCACCACGCAATCTCTTCACACCAGCTTCCTTCCACATAGTTTCTAGTCTTTCCAGGACTACTTCTAAATTATCTGCTGCATATTCTCCTAAAACCTGGTACTTCCACTTCTGTGTTTCTAGATACAGGCATAATCCTTAATAATCTATCTGAACATGTCAAAGCCATTAATGGATTTCATCCTCACCCCATCATCACCACACAGCATGGACGTACTCAGTTAATTTATTGATGAAGGATGAACAGGAGGAAGATGGTATCATTTCCCCCAGCTCAGAATACAAACCTAGGTCTTTGGAGAATGAGACAGTATATTGACCAATTAAACAGAAATCAGAGTGGAGTCCATGTTTCTATGCACTTCTAGGCGAGGGTTGTATAGTTCCATCCATGGGACAACTTCAGTTCTTCTCTTCCTCATTGCAGATGTCCCTGCCCATCATTTATGTTCCCTCTTGGGAGAAACTGGCAAGTCTCACGTGTTTCTTCCTTAAGTCACTTCAGAGACTTTAGTGTTCACCTTTGCATTAAAAAAAATTCAATCTAATAACTTGTTCTGGGTTTTATAGGTGTGTATATAGATATATGTGCCTGCAAAACCATACTGCAAAAAAGGGACATTTCAACAGAGTAGTTAAAAGAAAGGAAAACTATGCAAAGAAATAATACACTCCCTGCATGCAGAATTATTTGTAATAAAATTGAAAATCTCTAGGTAAAGAGCATGAAGATATAACTATCAGAAATTATCCAAGTCTGAAGCAATGACTGTATATAAACGAAACCTGAGCACCAGCTATTCAGATAAAATGCTGAATACCAAATGGAACCAAATACTTAAAGACAACTTTAGCTAACAGATTAAATGAAATAAGTCATAAAATAGTTACCGTTTTTTTCAATACAGACATAGGGTGTTGGTACTACCCGCAGGAAAAAAAAATAAAGCAAATGTTTTTTGAATAAACCTTCTATACTAACTTATTAACTGCATATAGTCCCAAGAGTTATTTCATTAAAGCAAGTAATCTGCAGTCTATGAAGCAGGCGTGCCTGTGAATGAAGCTTTGTTCTTAATAACAATAAGCGAGCAGAAAGGCTTCACACATTACTGACAAACATTCACGTTTAAAGACACCCCCAGTACATAATACGGTTGTATCACCTACACTTTGAAAAGTTATGATACGTGTTTGATGTTCAAAAAAACATCAGACAACATACTGTTGTAGCTGGGTCCGTGCCAGCCATACACAAAAGCACAATGAACACTGCAGCCTGCAGTAATTAACCCGAGCGCCACTTATATACACAGAGCGTGGACACTATTGCAAGCATTGTTTGCTGCAGCAGCAGGACTGATACATTGCTGCGGTGGCTGGGGGGGTCTGCAAGCGTCACTGGGCTTTGTCAGAGGTGGGTCTCTGCTTTGGGTCCCCACCGCTGGGAGAGGCACATCACCCCCTGATTTTTCCCTCAGCTCTGAGGAACCACACACAAAAGTAGAGAAATGGAATGTATTATTTTGTGCTTTCTGAAAAGAAATTGTGTGAGCCAAGTATGTAAAACACACAGTACTTCAGTCATAGAAATTCACCAAAGGAAACAGTGAACAAGATCTTGAGGCTTACTACAGCTTCAGTGAATGATAACGGGACTGAACGACTATCGCTTTCTTTTCACAGGAGAACAGCAGCTCTCAGACACAATACGAGGATTTCCATCCTGCAAGGCTATTGAAAATCAGTAGCGACTTTAACACTCAGGCCTTTTCAGCCATCCCAGATGCAGAACGGCACGCAACAGCTACGTGACTGTACAGTTATGGGTCACCAACTCTGCAACAGCCTCTTGTTCCACCTGGGTGAGACAATCCCATTTCCGTATAATCCTGATGTAATGATGTGTGTTTAGTGTGCTGGGAGGCATCGAGGGGGAATGGCAGACAGATACAGAGTATGAGACAGAACCAAGCATCGCTTCATATGAGAGGACCCTTCCTAAGAAATTGGTTGGAAGAGAGAGCCTGTGAATGGCAAGGGAAATATTTCTCCAACAACAAATTACTGGCTCAATTTGGGGGCGACTTTGATCAGCGGCCATTAAATACCATGTCTCATTACGCAAGGGGATGTTTTAGAAGTATTACAGTGCTAACGTGACACAGGCAACATAGTAGGAAAAAAGAAAAGCAGCATGCTATGAAAAACTGCTAGTATCAAGATGATGCTCGCTCTACTTGAAAATTAAAATTCACCATATTTAAAACAATGCAATGAGCCAGAACTTGAGACTGGATAACACCAATTTGGGTTAAAAAAAACCCACATAATAAAACAAACTTTGTAATAAATGAGCTTGGTCATTTGAACATGAAAGAACAACAAAATTGAAGCTGCAAGCGGCCTCAGATGCCTTTTTCCCCCGACCGGAACTTAAAAAGAAACTTTGATTTGCAACCAATTAATCAACAATTTAGACAAGTGTCTTGAGGTTCTTTGGGTACTAACAATGTTGTAATTTAATTTACAAACATTTTTCTTCCCTGTATGTACACACTGCAGGGGGTGTTTTCAAAGCGGTGCTCAAGGTTTTAGACATATCCCACTGGCTTAATGGAACTTGCGTCATTAGGCTTCTTTTTTCAGGGGCTGGAAACCTATCCCAGTCAGCTTTCACACTGAACAACAATATAGAAAGGATGTCAATGGAGGCGTGCCAGTGTAAGAAACTTCAAAGTTTCCATTAAGTCTTTAAAAATCCGTTGCCAAGTCAGAATAACAAATCACAGAGTGAAATGGAGAGGGTCTCCTCCATGCTCCTCCTCCTCCAAAAGGCTACGCTGTGCAGCGTGTCTCATGACCAACATGCATCATACCAGGCTGGATGGTGCCTCTTGAAGCTAATCCACAGCAGAGCTAAAGACAAAGCAGCTCATACAGAAGTCAGTCTACTCTGGACTGTATAATGCAGTAGATGTGAAGTATCATTGCTGATCAGGTCCACGCATTTTTATACCTCTAGTTCCTCAAGCACCTGGTCAAGATGTGCCTTTGGTGGCCAGTGTGCTACAAACTGCCTGTATGAACCCTTCCTCTCTAACGAATGTGAACAACTAACAGCGACTCTTATCCTCTGAGCTTGGCACACAGCTCTGGTTCCAGAGGCAAAATTCTCTGTAGGCTATAAAGCTAACGACAATTGCTATTATTTAGGAGTTCAATGGCAAGGCTGCATGCACAAAAACGTGTATTTCTTAAGTAACTTACACATTAAGGGTATTCTGATATAGTATCTATATGTAGGAATGTTTTGGATAAGATTTTCAAAAACATTGAAATAATATAGAAACATTAATGAGTTTGAGGGAACTTTGGCAAACCTCATCCTAAGCACACATTTGCTTTGTTTTTCTTTTTAATCTTTGCTTTTTAAACACAAACTAGGGGAAAACACGGCTCTGCAACATGCACCAGAAGACCAGGACAAGCACCAGAACTCACGCAATTTGGCTTCTCTGGGAGCTTAACATCCTTCAAATCTTTATGCCAAAGACCGATTTGACTGAATCAGTCAAGGGATTCAATATTTATTAAGAGGGACAGACAACCATGCAATCACATAAGTCGTACTTGGAAACAACAAAGCAACGAGACAACCCAAGACCCAAGTGTGCTGAGTGCTGCTTTTCTAAAGCCACCCTATTTATATAACTTCAGTACTCCAACTGAAGAGCCAATATTCAACATGCAAATACTATTCAGGAGAATGGGAAAGTCAGATGTGATCAGGTAGCAAATATGAAAACATAGGGAGAGAATTTTAGCATTCACTGTATCCTATGTCAGTTTTTAAGAGATCTTACTTGAGTGTCAGTATTAACAATTATGTCTTAAAGTAATTAATGTAATTATCAAAAGATCACTAGAAGAAACGAAAAATGTATGTAGTATCATATTTTAAACAACAAAAAAAAAGCCCCCCAAAAGCGCTATTTCTCCATCTATCTGCAATTAAAATGTGAGCACTTCCGCAACTACCATATTTGCACAGAGATCCTACTGCAAATGAGACTTGTCCTTAACACTTGAATTCCCCAGGGTCTGTCATCTAGTGAGCACGTATGTGCACTGAGCACTGTCAAGCTGGAAGCTGTGGGATTCACTTTACTGTAGTGAGCATCTGTGGAGTCAAATCCTTGTGATCTACCAGACCCCTGCAGAAGAGCTTTGCCTACTAGGGCTGATGAACTGTGGACTGGTTGGTGTGAAAGTCCAGAGGAAGAAGTGGCAGCAGCGCAGAGGCGCAGAAAGAACCTAAGCCCGTGTATAAGAACAGGCATTGCAAACCATACAGCAGATAATTTTAAACCCATATGGGTGGAAAATACTCTTCCTTGTATTAACTACATTGATTTCATAATTAGTGTGTCTCTATAAAATATATTCACATTTACGATCCTGTGTAGAGGTCATGTACTCAATTACCATTTTTAAAATCGAACTCTTTCCATGGAAGACATCGCTGCCTTTTTCAAATGCTTGTTTTTATTTGGTAGGTTAAGACGCTGAGCCAAGCCTGTCATTGTCCCTGCTCCAATGAATACCATTTAAATGTGCTGCTTCAATACATGTAAAGAAGAAACAAACCCTTCACCTGATGTATGCCCTCCAAGGCAACTGACCAAATTTCAGCTCATCAATTTAATATGAAGTCAATTTAATTCTCCTTGACCAAAAATCAGTGCCTATTGTTCCAAAACATGCAATCACCTCACAGTATATTGCAATTGCTCTTTAAGTGGCTTAGTGTTACTGATAAGAGTCCACTCTGATGAGAAGAAAGAGGACTGCCAGAATCCCTTATGAAAAATAAAAAAAGCTATTTTGCACACAACTTTCAGAAATGTCTTCCAATGCAGGAGAGCAGAGGCTGCTGTGAATGGGCTGTCATAATCAAATCCTTAAAAACAGATGAGAAATGAGTGTATTACTCTTGATTTACTATCACTTCATTTATGATTTCCAGTTAATACAGATCCACAAAGCCATGCCAAAGAGATACTAAAGGCCTGATTGTGCTATCCTAATTCAAGCAAAACCCATACTCAAAGTCCTTTTGAAGCCTTTCTGCTTCTGCCAACTCTTGCAATTTTTATTGCAAGCCTTGCAGTACTTGATGTTTTGCTTAACATTCTCGCTCCTGGAGTTATACAACATATGAATCTCCTTTATTTCCAATTTTAAAAGAAGCTTATTGCCTTCATGACTGAATAGAAAAACTTGCCAGTGAGCCTTTTAAAAAGTGTCAAAAATAAAAAGTGAAAAAGAAGAAAGAACTTAACTGTATTATTTTGCTGAATAGCTTCATAAAGAGGATGATATTCCTAGACAAAATTCACAATTTCTCAGCCCCAGTGCATGCTTACGACGCACTAAAAGTTAGCAACACATAGCTGTTTATTTCTTTCCACGCTCATAAAGGTATGCAAAATTTTGAGCTTTCTCCAGTCCAACGTAGGGGTAGTGAAGGACCACTCCCGCAATCCTCAGCTCCTGCCCTGGTGGCCATGGATTCCTTCAAAGTGAGGAGTGAAGTTGGAGAAACCTCTCGTTGACCACCCAACTGGTGCTGACTGTGCACCAACTGCCCAGCTGGGCAGCCCAGTCTTTAAATTGCCTGCTCCAGAGCCTACCATAAGCTACGTAGTGATCCTACAGGACAGCTGTAGCTCGGGGGCTGCTATCTGAAGAGCCTGGATCAAAAAACCAGGCAGTAAACTATCCCTCCCACGACGGCTACAAATCCGCACACATAGGTTGTTAACACTGAAACAGCGCAATGCTTTCTTTATTTCCCCTCTTACTCCCACCTTCTAATCCCCGCCCCACCCCCCCCCCCNTTGTTAATTCTGGAAGCTATTTGAGGCAGAGGCTGTCACTTCCTATGTTTATGCAGTGCCTTGCATGAAGGCTGACAGCTCTAGGTGCCATTATAATCAAAGGGGGTGGGGTGGGGTGGGTGGATTTTAAGGCGCTAAGGAAAATGAGGCATTCACCTACCATTGACATTCAATAGGCTTTGAGTACCTTTCTCCCCTTTGAAAAATCTACAGTTACAAGTATAATAATTAAGATGTCTGTCATCACCAAAACATCCATTGTTAAAATATGACGCAGCCTCCAAGTGGGGAAAACTTTCATTTAAAGCAGAGTCACTAACAAAAAGCATTTTGTGTTTCAGAAGTGCTAAGATCTCGTTTGTTTAAAATCACACACAACAGTATTCAACATACTTTCTGGAAGTATCACGTCTGTCTTGTATCATATATTGCATTAGTTAGATATCTGCT
Source organism: Ibidorhyncha struthersii (assembly GCA_013398815.1). Classification (NCBI taxonomy): domain Eukaryota; kingdom Metazoa; phylum Chordata; class Aves; order Charadriiformes; family Charadriidae; genus Ibidorhyncha; species Ibidorhyncha struthersii. The sequence continues at coordinate 785,248 of VZSZ01003742.1, forward strand.
GAGAAACACACACTTCATCAATTTAAGCACTAACGCTGTAGGTTTTTTAAAAGAACATTTCCTATAAATAGAGATTTAAATGATCTTCTTTAAGTATTGTAATCTTTAATTGAATTCAATACCTCTGCAAATGGAGCAAACAATCTCTGACTGATTAGATCATTTGCTTCTATTCTATTTCAGACATGCACCGGTTTGCAGTAATGTAAGGTTTTTTTCATTAGCAATTGCTGTTGAGCTGCACATTTTCTTCAGTAACCTAATTAATGCTAGAAAGGTAACTTTTCTTCTTGTCCATTACAGTATGTCAATGTAGTTGATGCTCTTGCAGAGGTTATATATAAATAAAAAATAAAAAATTAAAAAACAAACCGTAAGAGACAAAAATGAAAGGGAATGCAGAAACTAAAAGTAGTTTTTTCCATGAGATGGTGACTGCCCTCATCTCCCAGTGACATCAAGATGGAAAATGATTACTCAGCACCCTGCAGGACAGACCCGTGAGAGTCCTATGGGTCACTAGCCCAGAAATTATTACATGCAGGGAGAATAAGAAAACAGGTATTAATGAAGAGAAGAAATTATCTCCCTAATTTGATTTGGTAGCTTCCTAGTTCTGAGTTTTTTGCATGAATAACATAGCATCCTGCAGAAAAATTTCAGCTTTGACTTTGGGATGTTATCAATCTCCTTAAATCAAATCACAGGCCTGATTGCAAACTGCGTTCCAGTGCAGTCCCTGACTAATTAAGTGTATAGTTGTAATGACAAGACAGATCCTACTAGGCAGGATGTTTAGACGTAGCTGAAGTAAACCACTGTGTATTATTAATGGCAAGAAGGGCTCAGTTGTAGACGCAGGATGCCATGTGCTGTAATGGCATTAACACTGAACCCTTTCCTCAGAAATGTTGATTTCAGGCTCTTCGATACAAAAATATTCCTACAAAGTTCTTTCAAATGGGCTGCATCAAGTACTCACACCAGGCAGGCTACTAGGTGAGAGAGGTTGCTCTAAACCTTCACCCTCAGAACACACTTTGGTGAGATGCTGTGCACCTCTGGATTCTCCTGGAGCTTGCCTGAGGCTCACGATGGTGGGACATCAAAGGGCAGGTGCTCATGACATCCTAGTGGTGCAGCCAGCTCAGCCAGGAAGGGATGAGGGAATGGCACAGTTGCATTGATGTCACTCTGCGCCAGCGGCCTAGCGTGCTCTGAAAAAATTGAGTTGATGCTCTGATAAAGTCAGTAAGGGCCACACCTTACTTCAGGCACCAGTCTAGAAATGGAAGATATTTGGAAGACCTTTTTGCCTCATTGTCTGTTTCCCCTCTTCAAGAAAAATTGTACCTCGCCATAGTTATTAGCTTAGGAAACTTTTTTCTTCCCCAAATAGGCCATTGAGACACCTCAAAAAGAAAAATCTCAGTGGCTAGACATCCAAACAAGTGAGTAAATCATACTGGGGAATATTCCTGGAAACTGAGGCCAGCTGGCAAAGCAACTGTACCAGGAAACTCCCATCACTCACAGATCATACAAGGTGCCAACTGGGAACGGTCCCTGGGATGTTCTTCCTCCCAAATTGTACCTGGGAGTTACCTAAGGGAGTGACACAGGCCAAAAGCACTCTTGGAACTGTTAGGACAGTTTAACTTAGTTTAAAATTTTAATTTAGTAGCATTAATTTAGCCCCAATGCTTCCACACTGCGAGGATGTCCTGCACTTTTTAGATGCATCTTCCTCTGTGTAAATTTGATGAAGTCTTACATTTCATTGCTTGAAAATACTGAGATCAGAGTAGTTGGATAATAAAGTGGGAGATACTATTTAAAACAGTATTAATAACAAAGAAAATGTATTGCCTACTTCATAAAAACACCGTAGCTTACTATAACAATCATTGAAAGAACTGCAACTGATGATCTACAACAATACCATTTTTGGAGGCAGCTGGTTCCACGTATCTCTAGTTGGGTTTTAGTTGCCCCCTCTTTTTTTTGTTCCCCTTTGGATTCTCATGCAATTTAAATACACAAGGAAAATGTATAAAACTGGTGTTTCTTTGAAAAAAGTCAAAACGGTTATTTAAAAGCTCACTTTTAACTTAAATGCTATGCTTCAGTTTATGAAATAATAATTTTTACTTTTACATCACTGTAGTTTTCAGCCCATAGTATAAAGGGTAGAAAAATACTACAGACAGGAAAGCTGAATTGTTGGGTTTGATGTCCCGATCAAATTCAAACTGTATGTTGAGGTTTTACACAGAAAACAGGCAACTTGACCTCATCCTCCCAGTCTAATCAGCACGTTCTCTTCCATTCTTGAGAAAATTAACCTCATTCATCATGTTGTGGTCCTATTCGTCCCTACGGCTGGTAGCACTTTCTTTGCTCCTTGTCCTACTTCTGGATCTCAGAGCACAGCTGTCATGGCTTGATGGCACAGTGGGCGCAGCAGCAGGCATGTGAACCAAGTGAACATAGGAAAAGCTTTTACCACTGTACCTTTGTTTGTTTTGGGGTTTTTTGGGTGTGTGGTTTTTGTGTTGTTTTTTTTTTTGTTTTTAAGACAGACTAAATATAAAAGAATCTTCTCTGCCACAGAAACGTCCTGGTAAGTTTTAGGTTTTTAAAGCACAAAGTCTGAATGCTGTTACTCAGGCTATCCACAAGATGAAGGTACTTAATTCACTTACCTGTTTTTCCCCTTCCTTTTCCCGATAATTAGATTTCTCCCCCTCCCCATATTATATAGAGATTCTGACAAAACCTGAAAACTACTAAATATATCACTAAATTCATGAGATGCAAATAACCTCAACAAACAGTAAACAACAGTCTCTGACTTGGAGCCTGAGTCTCCCAGGGTGCAAAGTGCTCTTAATTCCCTCTTGCTGCCGCTGCCTCTTATGAGGAATTCTGCCCGAGAAGACAATCAATCATGGGACTAGAGAAAGTGCTAAATCCCTCTTTTTCAGCCTCTTCCAACTTTTTGTCTTCACACTTTCTTTCTGTTCCCTGTTCAAACTGGGTCTCTCTTCTCTATCTCACGATGAAGCCACCGCTTCATTTCATTACCCATAATTCCACACATCCTGCATTCCTACACTGAAAATAATCAATATAAGCCATCAAAGGAAGAAAGAGTATTTAAAAATATACACCACTATGAAGATGGATGACAGGGCAATAAAACTCAGCACAAGAAAAATCTGATCTGGTAAGTTTGACAAATTTAGAAGAACAGCAAAATCCTTAGTTTCCCTCTAAATGCTGAACAATATTGCTTCCTCGACCCATATATGGTACAGAACTTTTATCTGTAATTCACGCATTTCTTCAACAGGAACAATTTCATCTGCAGAGTGAACGCGATATAGGAAGCCACACTCAAACATGGGAAAATATTTGCAAAAAGCGAGGAAGCCGACTAACCTGTCCAATGGGTTCTTTTGTCGGGGTCTTTCCTCTTCTAGCGGTGCTCGTGGCCAAAGTGGTGGTTGTTTCCATGACTGACGTGGACATCTCAGACTGCATCGCTGTGGCTGTGGACTCGGTTGTCATAGAGGAAGGCACTTCACCAACAAGTCTCACATTTCCTTCTATCACGATGTTGGCATCATTTTCTGCTGCCATATTCAGAACTTTCAAGCCATTGTAGTAAAGACCAGAGAGCTGGCCTTGGAATGGGTGGCCACGTTCCTTGCCTCCAATTTTTATGGTTGCTTGGCTATTGAAGATTGTGAGCTGACGCCCTGTAAAGATAATATTATATACATGCAAAAATGTTGACTGTGAACACTATACTCTACACGAGTGATAACAGATTTTCATGGGGTGAATAATGAGAGCAATAAACTATAAGAAAAGGATTTGACTCATAATTCATTGCTTTTTAATGAGGTGTCCATGAAATGCATAAATTTTGAGAGCGTTTGCATTTTTCTTAATTTGCGACATTTTGGGATTTTTTTTTTTTTTTTTTGCTAAAAGGCCAATCAAATATATTTGCAAATGTGTTTAGTACTACAAACGATACCCCTCTCCCTTTTACCTGAAAGCAGTGTTAAGCTTTTTTGGTGTGTGTCAAGAATGCCAGGTTTCTAATTCCTTAAGACTGTTTTTTCTTCAAGTCTGCCAACATTCCAAAGTTTTTTCCACGCAATACAGCATAGGGCCTATAGCTTTAAGTATGTACATGTGAGATCATGTATGTATAGACATACACAAATATGTATATACACACAGAGTTTATATATATGCCAACAAGTCAGTAGGTCCAGCGAATTTTAAAGACTAAGTTATGCAGTAATCTGTCATATCTCTATATAAGTGAATAAAATATTTACATTTTTAATTAAATGTTTCCTTTTTGTATTTAAATGTTTATTTTCCTTCCACATCCACACTGAAAAGAAACACATGGTTCACACTGAGTATCTCAGAGGCAGATTCAAAAATAGATGTCTGATTGGCTTTCAGCAAGGCTACCAATTAAAATAAAAGATTTTAGATGTAAAAGCGGCTTCAGAAATGATACACATACCGATGGAGAAATCATGGCACATTTCCATTAAACAGAGAAATCCTCAGCAACAGTACCACTCTTAGTAAATAGAATAGTCACTTTAGCAGATTGGTTTCTGCTCACAAAAAGCATGCACACAACTTTAAGTTCCGTTTTAATTAGTGTTTGTTCCAAAATCCCCTTAGAAGGTTGCAAACGTTAAAGGGACTTCATTTTGATTGGCAATTCATATTGCCCACTATTTAAGATACCTACAGTTTAAACAAAATTTTTTTCAGGACCATAATGAAGATATCATAACTACATATATTTTTAGTTAATAATTTAGATGCTGGAACATGTAATATAATCTATGAATGATTTATAATTTTTGGTTAATGTTTGCTATGAGTACCTTCATAGATTGAGTTAGTGGATTATATTTAACAGTCCCTTTAACCTTAAGTTAACAGGGTAAGATTATTAAACAGCTGGTACTTCTAGAAATGTATAGAAATTATTATACAAGGTATGCAAATATTACTCTATATTTTACTTTTTTAAATTTGTTTTTAATTTAGTTTTACTGAAATTTATTTTTTATGTTTAGTAGTGTTACAATGAAGTACTACTTGGTTATGTTCAAATTATTTTTTTATTTGAAGTTTTAATCAATGTTTTTTACCTTTGTCGAGTAGCCATTCATCAACTACTCGACCAAGTCGATATGGAATTCGCTGTCTAGCAATCGCCAGGCGCTCGTTATCATTGTTTCCTTTAAAGTTTAAAGAGACATTTCATTGGTTAAAATCTGTAAGGTCAAAGGTTAAAAGTTAATACTTAAAGCTTGAGCTATACAGTTGCCACATGATTTTTTGAAATTTGGAATTTTAAAAAGTGCTACCTAGAACATTTCATGGTTCAGACTTTTCATTCATTCATTTATTTTATTTTAGCAAACAAAATTATTCCTATGTTAATTGAAAATTAGAAATCTGCATTTGAGCTAGGTTATTAAACTTATGTTATAGACAGACCCAAAAAACAAATTTAAACATCATCGAATGGCTTTACAAAAAATGATCATTGACCTCAGGGTTTTGTCTTTTTTGATGTTTCTTATTAACTAGTTAAACATGTTCAGGTGAAACAGGTTTAAGTTTTCAAAAGACATCCAACCTCTCACTCCAGGTTAGTCATTTAAAGAAGAACACAACTCTTAATCACCATCTAAGGCACACTTACTTCTGCTGTCTAGAAATAGACTGGCCGTAACTTATTTCCTAGTCAGAAAAAATACATTCTTATTCACTTAAATTCCAGAGATTCAAATATATGGTACAGAACAGATCAGGGTATTCACCGTTCAAACATTTTCATAGGACACGTTGACAATGTCTTGAAAGAACACTAAGGCTTTGACAAAAGTGACTTGCTGAAAGGTAGCCTGGTTCTGAAATGTGGAAGCGCTTTAAAATTTAGCAAGAGGCCATCTGTAGCGGGGTTTCATAAATTAAGAACGAACCAGAACTCAGTAATGCAAAACACAAACTTGTCATATTTGCAAAGCGTATCTATTCTCAATCTGTGCAGAGATCTTTAACTTCTTTAAATAAAACAGTGAGATAAAGTAAGGCTGGTACAGTCAGAAAAATATGAGACAATGAGGAATAATTAGCAAATCACTTTAAATATTTATTTCTAATTATAGCTTTTTAAGTTTGAATTATATAAGTTGGGATCCCTCAGAAAACCACGTCTTCTACTTAAAACTTTTCTTAGGAGAATGGTAAACCCATTGGTGGGTTTTGGTGGCAGTAGTATTTTAGACCAACAATACCTTTTTCTTCCATTGTATTGGTTCATATTAGTAAAGAACCTGAGAGATAAGAAGAGCAGATGAGTAAAAAGCAGTCATTCCTAATTCAGGTCTGAATTGAAAAATAAATCTTACTAGCTCAATTGTGCACACTGTCTTTTACTTCAAAACCCACCAACAAACCAAATCCTATATCTGCAATGGAAATGTAAACACAGGACGCAGTAGCCCACGCAGTGCTCAGAAATTCTTTTTTTGAGCGAGAAGAATCCTACTGCTAATTATCAAACCAAAGTATTATCCAAATTCAGAAAATCAATGTTCTAGTTTGTCAGGCAATTATCCCCACTATCAGCACCACCAGCCATAACAGGCTTGCATGGAATAATCACTACCATAGGCCCCAGAAATAGCAAGAGCAACTGCTTCAGTGCCAAAAACCACGGTGGTTTTATGCAGATCCTTATTCTGCACTGACAAGAACTGCTACTTTCCATGTTTCACGTCTCCCCTGTTTTCTTTAGCATAGGCACAGCTCAATATGCCAAAAGCTGATCTATTTTCTTTTGAGAGGATGTCCTTTTCCTATTCACTTTCCAATATAGAATCACAGAATGGTTTGGGCTGGAAGGGACATTTGAAGATCATCTAGTCCAACCCCCCTGCCATGGGCAAGGACATCTTTCACCAGATCAGGTTGCTCAAAGCCCATTCAACCCAACCTTGAACACTTCCAATGACGGGGCATCCACAACTGCTCTGGGCAACCATAGAAGTTGTTCTGCAACTTCTCTGGGCAAATACGCTGCGTGAACTTCTATATGCATGTCAATACTAACAAGGGCATGGGTGCATATATTAAAATATATACACTTTTTTCATATGTATATTTTGCTCTATTCTCAACTTTCAGAAACATTCTCTGTAAAGCAATATTTTACTGAAACTTTCATTTTTCTGCCTTTCCAAGAAACTTAAAATTTAGAATAAATGGCTTCAGAACACAACTCCTGCAATGCTGTAAAAATACAGAATGTCTTCATTTATTTTTTTCCTGTTATGGTCTTTAAAATTACTGCTTTTCATCCTGGACTCCTTCACTCACAACAAACTTCTTGTAACTAAACAGAAATTTAAGTAGCACAGGAAAAACATGAGAAATGTCATGTGATCAACATGGGAACAAAGATAAGTAGTGTGATCCTCCAAGTTTCTGTTCTGGATTTGTACCTTCCATTAAAAAAAAGTATATCTATACCAGTGAGTTAATAATGTATATTCCCTGACAGCCAGTTTCTTTTAATAATGATGTTTAGCTTTTCAATAAGATATTTCTACATCTTTTTTGAGGCATTTAGTTGATTCACTGAATAAGTCCTATTTCCAAAAGGTTTCCTTAACTTAAAACAAATGAATGACGAGGTTTTGTTGCTGTTGGGTATGGGGTTTTTTTGTTATCTATATTTAAGATATAGGCAGGGCTTGGGGGGATTCTTCTATGTTATTTATAAGAAAAGGCTAAATTGTTCAGAAGAGGTTTGCTGGCATAAGGAATCTATTAATCCAATGGAAAGAAGTCTTATGGATGTAGATCATCATTCACTCATCAGATTCACCTACTGTTACTCACTGGATGCCTTTCATGACAAAATGCTCCCTAGACCTCAGAAGAACCATAGTCATGTTGAAATGAAACACTGTTCACAACTGCATATGTTGGGAAGGCATTAAACTCTATGTTGTTTATTCAACCAGTGCGTGAAAATTAGGTGCATTTGTTAGAAGGATCCTCTGCAGTCACCAGTCTGGATCCCTAACGTTATGGCATCTCTCTACTGTAATTCCATTACTAACACAGGATTTATCCTAGACAAGGTGTATTGCTGCCTCCACTTTCACTACTTAGCAGCTGCTCCAGGACATCTCTATGGTGATCATGGAAACTCCTCTGTGAATTAGCAGCATAAATTTAGTCTTGGCCATCTTATACATTTCTTTGAATTATTTCATTAAAAAGTTCATGCAGTATGTACTTTTTTTTTTAAGAATACTGCATCCTATTATAATGTGATTCTATCTATAAATTATGTTTTATACTAACTGCAGCAGTCTTGCACCACTGGGAGCAAAATACAAATGAAAAGCAAGGAAATAACCATCTGATTTGTAAAGGTCACACAAAAAAATAATTGCTGATTACATTAGCCTATCCCTCATCAGAGGAAAAGTGCATTGTCAAATGCATCTCAATTTGACACTATTACAGTAGCTTAAATTCTCCTAGTATATAATATAAATGGAAAGGCTAAGGGGAAATGGTGTGGAACTTATCCAGACTTAGTTTCAAGGAGAACACGTAGGTTTAGTAACGATGAAACCAGCAGATACATAGATAACAACTACTACTTTTAAAAAAAAAAAAAAAGATACTTAGCACTGAAAATAATGGAAACAACATTAAAATCAACAAACAGCCTATTATTACATCCTGAAAAACACACATCTTTTCAATAACTGCTTCTTCCCAAACAGTTGGTTTGGGTCATACACTCAGCTACAATGAATCTGAACAGCCCCACTGAATTCAGTAAAAGTATATGCATTTACTTCATCTGATAATACTATCCTCAGCAGGGAAAACATAAATGCCACATATTGTTTTTCTCAGGAGTATTCAGTGAACATTTTTCATGCTTCCCTTTATTTATGCTTGTTTTTACCAATATGGTGAACCACAAGAAACTTCTTCAGTAAGAACACTTCCAAAAAGGTTAATAAATATTTTCACACTCTAAATAAACCTGTGGCTTTTAGATTTTATTTCTGCTACCTGTCTGAAAGATGAAGTGCTCTGGCAGGCATGCTTTTCAATGCTAATTCATAAAAAATAACTGATATGCCTAAACTTTAATTGTAGACAGCTATGTGACTCCCCAGCATGACACTTCTGCCTATATGGCCAAGATTTCTTTGATTAAAAAAGCTAGGTACGAATTATTCATTCAGGAAGTGCACCGTGACATTGTCTAACCTGATTGAATTCTAGATGCCTTCATTCTTCTGCCAAATAGATAATATTTTGTCACAACACAGTGTTAATTCTGTACGGGCAGAAAGGCTTCAAGGGAATAACAATAATTCCATAGACTCAAGGTAAGCAGAGAGGAGCAGCAAAGGTCAAATCTTTGAGTCGGAGCTAAATCTTGTGGCAAGATTGAGAAGAAGCAGTCCAAAAAAACTTTAATCATACCTTTATATCTATAGGTCAGCTGGGACAAACCAACTATGTGAACTTCACTAATATGTATTTTATCCCTCCTGATTTATTATATTGTCAGTGCTGGAGTGTAATTCTATTTTGTTCTCTGAAATAAAGGTGTCAGTTATTGATGTGAAATAGCAGCATCCTTGAAAAAGAATAAGTAAGAAGGTTGAAAATCGAGAGTCTGTGAAGAACAACCTAGACTAGAGAATATCTTCTTTGAAAGAAAGGCTTTAACAGAATACAAATTCACCTTGTTAGTCTCAGTAATCTGCTAGTGAAATAAATAACGGTGTGATGAAACCAAGGTCTATATCCATTTATAAACACCCTTCTCCCTAGCTTTGCTCATCATGATCTTGACACTGCTGTTTCTGAATCATGACTCCCCTGACATTTGCAGGAGGAAGACAGAGACCCATAGCATTCCTCCAGATGCAGTTAGGGCTGAAACTTGACAGGAGAAAGCCACAGCAACTCTGTGGTACATGGGCAAACAGTCTGCACAGTGTCTCACATGGCCAGGTTAGGAAATGAAAGCACAATCTCGGTAATGGCCCATACTACAGTTCATTCAAATCATCTATTAGTGTGCACACACACTTGTGTATATAAATATATGTTAATGTTGGAATAAACTGGAGATGCAGAGACTGTGGTCTAAAATTTGTAAAACAGATGATTTTGTACGTGCAGCTTGCCTCTTCCCAGCAAAAGAGGGAGTGATATTTTAAGTGCTATCAATTGCAAGCACAAACTTTCACAACTTGCACGTAATTTTGTCATGCTGGTGTTCACACTGGCTCCTTGTCTTGGCCATACATTGATGCTTTCGGTGTCATCATAGTCGCAATGAGAATTGGTGTTAACAATGCAATAGATTCAGACCATAATGCATTTCAAATAGCCAATATACAGACCTACTCTAAGGCTACATCAAGATTCAAACCTAAATAATCTTTAACTGCTGTCTAAGGAATCCAGTGGCTGTGTCTTCATTGCTGTTTGACCAAAGACCCCTTAGAAAGGTCACTTAGGCTAGGGCTCTCCACCCACATGTATGCTGCAGACCCAGAGAATGTTCTCGGACCTTCCACATATGATGATTAGGGTGCGCTAGGGCATAACCTTACTTCACCTGCCACTGTAGTCCTCCAGCAAGTCTTGCTGCTAACAAACTTACCTCCTAAATAGTCTGCAGCACATCCCATCATCTGATCCTGCCTGTTGCCTTCATAAATAGCCCTACTGTTACCTGAAAGCATCTTGTCCTCAGCAGCCATCAGTAAGTTTGCCTTTATGCCTGCAAACACAAGATCACCTTTTCCATCACAACCCCCTGGGTCCAGGATGTACAAGCATGAGACTAAGTTAGATAGGGCAAAGGAGAAGAGGTCCAGGTCCACCCCAGGAAATCACTGTGTGTTGGAGGGGACTCTGACACTGCTCCAACTCAGATTTTTGCTGAGTGCTTACAGACTTGGCTATCTGGTATTTGATCCAGGAATGAGAAAGTTCTGAATGGACCAGATAAAGATGTATGTCTTTTTCTGCTGCTAAAATATGCCAGCTCTACCTGTTACAACGTGTAGGACAACAAGTTGGAAGAGATGGAGGGGGGTAGAGTCGTCAGCCTTGAAGACTGTTGTACGAGGAGTTACATATCCAGAAGGCTGATTTGGGCCTCCTCCAGTGTCCAAAGGGAAGGCAGGCACACAGTTCTAGGATGTGTAATTTTTTCCCATTGGACATCTTGAACAAATCTTACCATCAGCTTGGTGAGAAGATAAAAGTGCAAAGAAACTCTGAAGTTAGAGAAAAAACCTGTAGCAGGTAAGTAATGAGTGCAACTCTACAATCCCTTACCTTATTCCAGAAGAGCTAACCTATAAAAAAAAGAAACCATCATGAGGCACAACTTCTCCAGACATTAACGTGTCAAATCTGGCAAGTTCGTATTAAATGACCATAAAATAGCATGGTCGTTTTCACCCTACAGGGACTCCCAAATTCCTTATAATGAATATCAGGTATCCCAAGAGGATATTCTGCTTACACAATGACTGACAGCAGTCTTCATAGCAGAGTGAAATATCTCAACGGTGGCTTATAACGCTTCTGAACACAAAGCAAAACTTACATTGCTTTAAAGAAGAATCCAATTATCAGATTTATTGGAAGGTGTATGTGTCAGTTGCTTCCCATTCTACTGATACTACAGACTGTACCAAAACATCTTGTGTTCACCTGTAAGCTTCTTGTTTCATGCTTGCGTATTAAACAAATTAAATCATATTTTTACAACTTTCTACAGGATAAAACTGAGAACTCCTATTAACCTCTCAGAGAGGTCTGAACCTTCACTTCAAATCAACTACCTTCCACCCTGTTTTGTTTTTGATTATTTTTCACTGGATTAATTAGTAATTAAATGAATAGTGTGCTCTTCCTGACTCTCCCTTCCTCACTATAATGCAATATCTGTCTCAGTTTGTGCACTGTTGGATTACTTACTTTGAGAGATTGGTGTATTATATCAAAAGCAAGCAAGAGAAGATGAAAAGCAACGAGAAGGAGATAAGAAAACATAGGACTTGTCTGATAAATTAAAGGTCATATTTTGTTATCAGGAGTTTTAAAAAGATCCTTTGTACTGCCTGTGCAGCATTTAAGGAGCTAATATTGTATGGCTACTGCTAAAATAGGCAAGAAAATTGATAGAAATCATTAAAGAGGAAGATTAAAGTATAAAAAAATGAATTATTATAAGTACCGTACCTTGCCCCACATCACTTCAAGAGTGACATTTTGCAGTTCTCCAAGGTAAAAGGACTCTGAACTGTTTCTAAATCATAATGTCACAACATTTAAAGTTACTTTTCCTATAGAAATTTAACCAGAAGTTGATTGTAAGCAGTTTCTCATTCAATAGATTTTCAGCCGCTGAAAAAAGAAGAATATTTCAACACACTATATTTAAAATTAGCCAGGTCTGAGATAGTAACTACTGAATGTGTTCTTCTGACTTTTGCCCAGGTAGCAATCTGGATGATCTTCATTTCATGTTAGCACAGAGTTGCTATATAGAACATCTCTTGACAGAAATAATACTCACATTTTATAAATGAACAATGGCAAATAGAAAACACTCTTCTCCGCTCTTATTTTAAATTTCTATTGGTCTGTAACCCCATGAGTATCCAGTATTGAGACAGAAGCCATCAATAAGAAAGGTGCCTGAGGACTGGAGGAAAGCCAGTGTCACTCCAGTCTTCAAAAAGGGCAAGAACAAAGACCCAGGAACCTACAGGCTAGTCAGCCTCACCTCCATCCCTGGAAAGATGATGGAACAGCTCATTCTGGGTGTCATCTCAAAGCATCTGGAGGAAAAGAAGGTTATCAGAAGTAGTCAACATGGATTCACTAAGGGGAAGTCATCTCTGACTAATCTGATAGCCTTCTATGATGGCATGACTGGATGGGTGGATGAGAGGAGGGCAGTGGATGTTGCCTACCTTGACTTCAGCAAGGCTTTCGACACTCTCCCACACCATCCTCACAGGCGAGCTTAGGAAGTGTGAGCTAGATGAATGGACAGTGAGGTGGATTGAACAGTGGCTGACTGAGAGGTAGAGCCCAGGGCGTTGTGATTAGTGGCATAGATTCTAGATGGAGGTCTGTAATAAGTGGTGTTCCCCAGGGGTCAGTACTGGGTCCAGTCCTGTTCAATATATT
>VZSZ01003742.1:799265-893289 GCA_013398815.1 Ibidorhyncha struthersii
CCCTTCCAACCCCTATCATTCTGTGATTCTTATCTTATTAACTATGCGCAAGCCTCCTAATTAAGTTTAATCACACTGCAAGTTCTGAGGATGGAATAGGACAGACTGTCAAGAGGTCGTTGCTCGCATCATTGCATTTTATTGTAGTCAGTGAAAGGCTTTGGGAAATTCTATATTTTTTTATATATATTATTTCTGGACCTTTTGCAACACAGAAAGTTGTCTGAAACAATTTAAAAAAAAAAAAATCTTCTGGGGTTAAATTCTGCTCTTGGTTATGTGATTTACAAGTGAAAATAAGAGTTGGCCTTCAGTTCTGATCATCAAAGCCACTGCAATTGAACTGCTCTAGCAGACCGTTTGGAGGCAATTCAGGGTGCAGTGAGGATAATTTCATGCTCATTACATGACCAGAGACTTAAAAAAATGTAAGAAATCCAAAGCAATCAGCATCAACCCTCACCAAGAGCAGACAAACTAACTTGACTGCAACTGCAAATATTAGAAGCGTTGATTTCATGTTCTTTCACAAAGCCTGAAAATGCTAGATTTAACCACCACTATGCCCCAGAGTCCTGGACTGTACAGGTACTTTGTCACGCTCGCTACATCTGCCGAGGCTGCATAAGCTCGTTCTTCTAGGGATATGCATGATTACACACAAGCCAATGGAAACAACAAAAGTGAGTTCGTTATCTGGACAAGCCTTTGCCAAGGAGAAGAAACCAAATGCACCCATACAGATAGAAAATGGCATTTAAGAAATAAAAATCTGTTCTGTGTCAGCAGTGCAGCAGAAAAAGTAGCCTTTGGCCAAAGCAAGCTCCAGACTTTCGGTTCTGTCTAAAAGTGGCATTTCAATTTATATACTTATGCCTTACAGACATTTCACTATAAAAGAATAATCTATTTCAAATGGAAAGGTTTAAACTTGTACACATGGCGGGGGGGAGGGGGCGTGGGCTTAACGCTTTTGGCAAGACATAGAAACAGAAACTGTAAATAATAGAAACAGATGCTCACTGAGATAAAAGCTAAGGAGTGCTTTAGGACCACAGAACTATAATGAGCAGTCCACCACGCAATGGCCACGGGTAGACCCCCAGCAGCGGTTTAGCTTTGTCTGTTAAAAGGTAAAATACTCTGATTCCCTAATTACATCTTTTTTAAAAAAAAAAAGCTTCACTAATATTTCCATTTAAATTAAGCTGTGATGTGTAGCACGTAATACATGCTACACGTGATATGTAACTTCTATGAAATACAGCTTTTTTAAAACTCTGCAAAGTGTTTCAATTAGCTAAGTATTTTGCCCTTGTGATTGTTTCGTCTCAGTTTTCTGTACAGTCTAACTGAGAAGACTGCGAATTATTGTGAAACATTTTATTGTGCTTTGAGATTCTGATTTTGAAGAAAATTGAAAACTACATTGCTTGAATGCTCTGGATTTCTATGTCCAAAACTTCTATAGTTTCCTTCTTCTATGATTTAGGAAGTTCTCAAGGGAGGGGAAAAGATGGGTACCATAACATATCTACCACTTTCCTGAAATCTGTGCTTCAGGACTTCTTGCATTCTCTGTGTAAAAATAGGAGAAAGGTCCACTACTGAATAAAGCGCCTATGAGGGCAGATAGGTATGAGAAAGGCTGTCAGTGTTGTCACCAACCACTCCAATGGAAAGTCCATTTCAGTGCACCCTACTCTGCAAAAGCACTTACAGACACGGTAAACATCAACCACAGAAGTAATTCTTGGGTGCCTTGCTAAATCACAGCCTGAAAAGGCCTTTGAAGCTACTGATCTCTTCTTGGATGTCTTCAGGTGACAGCTGGTGTCAAGGTAGCCTTGAGCAACTAGAAGCCACTGACTCCAATGCCAGATCTAACATATGGATCTGACCTGCACCAGCTAAATCAAGATATCCCAATTCTTTAAGCTCTTGCCAGAACACACTTGCATATAAGGAGCTACTCTTAACAAGACCACGTTTTAGATGGACAATAGAAAGCTAGAAGCCAACTTTTGTGTAGGTCTAAATTTATTGGCTTAATTTTCAGAGTTAATCTGAGTTGAAACACCAGAATGAAAAAACAATCAGTATTGAACTATTTAAGTGCATATGAATTTGCAAGGAAATACGTAATCACTAGTCAACTGTCAATATGTTTAATTTTTCATTTTCTTTTGCAAAAATCTGTTTGCTGATGCAATATCCGGAAAGTAGACTCTACTTCTACTTTGAAACACTTATGAAAAGTTAAATGGGGAAAAGATCAACTTTTGAGAGAACATAGCTCTGCTAGCACAATTTACACATCCATTTTTTCTCAGGAAACCACTTGACCTTTTAAAAACATACCGAAACTCACTATGTTGAAGAAATTAGATAAGGATATTACCGTCTTTCCAGCTTTATGAATTCTAGTAACTTCTCTAACACGAAGCACTAACGCATTATTAAAATATAATGCAATATGCTATTTAAATTATTTTTAGTTTTAAATGACAGTACTGAGAATGATGAAGTATTAAATAAACATCTAATTCTACGCAGATAATACACTAAAAGCTAAAATGTGCAGATGGCTTACTAATAAAATATAAGGTATTCCATCTAATATTTTCAAGACAAAATTCAGGACTCTAAGAAGGAAGGACTACGTCATTGCATCAATCCACTGTCCACCATCACCCATGAAAGTACTGCCATGGAATCAATAGATTATATGGGAAAAGGAAACTGCCTACCATCCTCGCTTTTATTAATACACACATAGATTTGCCACTGCTTCTAAAGTAGAACACTAGAACTTATAAACAAACTTTCATGGCTAAGAAACAAACTTTCATGGCTAAGGCTGAAGTAAATCCAATTAAGATTAAAATATGTCTAACTGCCAGGATGGATTGTTGCCAGTAGTAAAGCACAAGGCTGAAACATGGTTCTGACAAAGACTGGAGTAACATCCTGTTTTGTTTTCTGCACGGAACACCCATGGTGGTCATGTCCACAGAGCGATGGCAGATAAGGAAAGCGTACATACAGCAGATTATTTTTGACAGACTCTTGCAACACAGTTCATCTCTCCAGCTCAGCTGGAAAAGCAGTACACAGGCTCACTCCATAGAATGCTCTGTAACTAAAGTCAGCTACTGGAAAAAATACACGTAACAAACTGTGAGATATCGGATAGAATGGCTAAGCAAACAGCTAACTAATAATAATTTTCCTAGCTACCAGGATTTATGGATGTATAAATACACAAAACTGAGAAAGAGAAAGGTACATGATATGTTAGGATTGGGATAATACTTTCAGTATTCTCTTTCTGCTCTTTTGCAAACACGTTCTCAGTTTAATGCAATAGGACTGATGTGTTTAAGGCAGTGTATAACTGTTGTTTAGTACAGTAATACTTCTGGACATAGAAATTATTTCTGGATATAGAATTTATACCTAGGAACATTCTTTTTTTCTGGTATGATCTGGTTAATTCCAGGAAAAGTATAGTTATTTCTGCATTAAGAACACAATGCTAGCATAGCACTTAAATATTCTTATATTGATAGTACACTCCTAATAGAGACACAGGTATAATCTGATCTGCATATCACAGGATATTAATATTGAGCCACTTGATCCTGTATTCAGCCATAAAACTATTGTTTGGTTAATCCATAACCTGTAACAGGCTCAAACAAGTCTTCCAGGAAAATATCATCTCCTAACGTGATGACACACGGTAACAGAAAATCTTTCAGCAGTGAATTCTAAGGCTCACTGTTGAAATTGTGTGCTTTATTTCTTGCATGAATTTCTTAGTTCTGTTTATGGCTTTCTAGGAACAGCTAAACAGCACTATAAGCATCTAGTGTTTTCTCCCCCTGAAAGCACTTATACTGTAATCAAGTCACTACTTAGTTTTCTTTTTGACACTATGAATCAGTGGACATAGAACATCTTTTGGGCTCGTTACACATCCTCCAATTTTATTTTTTTTTTTTCATAGAACCCAGGTACAGACTTTGATACCTGTTCCAGAGCTGGCTTCAAAGTGCTGTAAAGGGTTATAAAATCCTCCCCAATTCTTACATTTTAGGTTTTTGTGCCCACAAAGCAATTTCCATGAACTCCTTTGTTACAGAATCACATGATATTTCATACAGAGCAACCAGAACGATGAGATCCCACAAGTGCCTTCTAAGAATTCTACACATCCAGGACATTGTCTACATTGCTGTACCCTTTGTTCTTTGCTTTGGCCTCAACCTTGGCACGTAGCATTGCTGCAGTCTAACTTTCTTTAAATCCTCCTGGCTTCCCAAGTGATCATGTTCACACACCACAATTGCCCTGCCCTCGCTATTATTTACCACTTTTTTATTTAATCTCTGTAACAGCCACACGTCAGCAGCGATGACTTAACGCAGACGTCCAGGCCACTTATAGAAGTGTTGGATATTTTTGAGCCCGGTACAGAACCCTGTAAAACCCCCCGGACACGTTTCCAGTCAATGAACACTCCTCACTGCTGTTTGTTCTGTGCAATATTGAGTTTATTACCTCAAGCTGACTAATGAAAAATTAACTGTAATCACTGCTCATCACTTTCATGAAGAGTATCCATCAGCTTTGGGACTGACAATGAGATGCGTGGCTGTGATATGCAAGCTCCCCAAAGTCACTGCAACACCAAACACTGCTGTGCTGCACCTCTGTGGGTGGTTGTTTGGCTCATAAAGGATGATTTATACACACACGATACCTGTGAGCACCACAGAAGTTAAAAACGGGAGGAGGAACCCTGAAACTGAGCCGGAAAGATCTCTGTCCAAATCCTTCATGTGTACCTCATCCTACCACAGCTTTTTCGAATTGACGGTGCAACCATAGCACTGTCTTCAGTCTGAGTTTGCATTTTAGTTCAGACAAAAAACACACATGAATTTGCATAAGAGAGAACTACAGGACTAGGCCCCTATAGTGAGATGCTCGGGAATCCTTTGGTTGAAAATTGCTGAGAGGCAATTGCTGTGCTCTGGAAATGAGAGCATATATTCAAGATTTAGCCCTATACTCAGCTACAGTTAAACTTTTAGTACTGTTTGTTCTTTTGAAAAGGGCATATTTATTCTACTCTCCCTATTGTGCAACTGTAATTTAAAAATTTTAAACTAGTAGTCTATTAATGCCTGTCAGTTCTGTAAAACAGGAAAATCAGAATTGTTTCCATATATATAATTAACCCTGACAACATTGTGTTTCATTTAGTTTATTAATGTCCACTAAACTTGACGCTGCACCAGAAAGACCATTTATCTCCTTAGAAATAGTCCACAGAGGAAAATAAACCATTCATATCTCAATTAAACCAGTCTGTAAAAGCATAATTTCACTGCCTTTGATTCAGTTAACTTCTGCTTGTAAGGGGTTGAAATCAGGATGCCGTTCACAATGTTTTGTGTTTCTGGCACAGCAATGGATGGTCAATTTCTGCCCCAAATCTATTTGAAATGGTGTATGCTACAGAATCTGACTCTTGTGAAGCTCATAAGGGTTCTAGGTTATATAAATCATACAAGCTTTTCAGTCTTTTTTCTGACAGGTAGGAGAGACTGCAAAAAAGACCCTCTGGTTTAGCTACACCTCGCTAGGGTCAAGGTAACTCTTTGAACACTCCTGTAACACTCTGAACTTACTTTTAAATGCACGATACAATACAATAGTCCTGTAGAACTGGTTACAACCAAGTTGCCATTAATCACAAATCCAAAGTATTACAGAAAAAGTTATTTTGAAAGTGTGGACCTTGCGGTTGCACAATGTTTTCTTTTTGTGACCAACAGGGCTTAAGACTGCAGAACACTAACCACACAGCAGGATGAAGAGACGAGTGTACGCCTTCACTCCTGTGTTCACGCGGTACAAAGCGGGAGAAAGAGTCTGAAGTATGTATGTCCTCATACATTCAAACCAGCAATGATCTGTGGCCTCCTGGATACTTGGGTAATGTGGTTCAGTCTCTTGAAAAACATATCTAGGACAGAGCAGGTTGCTGTCTTCCCTGCTGCAGTATGAATTATAGCAACTGCTTCAGAATTAGTTTAATGGAAGTTCTTATCCTGAAGACATAAAGTACTATTCTGCTGTCACACCTCACAACACCGGTAAAATATATCTGGGGACACGTGCACAAACGTACCCCAAATTAAAAAAAAAAACAAACTCATCTTCTGAGAGCACCTAAAACACAATAGCACCACAGAGAAATTAATTTTGTTTTCCATATGATAGATTGTCTGGTGGGAAGGCTCAACGCTGCATTGATTTGTTCTGTCCTGAGAAAGGCTCCCATTTCAGACTGAATTCAGGGTTGCCCCAGAAGCTAATGGAAACAAACTGCATCGCAGCGTACAGGGCAGCAGTACAGTATTGTACTCTTCTCTTGCATGCTCTATCAGCCACCGGGAGCATTAATACCAGTCTTAGAGCAAGAGCATGCGTATGCCCACCAAGTAAGGCATCTCAAGTGAGAGGCACAGTCACAACCATATCAACTTAAGTGTTACACAAAAGTAATTTTACTGCAGTCAGTGGGTATTCGTTTGACTCCGTGAGTGACACGGTACGTAAAGTCCTACGTAATCATGAATGGGACAGCTATGAACCTACTAGAGGGAAGGCTGAAAGGAAAGAGAAACAGAGGAATCTGGTGTTCAAAACTTTGCATTGACAACAAGATCCTACCACTGGGAAAGAAAAGAAAGATGACAATTATCTTTTAAGACATTGATTCTATCAGATATCAACATTGTATTGTAAAGGAAGCTACTGAGTAGCTAAAATTCCTTGGTAAAGAATTCATTGGTTAAAAAGAAAACAATTCGGTCACCACATTGATCCACCATTTTGAACTTATTCTGCTACATTGGATAAATTGTGATACTGTGGGTTACATGGAAAACTTATGTCAAACCAACTAAAAGTGTGCAAAAGAATCCCTACATATTGGCAGTGTTTCATCTTTCATGATCTAACTTTTATTGGGATTGTTAATAGATAATGGTCTTCCTGAAGAGGTGAATGGGACCAGCTGTGGCACATTTGCCATGTCTCATTCTGAGATCTGTTTTCACTCCCACTTTCTTCCTCTAACTTGAATCCCCACAGCTTGCGGTCTTCTTCAGAAATTCCACTTCCATATCACCCTGTGCCTAATTAAGGTAAAGCAGGTATGGGCATCATCCTTTGCCACAAGACACAAAAAGAACAGATATCTGTTTCTTTCAGTATTTTAGAACACCTTTTTCTGAATCACTGCTCATTTGACATTTTCTTTCTCCTTCTAAACTAGATGCATTGTGGCACCTTGCAGTATTTAACTGAAAGGTGTTATACCTTCTGTGATCAAGTAATGACAACCATGCCACACATTTTATCAAGATCTGAATTTAATTACAGGATCTATCAAGTCTAAGAAGAGATGAGCCTTTGTATTTCACCAGGATATCCAAGATGAAAAATAAAGGAAAAAAGAAAATCTGTCTGCAGACTTAGAGAAGCGTTATTATATAGCATTATCTGACAGAAAACCCTGATAAGCTGTCAAATTAAAAAGCTGATTTGGGAAACTTTACTGAAACCACTTTTTGAAAAGAGACTTACTGTAGTGTCTTGTTTGGGTATCACCTAGGCTCTTTAAATAAAGATGACAGCAGGATAGAGCAATTTCATAATCTCTCAAAGGGCAGCAGTGCTTTTAAAAAAAAATAAAAATATTTCATTGACTTCGGAGAAGCTGTAACAGAGGTTCACCCAAAAAGAATGGGAAAACAAATCACCATTTTTGTTAACATCAATCTTTCACGCAAACAATAAAATTACACTGAAAGGGAGACCTAGATATATGCTGAAAAATACATTTAATCATAACCAAAGAGTAGTCAGAGCTGTATGAATCAGAAAAAGACGCAAGAAATCAGTTATGCAATTACATGTTGGCAAAGGTATGGTAGTACGCTGGCCTAGATACATCCATTACTTAACTGCTGGTTTGTGGCTCTGTAACTAAGATTAATTTTTAATCTATTTTGATTTGTGCTAAATTAGTTTCTTGCATCTTACTATACTCTAGAGAACTTGCTGAAGTGAGTTTCACAGATTTCCTTGTCTTATTTGTAATTCTCTATGCCATTATTTTACACACTGGTATAATGCCTTCTTTTATTCATATTATAACTGAACATAATTGTATGAATACAGGTAGACATCAGCTGCCTGTAATATTCATTGAATATTTTGTGCAGTTCAAAAAAAAAAGCTATTTTAGCATTGCTTTGGATAAATAATGAAAACAGCATAGAAAAGTTAATTGTCAGAAACATTTTTTGATTGATCATGAGTTGACTCAAATTAATACAAGAACAACTAAAAATAAGTCTGTAAATCACATTCTTGATTTCAAAACAACAAAATCTGATGAAGTGAAGGAAACCAGATTATGTAATCAGTCTGAGGGGCTGGACTCAGCCAGGAAGGACACTTGAAAATTCTTTAAGCTAAAGTATTAAAATAAAAATTTTGTATATATATTTGGACTTGCACCTGCAAGATTAAAAATATACAAGGGGAGACCTACATGGCTGAATAACTACACTATCATAGACTATATTATAAGAGGTTAAAAATCTAGACTTGCTCAGCAAAGAAAGCACTGACATTCAGAATCTGAAACAGAAATAAATACAAAAGTAAAGTTGCCAAAACTCAAGCTCAAAGGACCTTTCAAAAAAAGTAAAATAAATTTAAAAGCCAGATATTCTTAAGTGCTGTAAATGAAAAGAAATCATGGAAAGAAGAGGAGTCGCTTTGTAGTAAGGTTGATGACAATCCAAGGGAGCAGACTGGATTGGCTAACAGGAATGTGTCTATGAAAATGTAGATCTCCACAGCTCAGAAGAAAGAAACTCACATATACTTAATGAACCTGTGGGGTCAGAAGGCAAGGAAGATCTTTATCCCAGATCTTAAAAATAACAAGCCAGGAGATTTTAAATACAGCTATCCAATGGGGCATGCTACTTCTTGAATTAGAGAACAGAACATGTAATAGCTTTATACGAAAAGGGGAAAAGCGCCAACCAGTCAAACTATTTAGTCTTGGAGAGGGTCCAGCGAAGGGCTACAAAGATGATTAGGGGATTGGAACATCTTTCATATGAGGAGAGGCTGAGGGATTTGGGTCTCTCTAGTCTGGAGAAAAGAAGATTGAGGGGGGATCTTGTTAATGCTTTCAAATGCTTGAAGGGAGGATGCCAGGGGGATGGGAGCAGTCTTTTTTCAGTGGTGCCCATTGATAGGACGAGGGGTAATGGGCACAAACTTGAACATAGGAAGTTCCATCTTAACACGAGAAGGAACTTCTTTACTTTGAGGGTGGTGGAGCACTGGAACAGGCTGCCCAGAGAGGTTGTGGAGTCTCCCACTCTGGAGACATTCAAAACCCGCCTGGACGCTGTCCTGTGCAACCTGTTGTAGGTGACCCTGCTCTGGCAGGGGGGTTGGACTAGATGATCTCCAGAGGTCCCTTCCAACCCTGACTATTCTGCGATTCTGTGATTCTGACCTTAGCCACACAGTGCTTTAGAACCAATTCAATAGGAAAGAATTAAAGACATGGAAGCCATTAGAAAATGAGATAAGATGCAAAACTTTACCAAATCATGTTAGACCAATCTAATAGCTGTATTTGATAAGCTAACTGATTTTCTAGATGAAGGAAATGAAGTATATCTAATTTATCTGGATTTCAGTAAAGCATTTGATATGATGCCATGTAGCAAATCATTGATTAACTGTGTAAAACATAGAGGAGTATAAAAATTGTATGGTAAAGACCTGAATAAAAGAAGACAACAAGGTATAGCATTGAACAAGGCGTTTTTCCTCTCCTCCTTCTGTTCTGCTCTCTCTCATGTAGGAACCACTGCCTGATATCCTGCTTCTGCACCTATTGACAGGCTTCTGAACACACGGGCTGCTTATTTTAGGTCACACTCGAGGTGCCTGTCTTCCCAGGATGCAAGCCCCTTCCAGGAAGACTACATTGCAGTCCTCTTCTCCCTAATACTTCCACTTCATTAAGGTGTCGTGTTCAGCTTCTTGGTGAATCATTCACACAGATGATAAACAGTCATTATATATCACATTCAGACCCGCCAATGTGTCAACTATATCATATTCTGGCCCTTCTTGTTCCTTACCATATTACCTATATTTGAAAGCTAAAAATTCTCAAGAGATAGTAGGTCACTCAGACCTATCAAAGGTCTTCCAGTGTTTTGGAGAGCTGACGCCATCTGGTTGAATGGCTGGAAGATCTACATGTGCTTAAGTCAAGCAAATATAATAAACTAAATGCCGAGTTCTACATTAAATTAACAGGATGAGTATCATGGTGAATTCCAAAACTGTGTTAGACTATGCCATAGGAGCTACCACAGAGGCCACTGCAAGTATGTAAGGAAAATCAGTGGTTTTCCCCACAGGAAAACTACCAGGGTGGAACTCCTAAGACAGTACCTGAGATGAGTTCCAGGACCAATCTTCTTTGGTATTTTCTTCACTGATCTCAGTATAAAATGTCAACCACACAATGAAATCTGCAGCATAAAACTAGACATATTAGTTACTCTGAAGAGGCTGCGGATATCAGTCAAGAAGAATTGAGCCCTTCTAAGTTAATAGAAGTGATACTAAAGCTTATACTACAAACTGCAGGTCACCCACTTAAGATAAAGGACCAGTCACACAATTTTTTGTGATAAATTGGGATATTATGAGAAGTCCCGAGTAAAGACGCTCAAAGGGTATACTAATCAACTGCAGAATGATATTGAGCCACCCAATTTTGGGGTATGAAAAGGGAAAACATCTTAGACTGCATCAGCAGCGATGACTTTCAGCATTAATATCTTCATATATCTTCACATAAGGTCCTAGTGTTCTCACTATTGTCCATTTCCAGCCACACGTGCTTTTGAAAAATGAATTCAAAACAAAAAAAAAAAAAAAAAAAGAAAGGCTATTATGATAAGCAGAGAAATAAGAAAATATTTTGTGAAAAGACATACAAGAACAAAGTGGAATGAACTAGAAAGTGTTTGGACTGGAAACTGAAAGAAAATTTCTAAGCGCAGGAGTTTGGTTCTCTGAGAGGGTAACTCAGGAGAAATCTGTGTGAAAAAGCAGACTTGACCCAGTATGTTTTTCTTTCTCATTTCTTACGCTCTTCTATCACTAACATAACTTTTAAATACACATGGGGAAAAAAGAAATGGGAATGGGGGGAAAAAAAACACAAACCAACAAACCACTAATACTTTAGAGGGGAAGTGGGCCATTGATTTAAATACAGTTCCATTAATATTTTCTTTAGCATTCTAAACATTCTCAGAACTTACTTGTTTTCTGACTGCTAATGAAAATAATCCATGACCTGTCTATAGCATTAAACCTTTGTCTTGAGCCAGTGCAATTAATTCAAAATATTTTCGATAAGAATTCCAATAATCTCAACTGTGTGTATTATCTTTCATACATCAACTTTTCTTTTGCTGTTATGATGCCTATCCAACAGAACAAGTTGATTTTTTTAACTTTGGGACAAGAATGAAAAATGCTTTGATAAGTTAAAACATTGTTTAAGCTAGTGATTTTACAAAATCTCTCCCTCTTAGAAAAAAAATGCAAGTAAATTGCATAAACCACTACATTTTTCACATTTAAATTTTAGTAGTGTAAAAATTCAGGATTTTTTAATGCTTGTGTTTTAAAATATATTTTGGGGGTTTTTAAATACCTTTCATTTTTCCTTTTTTCATTTTCTTTTATATTGCCTGTCAAAGGAAGCATACATTGTTTTTTTAATTCTTCACTAATCTTTGTCTTCTCTAGTAATCTTGAAATCTTCTCTAGTACAGGCAGTATATATGTTTTCTAACTTTTTTATTTTTAAAATCAATGTTAATGAATATATAACTTAAGGTTAAATGATCATACTTCCATTGAAAATCAATGGATTTACTCTCTTGATTTTCATTAAGTGGGAATCTGTACCTCTGTTCTCCCTAAGCCAGTGTCTGATCCATGAAAGAACTCTGCTTTTTTTGTTGTGCAATTTCTTTCTGAATATTTTCACATAAGGAACTTTGTCAAAGACTTCATGCAAATAATAAAAAAAAAAAAGGCATGTTAACTCATTCATATTTATGCCCCTTTATCCCTGATCAAACCAGATTAGGTTTAACTAAAATAGTTACCAGCAGACACTCCCAGATGGAGACCTCACCATAAACAAAAAACCCAGGGAGATGTGACTGCATGGACACATGAAAGGCCATAGAAGGTATTGATAAGTTTTGCTTTCCAAATCTGAGAGGATGAGACATTACTTGGTAACCAAGGAAGTATTGACTTAGCTGGTATTTCTCCCATTCTTTTTTTATGAATTCCTTGGGCTAAATACTTTAGACCCACATCTACAGCCTGATTTTATATATATGCATAAATTTGTACATAAAAGTATTCACTTGCACTGTATAATTCATCTTCTGCATATTCCCAGATGGAGAGTTCCTGAAATGTCCTCCTGTTCTTTCCAAACCCTGTTATCTCCAAGAGAAGTAAAGTATTATGAGACGTCCTTGCTTCATTGGCACTGCTCGTTTCTCACAGCAGGAAAATGACATACAAAACAGGAGACATTAGGCAATATCTGTTTCACAGAAGCTTAATTGCTGTGAACAAAACTTAAGCCTTTTCCACTGCATTTCCCTCCTGGGCAGAAAGGTAGTCTTCATTTTGTCTTTGGGAGTGTTGCCCCCACCAAGTAATGAGAGACTGCTCCGAGACTGCGAGCTTTGCAGCTCATCAGAAGAGGGTGTTCTTCATATCCTCTACGTCCACCATCAGGACTGCCTTATCAAGGTGACAGATCTGACTGTAAAAGCGTCAAAACTGACCATAGCAAAGGAAAGCACGTGAGAGAGAACCAAGATGCGTTCTTTTACCCAAAGGAGGAAGCAAGTGAGAAAAAAGGTAAAGACGATGTGTTGCTGGATAAATAAATAAATAAATAGGATTCAGAAGGCTTATATTATTTCACTGTGGGAAACACCCTGAAAGTCCCATGTCCTAACAGCAGTGTCCAGGGAGGTTTAAAAAAATTACCCTATGGCAAATGCAAGGCAAGGCACCATTTACTTGTTAAGTTCCTACTTCGCCTTGACCATTACAATGTTGTATGGATGTGGTGATAACAGGCTATCTGTCCATCTTATTAGAATATTCAAAAATATGTTTATGAAAGAGTTCAAGATCTCTCCTGGCCACCACACTTATGCCTGAGAAGCAGATCTTTGATTCTTTTCAGAAGTGGCTCTAGGGGCTTGAATTTGGAAGGTATTTCTAAGCCAATGGTATGCAAGTTAGACAGCTACATGGATTGCTTGGGAAATACTCATCCATTCTGGAGAAACAAATGTAATGACACAAATGTCTCCCGTTAATTTTATGGTCAATCTGAACACACAAGACCAAGACAAATGGATAGTACTTATCCTAAATAGGATAAATGCAAAGAGTCAGCTATTACCATGTAACTTAAAGTCAAGTGTACCCCATGAAAAGATGACAGACACTTTATCTATTTTCCAGAATACAGGGACCAAGAAAAGCATTTAAATGAGACATCCTTTTCCCCTATCCCTTGGATGTTCTGCAATAACAACCTTTGGCCCACAGATCCAGAAAAAGTCCCTAAGACATGTGTGCTCTCAAATGTTTAACCTTATGTGATAAAACAAAAAGAACAAACCCAAAACCCAGAACAGAATTATTCTGTATTATACCAAAGTCCTAAGAGCTTCAGCTGCCAGTTGCCATATTGCAGAGGTACTTGGCACTAACCATAATGTCAGCCTGCGGTTTGATCTTCTGCCAACATACATGGACTCTCACACAGGTTCTTCTTTGGTGTGTATGCTCGATCATAAATTATACTCCCCAATCACAGGGATACATCTGTTCCAGCAGTCTGGCAGTGCTTTGGACAATCTCTTGTGTGAACAATGTGTGCAAGATGCTCATGCTCTCAGATCTAGGTCTGTCAGACACATCCCTGACGATGTCTGCTGACCCATGGGGTAACATGAGGACAGCTGCAACTCAGTTATGCTTTTCTAAGGCTGACCAGAGATCCAAGGATGGACAGGAAGGCTTTGTTTTAGACATTTGCCTACACCAAACTGTATCTTCCAGACTGCTGCAGGGTCCCAGAAACTGCTGAGTGTTCCCAGCAATCTGAACAGTTTTGAAACCATAGACCAGTTGGCTGATTTTTAACAGATCATCTTATATCCAGAAAATTCTGCACCAGCCTGATTTATGATGGAAGTCCTGAAGAGTACGTTCCTGCTGGTAAAATGATTGGTTGCGCCATGTTTTTTAAAAAGAATCAGCATTGGGCAAACTCCCTTTGACTGCAGAAAGTGTAGAGTTATTCACAGAAAAGTGATTTTGAAAATCCTTCACAATACATGGTGATTATTGTAGCTTTAGAAAGTCACCTAGCTCGTTCCAATATACATTCCCAGACTAGTAAAATGCACACCCTTCACTACTAAGGGAGGAAAATTAGAAAATTGAGAAAATTGTTTTTCTTGTTAAATAGATATGGTTTTGAGAACTGCTGTGAGAAACAGTTTTTTTTTTTCACCCATTTGATTTGAAACAGGTTTTCTTTCAGGTAAGGAAGAAAAGGTTGTTTCAAATTAAATGAAATGATTTGTTCTCAGATTACCTAAATCCCTTATAAACACCAGGCAATCTTGACATAAAAAGTCCTAACATTTTATTTAAAAAATACTGAAATTAATATTTTGACATTACTAAAACCAATTTCCTAATATTTTGTTTTTTCCTTTGGCCATAATTGTTAGTTCCGTTTGACCCAAATTAACAAGTCCTTTGGTTTTCTACCATAAATGAATTCTTAGCAAATCTACATTTCAGGGTAGAATTATTACCTAACTGGAGTTACAATGTGCGCTTGTAGCCCAGAAGGCCAACTGTATCCTGGGCTGCGTGAAAAGAATCGTGGCCAGCAGGTCGAGGGAGGTGATTCTGCCCCTCCACTCCGCTCTGGTGAGACCCTACCTGGAATACTGCATCCAGCTCTGGGGCCCCCAACATAAGAAGGACATGGACTTGTTGGAGCAAGTCTAGAGGAGGGCCGGCAAAGACGATCAGAGGGCTGGAGCACCTCTTCTCTGAAGACAGGCTAAGAGAGTGGGGGTTGTTCAGCCTGGAGAAGAGAAGACTCCAGGGAGACCTTATAGTGGCCTTCTAGTACCTAACAGGAGCCTACAGGAAAGATGGGGAGGGACTCTTTATCAGGGAGTGTAGCAATAGGATGAGGGGTAATGGTTTTAAACTGAAAGAAGGTAGAATTAGATTAGATATTCAGAAGAAATTCTCCACTATCAGGGTGGTGAGACAATGGCACACGTTGCCGAGAGAAGTTGTGGAAGCTCCATCCCTGTAGGTGTTCAAGGCTAGGTTGGATGGGGCTTTGAGCAGCCTGGTCTAGTGGGAGGTGTCCCTGCCCGTGGCAGGGGGGTGGAACTAGCTGATCTTTAAGGTCCCTTCCAACCCAAACCATTCTATGATTCTATAAGAGCAGCCTGTTCACAGTAGAAGCTGAAGTTGCCACTATGGTGCAGTCCCACCACCCCAACATTGCCAGACAGTCAGGAAGGGCAATTGAAACTAAGTTGTGAAGCAGACAAGATAAGCTATAAGGAGTATAAAGGATCTGCATGGAAAATGGGGTTAGTCTATTGATTAGGAACTCTGGCTGCACAGTCAGCAGTTTTCTCATTCCTGTTTAATATGATGGGAAATTAGGCTGCATCCAGATAAGTTAATGGGAAATCACTATCTGAAAAAGAGGCCAAGGTGAAATATGAAAGTTCTTTGGGAAGGTACAGAGGGATGATAATCATTCACTAAAGAGATGTAACGTTGAATTTAGTTAAGAAAGGTGGAATATACTAATCCAGTACAGATCTGGGCATCTCAGTCAGCTATCAAAAAACTACAATATGTCATTCTCAATTATAGGGCTACCCCCCAGCCACTGACACAATAAGGAAGTGGGAAAACAGGACAAACATTTAATAAAGGGCAGAAATTGATGTGTGTGTCCTCATAGCTCTAGCATTGCACTCAGAGAAATGTCAAGAGAGAAACCTTGGAGCTAAAAAAAAAAAAAAAATTAACTCAACAAACCAAAAAAAGATTTTGATGGGAGTCTGGAAGAACATATATACCTTAATCTAAAACTCTGTTTCTAAAAATCATCCAACCATTTCAGAACACTGAAATCTCCACATTTGTTTAGGACTAAAACACATTTTACCCCCTCTATACTCAAAAAAAAAAAAAAAAAAAACAACCAGCCACCTTTACAAGGAGAATCATCCTCTACCACTGGCTCTTCCCACCTCTTTTCCTTTTACAGCTCTCTCATTTCACATCTACTCAGGCACAAACTGAAGGTGCATTGGCCCAGAGAAAACATAACACTCCAGTCTAGTAGGATGGAGAATTTTGTACAAGAGAAACTTGCTAGATCCTACTCATCTTTCAGGGTCATTTCTGCATTTTATGCAGCTCTCAGATGAAACACATGAAGCAACCATGGAAGCCCTATGGGACATTGACATATGATACTTTTGCAAGGTGTCTACCTCTGACTGCTCATAAAGCAATATTAGAGAATCATGTGTGCAACACTATCTAGAAAACCCTTTGCAAGACCATTGAACTCTGGGCAGCTCCTGAGACCCAAGACTGAGTTAAGACTCCCTACAAATCCCACACAGACTTGTGGCAATCAGGGCCACCACTCGTTTGAAAAAGATGCTCACTTTGAGTATCAACAGGGGTGCCCACAGCATCCTCCTAGCAAGTGATGTAACACTGACTGTTATTGGGCCTTGGGTGCCATTATCTACAGCAGTTAGATGGGGCTGTATAAAGGCTACACAGGCAATGAAACTGGAAAATCGTGAGCATCTGAACAGAAACTGCTCTCAGAAAACCTTCACCCAATATTCTAAGTCGCTGTTCACAAACAAGCAATGTCTTGTAGTCAGACACTCCAACCAGAAGTGTAATTCAGAGTATAATCTTTCCTTGTAATGAAAGGAGAATTAATCGGTTGGTATGCTTTAGGCCAGTAACTGCTTTTTTTTTTTTAATATTTATTTTTGAAAAAAGGAGATCCAGCATATTTAAGAATAGCAAACTTACTAATTAAGCTGCTAATCTTGTTTCTGTTCTTAATTAAAAAAAAAAAAAAACCAAACCAAAACAAACAGAAGTAGGAGAGATAAGTCTGCACTTATGTGCAGTGGTACAGGAACACGAAGAAATTATGCAGAAAGAAACAATTCAGGAAACAGGCACAAAGCAAAAAAAAAAAAAGAATACTCTTTCTAGCACTGAAATGAAAGCTAATGAGCCCTCACTCATGCAAACAGGATCAAATTCAGTCCATATCATACAACAGGATCAAATTCGGTGCATATCATACAACTGCAACACGTCCTCCATCCAAAACATGAGCAAAGAGAAAGTTAGCTGGTTAACCAGTAGTGCCAGGTACTACTGTCTGTCCCTAAAACAGCAACAGCAGAAGCATATCTAAATTGGATACAAGAGCATTTCCCAAACTGTGTAGTCTGGTATTGTTAACACATTACTTTTAGAAATACTACTTTTAGGACTGGAATGACAGTGGTAGCTTTGAACGTGGTGTCATTAATCTCTTCAGAGAAGTGTCAACCTTGCTCAAAGGCAGCATAGTCTTCAGGACAAGCCTGCATCTTTTCTAAAAGGTACATCAATACCAGTCTGTAAAGAAATTAATGTTTAAAAAGGGTTTAAGAGAAGAGTGGCAAACCTGATGGAGCAGCATGGAAATATAAAAGAAAGGTATGGCTAGGTGCTCTGGTGCTGGGAAGAGAGAAGAGACAGAAGTTGAAAAGGAGGAGGATGGATTTCAAGAGCGATGCTACGGCATACAAGAGCCATAAAATATTATTATGGGAAATGCAAAGAAAATTAAAGGCCAACAGCAGTCTTCGAAGATCCAGCAATAAAGCAAGCCAAGGCACTCTGTACCCTGGCTGATGAACCAACTGAAAATGCCTTGAAATGCAGCTTGTGCATACATTGCTAAAGGAACCTCAAGAAGCTCTAATTTTTTTGTTTTCATTTTTCAAAGAAAACATCCAACCTCCTCCCACTCCACTAATCCCATTCCGAGGAAATCACTCTATTTTCTAAATTGAACTATGTTCAGTATTAAACAAACTCTGCGTGCCACTGTCTTCAGAATTCAACTGCAGTTTGTCCTTGTTGTAGCCACTTTATATTTTCATGAAGAAACGGAACAGAGAAGAAAAAGAAAAATATTTTCATGCTCATCTTTTAGGTAAAAAAGAAAAGAAACAAAAAACCCACCCCAAACCTCTTTTTTCCTTTCTGCCACATAAGTCTCGAACACAAACTAAGACACACTCGTCCCCAGCTTCCACCATCTTATCTCAGCTACCATTTACCAAATGTTGCAAAAGATAGAAAACAAGAGGGACATGGGGGGAACAGGAATATCTGAATGATCACAGGAGATATTGAATGATGTATCCCCCTCTCACTCAAAAATTTATCACCTCTGAGAGATGTGTCTAACTTAAAGCCATTAATTGTTTCTACCTGCCGGAACTGTCACTCATTCGTTACGCATTAGCATGCAGGTGTTTTTTTTTTTTTAAACAACTACTGCTATACATAATTTCATTTGCGATGCATACTTTCATTTTTATTTTAAATTCTAAATTACTTCCAAGAAATGATCTGAGGGTTATATTTCACCAGTAGATTTAAGTTTTTTTTTTATTTTTTTAAAAAGGCAGGTGAACAGCTGGACTACAACTCAAACACCACCACAAGAAACCCTAAACAAACCAAAAAAAAAACCCACAAACCCCTAAATACTAATAATTAGTGCAGGGAACGGCTTATGCATTCCTTATTAGTGAAACATACTGTCTCACTCCACCCCCAAAATGAAGAATTTTCTACTTTTAAACAGATAATTAGAACTGTCATTTATGTAATAGCTAATATGCAAACCAGATTACCTTTCACTTACATCTCTGGATTTGCTGCCTTTTGTTTGATAATATAAACACACACGCCAACTGTTAACAGATAACATGCAAATTTGTAAGTTACCATTAATGGCTCAGTAGTCCTATTCAATAAGAAAGGGATTGCATATCTGAAAAACCTGTTGCCTTTAAAAATGAACAAAATTAGTAACACAGTAATCTTCAGTGCATGGCATTTGCATAAAATTAAATATGGGCCCGTTCAAGGCAACTCTGTATTCACATGAGCGGTCCTGTCAAAGTAACCAGCATCACTCGCATAAGTAATATCCTGTAGTTTGCATTTTAAGTTAAGGCATCTTAATTTGGTTGGTTGGTTGTACAACTGATAACTGATACACCTTTCAGTTTACACCTGCTGGAACACTTCTGCTAAATTCATAAGCTTCAGACTGCTTTAGTAACAACTTGTAATTAAAAGAACACAGACAACCTTTTCCTCAGTAAATGTTTTACCCCATCACTTGGAGATCGATTTGGGAGTCACTTTACTGTGTAGCTTTTGTCAAAGCCTTTTTTTCCCCCCTAAAACAACAATCCAGTAAAAACAAATGAAAACAAGAAACAAAACCAATATTTCATGCCTTGATAAGTGTATTTTTCCACTTCCAGTAATAACTTGAAATTGTGCTTTTAAACTCACTCAGGAAATGTCATCATCATAAACCTCATATTGCTCAGGACTCCTTAACTACTTAATTAGCTACTAAAACACTGAGAAGGAGCTGACGTTGTATTAGAAGAGAAGCAAAATGAGCCAAACTCCACGTATGCCCCACCCTCTTAGTCACGAACATTTGTGTAAGCCCTTACCTGCTGGATAACGTTCGATAACTGGCCAGTTGTCCACCTGCAATGTGGCATTGCCACCACTTCTTGTGAAACGTACTACATGGTATTTTCCATCATTAATGATTGCGTTGATCTCTTCAATAGAGATGTCATCAGTTCCAACATTAAATTTAACTCCAATTTTTCCCTGGTGCTGCATGTTAAAAAAAAAAAAAGGGAAGAAGAAAAAAGAAGAACTAATTAAGAGTTGTTTTAGCAAGAAATAGAGACAGCGTGTCATATAGGGAAAGATTTCTAACAACATCTTCCCTCCTCAGATGTACCTTCTGAAGGCTTGCATGTGGCAGTGACAAGCCTCCTGACAGCTCAGTAAGTCAGGGATGTCTCTTTGATGGATAATTGATACTCCTAATGAGCTATTTCACCAAATTGAGTTCTCTCCTTTTCCAAGAGATTCAGACCAAGATGAGGATGGGGGAAGGGGGAGGAAAGCTCACGTTTCCTTTCTTTGTCCCCTCCCTCACCTCCGTTAGGATTAGCACCATTTTCCTTTCAGGCTTTCAAAGTGGAAAGCCTTAGAGTGTCACTTGGAAGAGTACGAGGATTTTCTGGCTATGAAAGCCAAGGCCCAGCCCTGCATGTCCCTTCTCCAAACCTCATTCATTCTCAGAGTCGTTACAAAGGAGGAAGCTGCTTTCCCCCCCCGCCCCCCCCCATGGAGAGATTTTTTGCATCACACTGTAGTAGCTCTGAATCACTAGGACAAGAACTGACCATCTGACCTAGAAGGACTTTCCTGATCAGAGCCAGGGAGGAGCCAAAGGTGTTTGTGACACAGGGACAGCATCTTGTTCCCACTAAGGACCAAGACTGATTTTTTTTTGCTGGGATTTGCCTGTAAACTCCTGTCCCTGAGCATACCTAGGGCTAAGGGGACTGTCCACACACATTCATACTCAGGACCAAGGCTGTACATTTTCCAGATGATTGTGATATTGGCACATTTTCATTTTTATTGTCTTTTAATTATTAAGATGTTCACTCTAATGGGACATTTACATTTTAACAAAGTCTTAATGTCTATTAAAAGTTTAACTTAAGGGCTTAATGATTTTTTTTTTCCTTATAAAATCAATTGTACTTCTGAATAAGGGTATTTAATAAATTGAAGAGAAAAGCACTGCACAGTATGAGATTAGGGGCTTGTGCATAATAAGCGGCAATTCCATGTGAAATTTCCTATCATTGGTACTGGTACATCTTTCTTAAAAGTTAAAGAACTTCTTAAAGTTTTTTACGCTATCAGATTAAACACAATGAAATATTTCAGTTTGTACCTCTTGGTCACTCACATCACTCTTTCCAGAATCAGCTTCACCTCTCCTGCATAGCTTTTGTGTCTGCTCCCTCTTTCTCTTACTACCCTGGCACCACTCCCTGTAGTAAGTGTATCCTGCAGCTCCTTATCTCTAGAAGTCTCCCAAGTGAAGAACTTGGGAATTTTTCCACTTTATTTTATTCTCTTTTTAAATACCTGACTTCATTTTCCAGTAGTGCTTGCATATTCCAGTTACACACTTGAGCAGCTGCTGAACACCGTCGGAGAAAGTCCCTCAATGCTTTGGCATGACACTATCACCTCTGCAGCTATGATTTTTTTTAAAAAACAATAAAAAGAACACTCCTTGCTGAGATTTGCAGAGTTACTCTGAAAAGTTTGTGTGTTGTTTTTTTTTTTTTATTTGCTCAGTTGCTTAAATAATGTTCTAAACATTCCTCTTTTTTCCTTGCGGATTGTTTTAATATTTCTCCATCAGCTGGTCCTACCTTTCCATGCCTATAGGGTGTCAATAAGGGATCCACCTCATCCAGCACACGCTCACCTTCATTTGCCTCTCGTGTGAGTTGCAGAGCAATCTCCTGGTTATCACGGGAGAGTAACTGTAGCTCTATTTTATTTCAACTGGTTCAACTATGCCTCAGAATAGATTTTACTCATTTTCTCTCATAGATGCAGTAGCTTATTTGGTTCACCTGTTTCATTCATATGCTTACTCCTTTATACAGAAATGCGTGCAAAGAAATTGTCCTGGCTCTAAAGCAATCTCCTCTTTTACTAATTTCTGAAATGCAGAAAACCAGCACGTAATGATAATGTCACATGCACCTTTTCACAGTACTTTCAAGAAATCAAAGGCTTTGAGGATTAAAAAAAGCTGACTAATTTTACTGTGATTCATAATTATACTATTCATAACCTACACTTTACATACCTGCTTTCCTATTCATTATGTATATGTGTGTATATATATATTATTTTAGATCAAAAAATGACAAGGAAAACCAAACACCTTTGAGTGAACAGGACAGGTGCAGGCAAAATGAAGTGGCATAAAAGGCAAATATATCTGCAGCTTTTCCAAAATAAGAGAATGTCATGCTGCAATGGTTACCAATTACCATTTGTAAATGGCCAGGTATTGGCAAAGTGAAATAAATGCTTTTGAGATCTTTAGCCTTACTTGATACATATATACTTTTCAGTGAAAAAAAGCAAGTTTCCCTGACTTCCCCACACACGTACAGAAGTACTGTGCACAGACACCAAGCATGCACCTGCAATGCAAGTATCACCCTAGTAGTTGATAACATACTATAGCGATCTTTTGGCTCTATTTCTGATATATTTATGTAGCTGAGAACAGGAAAAACTCAATTTTTTTAAAGGATACGTTTCATTTTTTCACACTTCTTCAGCACCTATGGGCATTTGTGTAACCTCCCATAAAACAAGTCTTCCTTATTATTATATACATACATAAGTATGACTTCTGAACATCATGCTGAACGTGATATGGACTATAACTGCATTGTGCACAGCCCTTTAGAACCACAAAATAAAATATGATGCAAAGACCTGACAGTACATGAGGCCAGACAGATCATGACACTGCCATAAAGCAGTAAGTCACCATGCATCAGCTGAGTTGCAATAAGCACCTCTGTATGTAGATAGTGGGTTTTTTAAGCCCTTGCATAACCATGCAGTAGTTTGACTCACTGTACTCCTCCTTCACTGCAAGATAACGTAAGTCGCATTGGTTTTCATTTCTCAGTGGCTGAGACCATGTGCACATACACTTACCGTGGATTAGATGATGTACGTAACCTGTTAAGGTAACCTGATCTCAGCCCTCAGCTCTGTGATGCTTAATATAAGGGGCCTGCAGCCCGTTAGAAATAACTGCTTTTTATTTTTCCTCCTTCTTTTTAGAGCAACATGATAGTGCGGAAAGGGAAGAGACTGATACAACTAAATTACTATTTCCACTTTGTCAGCCTCAGTTGCATAGTGCAGTAGCAGAAATTTTCCTTTATCACTTCTTCATTCATAGTAATCTTGTTCTTCCTATCAGAAACAGCCTCAGACAAATGCAGAATGAGAGGTTCCCTCTTCAGCACCCTGATGATTGGCTTGACAGAAATGTCTGTGCATTATTAAGTACCTCAATAAGTCCCCATTACTGTTGAATGATGTTATCCTTGCCAGTGACCTGAAATAGCCCAGTATTTCAGGCTCGTATTTCTAGGAGGTTATGTTTGCCCACTGGCAAAGATGATCATTTCAGAGCTCCCTGGTAAAAATCAGCTCTGTACACAGGGCCCGTAGAAGTCCACCGCGCTGTTTATGGTTCTTAAGCCTGTGTTTTATTTTTCTCAGTCTCTCCCAGTTGTGAGAGAACATAGCAGTGAAACCAATTCCTTTTCCTACTGTGCCTTTATCTAATCTGAACTGGGAAGGCCACAATAAAAGAGTGGAGACATGCAGGAGATGGGAGAGCCTCCAATATTATTTCAAGAGAGGCCAGAAGAGAGGATGCACCTTCAGAAAAAGTGAACCATTTCAATAAGTAGTGTAAACGCTCTTCTTTGTCTATGGAAATTATTTTGAACTTCTGATTTGAAGTTATGAATACTGCTACAACCATCACATTACCACCACTGCTCCTTGGGACAAAGCAGTGCAGGGATCTCCAGATCACCTACAGACAAGCGACGTGACACTCTGAGTCCCAAACAGCAGCTCTTAGAAAAGCTGACCTTTTGGTTTGGAGGCGCTTTGGTCACGTAGCTTTTCTGTTTCTGAGGCCAGCGTGACTTTCTCTCCACAGTACCCACACAGGCAGCTAAGCTCATTTGGTGTTACCTGAAGTACCCCTACACGTTACTGCAACGTGCGACATCAGCTTTGCCTGCGGTTTAACCCTGCTGTCCAGCCACTTGTAGGAGTCCAGGCTCACAGGGTTAAGGATAAATAGGTTAATGGCTTCAAAGCAGTTGGATAAAAGCATGAGATTTACACATTTAGCTCCAATCCTACATTCCTAATGTGCTCTGAAACCCTAGGAGTTTTGATTGCTCAGACAGTATAGGCGTGCGCGCATGCATGTGTATATACCAACCGTTTCAAAACATTTTGCCTTCAAAAGCCCTGGCAGCTACTATGGTAATCTAGCAACTCCAGTGGAATATTTTCAAGCATGTTTTATGAATTGTGCACCCTAAATACTTCTGCCTTGGCTTTAACAGGCTTCTGATGAAGCACCGAGAATGCTGATGAACCCGAGAACAAAGCGAGAAACGTGAAATGCAAATCAAGCCAGCAGCTGACAGGGCAATTTGTTCCCTGTCGGACCCTAGTTCAGTGCTACCGATCTACCAACTCCAAATGCAGTAAAACCTACGCTAGTATAAAATATATATATATATCCAGAATAATAATATTTCCTATAGCATCAGCAAGGTTTTACTGCTCTCTGTAGTAATAATTCTGGAATCAGTCTAACATGAGTGTGTGCAAATTTAGCACAACAGTAGTTTTAGAAGAAACCGCAGACAACCTAAGCTCATAATACTTACAACCTTTAACTGCTTCCACAGAAAAGTAATAATACTGTGACTCCCACAGGTGAACAGAGAAAAAAATTTCGAGTGTGCCAGCCTGCATCTTACAGTGTCAGTCCCTGAGGCACAACTTTCTGGTGAATGTGATAACCGTTTCTTAGAACAAACTGATGGTTTACTTTGATTTTATTGAAGAATAAGTTTCTTGAGTTTTATTAAGAGCAGCGAGTTCATTTTCACTCAAATGTAATCAGAGGCTAATATTCTATATTATAGACATGCATGCAAATAATTAAAATAATTTCTCGTTTTCTGAATCCTGTAAGGAAATGCACATGTAAAAATAGTACTGTTTGCTCAGGGAGTGAGGGGAGGGATACATAATAGACAGCAGATACATTTGAACTCCAAGACTGAGTAACTGCATATATTTTAGTCTAGTGTTCCATCAATATTTCTTATTACTATCTAGTATCTTCCAGAGGAAATGTTTCCTGGAAAATACACAGAAAATATAAAACATCTGCGAAAAGTTCTTTGAATGAATCCACCTTTTATGTTCAAATGAAAGTAGTTAACTCTCTGAAAATGGGTTTTAAAATGCATACTCTCAGGTAACATGTCAGTAACTTAACCTCATAAGTGATATTTTTATATATTTTTGGTACTGCTTTTCTCTATGAGAAATGATAAAACATTCAACTTTTTTTTTTTTTTTTAACAACAGTAATCAAATTTTTTTACTTTTTAAGTCAACTGCAAGACAACACACCATAGGCACAGGCATCCTCATGTCATCCCTCATCTTGAGTACTCACAGTCAGGTTTTGTGTCCTTTCATGAATTCAGAAAGGTAACCATTTTCAGGGATGGATTATAGCTTTCAGTATATCAGGGCTTGACATACTGTACAATACGTAGGAGGGGCTGGAAAACTCTATCAGAGCACTAGCAGGCAAAGTTATCAGTCATAGGTAGGCACTTCAAGCAAGGGAGCAAAGACTTTTGCTGATGTCTGATAGGGTGCGCCCACCCGGTATTCCGTCTTTGATAGACTGGCATCTAACAAGCACAAAACTGTTTGGTTTCTCTTTCTTTTCCCACAAGCTGGAAATATGTAGCTATGGTAGAGAATGAAAACAAACAAACAAAAAAACCCCAAACCAAAAACCACCACAAACCCAAACCAAAACCAAACTTCTCCCTTTCCTAAGCTTAAGTGAGGAGACCGAGCTATTCCCAGGGTTCCTTCTTGCCAGTTCTCACCATTTATTTGCAGCTTTCCCAATATTTGCTTATTTCTTAAATCCACAGCTCTGTAGACCTTACGTTATGAAGAAAATCCCACTTTTCATTTTAAAACAAGCTCTTAGTTCTGATAATTGTAAGGAAGGCTTAAAACCCAAAGCCTTGCAGGCTACTGCATTGGCAAGCTAACAGAAAGAATTGAAAATCACGTTAAATCCCATTATTTTAAACTAAATGCTTGATTTTTTTATTTTTTTTTAACTGGAGGTGTGATACTCTGTGCAAGTGACACTGATTTCATTACACTCATATCAAATCTGGGCTTCCTCTCAATCTAGTCTCCCAGCAATTTTGACTGCTCCTCCTTTATCTTTATCATTGGACCTGCTTCTGGAAAGATTTGTTCTCCTTTACTTGATTTTCAGCCTCCTGGTTCTCAAGACTGTGGGACTGGCAGGATGAACTCGCAATAGTTACTTCCAAAATGCTCTATAAGACTTTATGTACAGCTGACCGGTCTTTTTGAGCCTCTGGTACACAGCATGCTTTCATTCAGGAAGTTTTTTCATTGCTTGAAGGATAACATTACTCGGATTGAGCAGTGGATGGAATCCAGGTGTGACCCTTAGACTCCTGCAAGAAGTGCAGGCAGGTCTGCGGTACTCATTTGCACCCACCAATCCAATTTAAAATGTGATCCTGGCAAGAAAATGCTGCCTAACACTACACTAAGCCAATATTCATACTATTCAGAGAGGGAAAACTGTTGTTTGCAGAGCCACAAATGTTACCAGTATTTCCTGCAGCGCACCTGTGCACGCTCACCTAAGTGCACACCTTTCTCATCTGTACCAAAAATCCATCCGGAGACGGTATAAAGCACCTGAAAAACCGAACTGTAAACTTAAATATACAGCAACAAACCTTTTTTTGCTCCTCTACTTTTGGGGTCCTCACTCAGTTGTTTAATGGATTTTGTTAAAGATGGAGAGAATTTGCAACGTATTTTGCTCTCACGTATTACTCAGAAGCTCTGTAAGATCATTCCATAAACCTTTAAATGACCCCAGTTTCATGCCATTGAGTTATCTAGATTTTCTACATCAATACAGAAATAATAAAAATTCATTGTTCACCAAACTGCCCTGGTTGACATATAAGAAATAGCACTGTCACTGTAACAATATTATGTATGCAAATACATACAGACGCTACCAGAGCTACTACACTCTTAAATGTTGCTCTATAAAAATTATCGCTTCTAGCTTTAAACCAATGACCCTTAAAAGAGGTAAGTGAAATATGGGCCCAGCACCACACTAATTTATGACTGAGGCGTACCTGGAAAATACCTACCTGAGTGGCTCACTAAGTGGAAGAAGTGATACATGACTTAAACTGTTTTTTTTTTTATGTCACAAAATGCCATATATGCAATCACAGAACAAAAAGCCTGGAAAGAAGGTATCACAGAAGTTTTCACTGTCCCAGTGTTTCAGGGCAGGAAGTAACTAGTCTTTACTGCTATGAAATAATGACTTGTATCACTTTCTGCTTTAAAATAATTGTCCTTACAGTCTGCTTTAAGTGTTGTTATAGCAGTTCGATTTATACACAAAGCTCAACAAGCAGAAAATGTAGAAATATTTATAAATCTACTATTCTGACGCTTCAGCTCTCAGACTGCAGTTTTCCTATTTAGTTTTAAACTTTGTAATTCTCACTGCTATATATCATAGCTATATTATTTCAAGTTACTCTGATGATGAATTACTGAGACAATACAATTACCCTAACAACCAGCCCCCCAAAATGCAATAGTTATGGAAGACATATGGTGTAGAGCCCGCAGCAGCAGCATACTGCATCTTATTATCCACTCAGCATCATTACTGCAGTACACAAAATTAAATTTTTCTGAGAAAATATGCAGTAAAGAACAATTTAAGTAGTCAGCCCTTAACATGGTACTTTCTGTCAAAACAGCATGTCGCACAAAAATGCCTTGACCTTGCTTGTGTCTCACCAAGGGTTCCCAGTTTTGGTGAGATGTATGGATGGGTTGAAGAGACTACAGATACTGTTAAACCAAACAGAGCCTAATTTGAAGGAAGGGAAGGTCTTTTAATTACTGGCCAAGATAACTCACATGCCTTGACTTTGTTATGGCACACGTATTTTCCACATAGGCAAACACTTGTGAGCTTGTGCACGTCAAATACAGTAAGCCCAGCCTCAGGAATGGCATACTCATTGGGAGCTCCAGCTACTCAAAATGACAAACACTGTTCCTCCCCACACAATCATCAACATGTGTTTCCAGATAATCAACGTGAGATTTGAAAATGAGGCTTGCTTTCCACTTTTTCATAGTGTTTTTATAAAGAAAGTATTAAAGCAGTGTTCCTGGGACTGAATACAGTCATCCAAAGGTGTAAAGATACTCCTAGAAAACAAAAAAAAAAACAAAAAAAAACCCCAAAAAACCCTCCCCAAACAAGTAGCACCTTGATATTGGTACAATCTAATCCACACTGGAAATTGTGCTGGTTTAAGGGTATTGATTTCTGTGCTTAGAAAGGCTTCATAGAACTCTTCTGATAATTTGTGTGTCTGAAACAGATCCAAAGTCAGAACCAGTAGGAGGTATAACTGGGACCAGAAGCAAAGAATCAGCAAATTCTCGAGCAGGCTTTCATACTAAATGATTAATAGCCATATGATCAACACACATGCTCATGAAAACACAAGTAATAAATTTTTGAGAATCTGAGTCAAAGGGCTTTTCATATTAAAAACCTGTAGGAAATTATCAAAATCCAAAGATGGTATTAAGACACCCAGCTCCTGTTGAACTTTAATGAAAACTGAACACCTACCTGCCATTCTCGCTATCATTTGATAAGCTTCCCTTTAATATTAATGTCAGTCTTGAGTATTTCCAGATGCCCACCACACACACTGGGACAAAATACTTTTTGAACACTGTTTAAATGCAGACTTTGCATTCCTTTGTTGTTCTGCTTGCCTGTATACAAATGTATTTCCCCTTCTTCTCTTGCTTTGGCGTCTCCAATTGGAAACTACCTGTTCCTAACTCATCCGCGAAGTACTCATTATTGGCATGGACTTACGTAAAAGAAAACTGGAAGAAAACACAAAAAACCCAGCCCACAAAGTCATTTAAAAGCCAGGCATCTGAATAGTGGACCTAGATAAATATTTTTGCTTCCTACCTGTAAAATGAATAAACACAATATTCTCACTTCAGAAACTTAACTGTATATCTGAAACAATTCATATCTGCAAAGTAGTTACACAGAAGTAAAACAAAAAAAATGCAACCAACCAACCAAACAAAAAAAAAAATCGATTACTGGTCTATGAGACAAACGCACAACTGAAGCGAAAAGACCTCGCACAAGGAAACGCAGCTGTCCTGTCACCAGACAGCAGAGCTACAACATGCCACAGAGATTGGGCTCGGGCTCCCCGCAGAAAGGCAAGTCCTGGTTATTGTCCCATTTTCTGAGCATTCCTATCTTTTTCTTTTGCCAGCTTTCTTTCTCTTAACATCAAGTGTAGAGTCATCCTACGGCAAGCTTTAATACCATGTATATTTTTCTCAATAGTAGTAGTTTCCTTTATCTTACCTTTCTTCATCTTGAAGATCTTTCAGAATCAAAACCAATTTGACAATTTCCCTGCGTGCTGTGCTGAGATACGCAGTGCGGAGTAGCCTATTATCAATGCTACAACAGAGGATCTCGCTTCTTTTGATCACTTAATGCTGCAGCGCGTGTAAAAATTCTTACACTGAATACATGTAGCACATGAAGTGATCAAACAGTGTTCGTTGACTGGACTGTGAAATCCAACGGGTAGCTGGAAGGGGAAAGCAAAATCTGATAGCTACCTCTACGTTCTCCTCTGCTACTGCTGCTAACAGCCCCCAAGGTTTGAACGACATTGCTTTGGCATCTTGAAAAACAAAACAAAACAAAAAAACCCCATCCTGTGGAAGAGAAGTGCCGCAAAGAACTGAAAAGGCTGCGCACGGGAAACCGTTAGTGTTTGTGAACAGCTTCTATAAGGAGGAAATCTTTGAAGGAAACGTTGCAAAATAGCACAAGCACCTTCAACAATACGCTCTTCAAAATGCAAGAGGCTTGCAAATAAACTTAATTGTATTTCGAAGAAACCTGCCAGATATTTGGAAAGGCTAACCCCAAGCAAATCAGACAAAATCCAAACAGAAGTTAACCCACAGTGAGGGAGCTCTGCATACGAGAGACTTCAGTACTGCCAAGCTCTGAACGCCTCTCCGAAGCGGAGAACAGTCATGAATGTTGTCGTCTCCACTGGAATGATCAGCATCAGGCTTGAATGATGTCCAAGTATATTATTTGTCTTCATGAACACAATGGTATTTAAAAAAATCCCTAACAGTATATAAATACTTGCTTTCCAACATGTAGCGCAACAGCCATTAACAGCCGAAATTGCAAAATGCATCATTATCTTCAAACCGCACAAAGGCAAGGAACAATGTCATACTTTTAGTTACAAATTCTTCACTTCTTAGGTACTCTACAATAGACATTTCCTACTGTTGGAGATTGCCACTTTGCAAATGGGGTCTGTTAGGCAACCAGCAATCAACTTTTTAGGGCATTATTCTAACCTCGCCGAGAGCATCCTCCTGATTTCCACCCTTAGTGCATCTACTTTCTTCTCTTTGTGTTTTTTATATACCTGGCAGATATTTACCTCTGAAAGTTGAAAGTCGGAAGTAACTTCACTGAAGTCAAGGCCACTTTAGAAATAGTAACATGGTAAAAACAGGGCATCTCTCATTAGAGTTACTTGTCACTTTTTCAGAGCCTCT
The DNA here is from genome assembly GCA_013398815.1 of Ibidorhyncha struthersii. Taxonomy (NCBI): domain Eukaryota; kingdom Metazoa; phylum Chordata; class Aves; order Charadriiformes; family Charadriidae; genus Ibidorhyncha; species Ibidorhyncha struthersii. The sequence goes on from VZSZ01003742.1 coordinate 830,403, forward strand.
GCCTCTTACCGCTATTCTCACATATTTCGGTATGGAAGAGATGTGATGGTAAAATATTTGACAGACAGCTGCTGCAAATGATGTGCTTGCACCATTTTTATTAAAATTCTGGCTTTACTAAAGATCAAGGTTTTCCTAGGAAAAGCTTAGTAGAAACCAGACATATAACTGTTTTCATTTTCATACTTCTACAGCTTTAATGTTACTGAGAGACTATTTAAAAAGAAAAAAAAAGCCGGGGGNAGCTACCCTACAAATACATCCCCTCCCTGCAGCTCGGCCACTCCAAAACGCAACCTAGCTGGCTGCCATATCTGTGACTTCCGACATACAAATCTCCGATTACTTGAAGGCTGTGAACAGATTTGCTTCTATTTGGTCGGATAAGCCTTTGCAAATACATCAGGGTGGCAGGGAAGAGAATGGGCATGTCTAAAAGGGAGGGTAAAAAACAAACAAAAAAAAAAAAGCAAAACAACAACGCACAGTCACTGGGAAGGGGATTCATGGACCTGTTAGATCAAGTCCCACTCTTAAGGCTTCCTAAAAACATAGCAGCAAAACAACTCTGCATCTTAAATAGCCGTCTGGGTAGCTTACGTTTGAAATGCCTTGTGCTCTGCAGCAGATAACCCAGTATCTTGCTGACTTTGCTACCGTCACAGAGGTGAGGTTTCCACATGGGTGAACTAACCACTCTTCAGCAATTTATTCAAGAGCATTAGGCTCAAAATGGCTTTAGTATAGCATCAGGCAAGCTAGGTGTGTGTGCACGTGTGCGCAGCTGTGCACACATACAGCCTTTCACACATTCTCCCGCGCTAAATGTGATAACTTTAGGGCTATAAAAAGCAACCCCAATGTCTTTTTCTTCTCTTATTTTTCCAAATGGTTCTTTACCCACAAATAGTCTCATTAAGCAGTAGTATCATTAGAGAACATCGTGCACAAATTTTTTCACCTGAAGTGAAGCTAGCTTTTTCCCACTTCTGCTTTGCGATTGCTAGCAGATTTCCTGGCCCTTTCACCGTAGCAAAGGGCATTTGTGACTGACAGATCTCCCCAATAAGCATTCTCCCATTTCCTCTTTCAGCTCTGCACGTCCTGGGGACTGCTCAGGCAGAGCGTCCTGCAAGTACTATGCCTATCCTGCTGTGAAGAAACTCCTCAAACTCCGCATACTGAACAATGCCACAAACAAGGAATCCGTTGGAGCTGCTCCTCCATTAAGCTCCACTTCTTACATTAGAGGAGGACTTACTTTGCCTCCTAGATAATTATAGTTATTTTCTGTGCTGCATCCCACACTCAGAAACTAAACTTTAGGTAGAGAGACAGGTACTGACAATCAAAACCTTTTCCACCTTCTTTCACCAATATAAACACATCACGTTCTATATGTGTATGTAGATGCCTCTGTGTATGTATATTTGTGTAATATATGTTTTACATATGCATACATATATACATATGAATGACAAGGTGAGACAGAACATCATACTGCACACACCCCATGTAGAGGGATAAGAATACCAAAGAACATAACAAATATTTGCCATTACTGCATAGCAAAACATGTCCAGGTACTAAGATGACAAGCAGAGTAGGACAACCACAGTAAACTGGATTCTATGAGAATGATAATATTAAATAATAATATGTGTAATCACCTCAAGGCAGAGACCTTGCCCTCTCATTTGTTGATAGGTGTTGTGCTTTTTTTCTTTATAAGCAACAAATTACAGCAGGGCAAGCTTTGCCGTTTTGTTCTTTGACTAATTTAACTAACAGTGTTCTAATTTAAAATGTCCTCAGTGTATCAGTTTCAGTGCTGATGGATGTTTGCCTCCTGCAGAATACTATCAATTAAGAGACTTATTCTAACCATAAAAATAAAATAATGCTCTGTTTATTGTTAACAGAGAGACTAAACTATAATAAGGATTCCTGATTAATTACTTATCAAGGAGAATTGACCTTAATTAGGGTCAACTTCTATGGCAGACAGCTTAATTTATTCTTTAATTTCTGTGCGTGAACACATTTCTCCCTACAGAACAACTGATTCACAGCTCAATTCAAACTCTTCAACTGTATTTTTATTTTTTAAAGGAAAAAGAAATAAAAATGGTATCTTTTGAAACCAGTATATATGTTCGGAGTAAGACCTGACTGCCTTAAGTAACTAAAATTAATGTTTACTGTCTTTTACTCCTGTTACCCTGCTGAAACAAGTCTTGCAGACACAGCAGGACTAGTGGGATGTGGGCAGTTCTCCGACCCGCCGGTATCCGTGAACTACCTGGTTCAGGTGCTGATACCAGTGCAAGAGCGGGGTGCATCTCCTGACAGATAAACATTCAGGCAGCCTATGCTGCACCATCCCTTCAGTGCCATTCTCCCACTGTTTGAGGGGAATGATTTTAAACCAGGTTAGATATCTTGACACAGCTAATTGTCATGCCTTTGACTGAAGCACAGACAGCTCTCTAACTTTGTTCTCTGCAGATGTAACAAGTAAGAGGCAGTAAACTAAACCACTGTGCAATGTGCCTACTTAATAAAATACCTAGGGGTGTGCATGTTCCGCAGTCATTAATGAGACTGATATTCAGCACAGATAACTCCAGGTATGCATATATGAGGAGCAGCTGTGGCACTAGAGAAGAATCAGGCTGCCAAACCTACCTAAGAAGCTGGGTAAATACTCAAAATACTCAGGAAATCTTGTGCTGAGACGTGTGCTGTCACAGCTAGATGCTTATTTCCGCATACCCCAAGGGAGGGTCGCTGGATTCTGTTCCTTCTCATGTAACCTCATGACAATTATTTCAAAAGATTAATTTCCTAAAAAAAAAAAAAAACCAAACCAAACAAACAAAAAAAAACAAAACACAAACAAAAAACAAAACAAAAAAAAAACCAAAACTGCCCCTCTGACATACAGGTAAAATTATTGCCTTTGGAAAGGCCTCATGGATTCATTGTTTGAAACTACAAAACTCTCTGCTTACTTTATTTATCTTTATGTACTTATTAGTATTGATATCAAGCAAGAAAAGGTTTAGCTTGACTCTTAGTAACTGGGATGGATAAAAATGGGAAAAATTAGATGTGTTCTCCTTGTGAACAATTGTTCTGTTCTAGAAATTAATGAAACACAATATGAAGCCACAGAATGCAACTCCTGCAGAGATGGCCTATGATCCACTAAAGAGGGTTGTTTTGAAAACTTTATCTAAAACTAAATGAGTGGAAAAAGAATCCATAACCAACTATAAAGCACTTAATACCTTCACTGTTTTCTAATAAGGGGATATACCGCAAACCAAATACAATGAGGTAAACCTTCCATATTCAGCATCTAACTTCTTTGTCATTACTACCCCTGTCGGGCAACGGAGTTAAGGTTTGTTGGACAAAGATGCAAACAAGTGCAGGCAGCAGTGGAGTAGGAGTGGCCTTTAACCTTCAAGGTTTATTTTGTGATTTGTTACATCAGAAATTGTTTTCTGACCATTTATAATCTGTTGATTATAAATTTACAAGATGAGATAGATTCCAATAACTAGTGAAACCCTTTTACGTTATACTTACAGCCTAAAAAAATTCACTAAAACAACAAAGAAAAACATCAAAACCACTAGGCAGCTCTTAACTCAGAAGGATTTAGACCTGGTTTAGGAAACACTATACTCTTATCCCACACTGTGTCATTGCAGGCTGGAGTACTTTCCACTCCAGTGAGTCCAGGCAGTCTCACTCTGTGATTCCCACCACCAGCCTCCAGAATCATTCCAAAAGAAGAAGTAGATCTTAAAGGCCATTTCTATACAGTCTCCTGCCTTTTTCTTCCCCCTCCCCCCCGCAGATTTCCTAGCCAAGCTGAAGTTTTCAGGTTTCTTTAGTTCCACTTTTTGTGGCACAGCCTGACAAAATAGTAATTCCACTCCACACCTCCCTTGTTCCTGGAGAAAAAGCCATATAAAAGGGAAATATAACATAAAGTGTCAGGTAGGCATAACATGACGGTGACTTCAGGGATCTTTGAAAACACATTAATGAATGTTTAAAATATCAGTGCACTACAGTGTTATAACTCCTTCCGCACAGCCTGATCCTAGAGAGCTTTTCTATGAATCAGTGACATTAGATTGTGCAATTAAGGCTTACTGTCTGCTTGTCCCAGTCTGTTTTGTATGTTTTGTAAACCACGTACAATCTCCCACCCCCAAAGCATCTCCAAACATTTTTCAAAGAGAATATGGTAAAACATGTGGACATAAAAAGCATTATGCATAACAACTGTTTTTCTGCCCCCCTTGGGCAATCCTTTTAGGGGTATTATTGTTGGTAATAATTTGCTTTGCTTTAAAAAGCAAATAAGTGCAAAATAACAAATGCAAACATGGTGAAAATAATGTAGAAATGTGTATTGAATGATTTTACAGGCTTCCAAAATCATTTTCTATTATATAGACTTAGAAGAACAATTCAATGTGGATATTTGCTGCAAAAAAAGTATTTTATACCTTCTTGCTACCACCAGAATAGCTTCAGCAAACAGTTCTAACCAACCCAGTGAGCCAAATCATAAAGCTTCAGGCAGTCATGAAAAACTATTGATTTTTTTTTTTAAACCTTTCTTCAGCTGTAAATTTCTATTGATATGTGACAAAAATGTGCAAGTGGCATTTGCTAGTATAGCCATTGTGGGAAAAGCCAAGATTGCAACTTCTCTGGTTAAGCCTCTCGGAAGTTTAATGTGGTCAGCTTCAGACTGCTCCAGCTGATCTTGGATCAAATAAAACACAACACATACGTTTCCCAATAGCAATAATCAAAATTGAGGTTTTCAGATTTTGCTGGAAACAAAGTTACAGCAAGAAGAAATGGGCTGGATATTGCTTTTTATTGTTGGGAAACAGACTCCTAACAACCAACCACGTGGATTTTTTTTATTTTTATTTTTTTTTTTTAAAGTTAGTTCATCTATCCCACGTTGGCAGATGATTAATACCTCCTTCCTCCCCCCAACCACAGCTAAGGGGATGTGATCGCTGCATCTCCATTCCCTATGAGCAAGGCCATTTGGAAAGCCTGGGCTAGGACAAGAGAGAGCGCACGAGACTCTGTTCTGGCTTTATTACCAAAGTGGTGATGTGCCCAGTTGTGCAAGCTGTGACATACCCAAGTGATCCCTAGGAGCTGCGGGTTAGCGAGCTGTTCACACACCAGGAAGAGCTCGACCTGACCAACCTGTTCTGAATCTCTGAGGCTGACAGAAGGTGAGGCCCTGTGTCCTCTATTAATTAGATATCAGACAAGGGGTTTGTTCCCTCCTCCTAAATACATTACACTGAGAAACAGTGTGCAGCCATAGTGCTTTCTCCTTGAGTTCTGCTTCGACAAAAAGTAATGGAGGTTCAGAGCTGCCCTCTCTTCCCACACCCCAGCCCAATCCTTATAAAGCATCCTGTTATTTTAACGGTTCAGACCCCTTTCCCTGAAAATTTAGGTACTGCTATACAGCTGCAACAAACTGGCACGGCCAGGCACAGAGCTTTGCCCCATGTGTGCACAGCCACAGCAACAGCCCCGTGGCTGCACACTGTTTCTCAGTGCACCGTATTTAGGAGGAGGAAGCAAACCCCTTGTCTGATATCTAATTAATAGAGGACACAGGGTTTCACCTTCTGTCAGCCTCAGAGATTGACTTGTTCTGCAAACAAGCTGGTTGCAAGTCAGAGTTGTTCATGACCTTCCCAGACAAGAGTTATGGCTGCGAGACACTGATCATATTCAGTTCTGATAGAAGAATGGATGACGCAAGCCTGAGCTATGTGTTGCCTCTCCCTTCTCTAGAGAAGGTCTTATTTATTTTCCCCTCCTCCTAACAGCAGGGAAAAAGACCTCGTTCCCATCAGAACTTGGGTCCTCTATTGACCATCAGGTGGGACAACCCATCAGTCAGCCTTTGCCAGCACCTCTGGGATGACAGCAACCTTTTCACGTTGAAAGTGTGTCTGCAGTGCAGGTTGGGCCACTCTCTCCTACAAACAAAAGCTATAAAGATGAGGTAATAAACGTTCAACAGGGACCCAGGTACTCAAATGCAAAGCTGCCGGCAGCTGGTGGCACGTACCCCACTGCAACCCAGCTTTACTACTGTTCTTACTCATATGAACTAGAACAGTTTGATTACATCTACCCATAATATACTCATATTTCTGGCTGGCTATACTGCAGCCGACACTCAGTCTCTCACCTTAAATATGCTGTTGAGAAAACAAAGGTTGGGGAGGTCCCAGGAGCGCAAATTGATCACGGTTTCTAAAATTATGAGAAGGGAAACTTGGGTAAATATTTCTTTTGCTGTCCATGTAACAGAATGAGCTACTGAAATTATATTATCAGTTTCCAAACAAATGCAGCAAAATATATAAGGACTGTGCATTTGACCAGTGCCTGATAATTCAGACACTCAACACATGAGAGTAAATCAAGTCTGGATAGAGCCACACAGCAGCTCAAAGGATAAAAACCATTCACTGCAATTCAAATGTTAGACAATTTCCTTCCAGACCCTCATGTTAGAGTACAGCACCTAAAAGAGAATAGACATGGGAAGCTCCAAAGATTCACTGAGCTTTGCGCTGCTCTCCCTGAGAGGACAGTACCCTGGAGAGGCTGTGGATTGCTCCATTTTCAGCTGCTGCTCACGCCCCTTTATAAGGGTGGGATGACCAAATCCTATATTTAATTTAATACTGTAATTCTTGGAAACAACTGTAGCACTCTTTCCACCTTCTAGAGTCATACTCTGGAGAGTTTCTCCAGGATTGTTAGCAGCAGCAAAGAGATGTAACCCAGCAGCAAAGGGGGCTAACAGAGGAAAGNGACATTGTGTATTTTTAAGACAAAACTTTCTCAGGCTTCAGCTATATTCTTGCCAGCATCCCATTACAGGTTCTGTAGACCAGCAAACTCCTGGTATTTATTATTCAATGAAACCGACCCCCAAACCCTCCTGGAAAATACCAGTAGGGTGTATAAGAAGTACTTGCTTGCACCTGCCAACACTTGTCTCACTGTTGCGGAGGATACAGGGAAAAAAGCAAGAGAGAGTCTCAGGGTGTTAGGAGATTCCCAGCTTAACACTTTTTAGCGTCGTGGGTTACCAGAGCCATTTCAGTATCTCTTTGCTTTAGTTCATCTTTTGTACAATAGGGATAACATCTATGATGCCTGGGAAGACGCAAGGACACGGTGCTGCTCCCAAAAATACAATAAAAAACCCCACAGAGATTGGCAAGAACACGAAGATCTTTCAAACACACATCTTGGTCTGCAAAGTGCAAGTCAGGACATTTGGAAAAGAGATGTTTTTTTTGTGCATCTTTGCACTTTTTCCTTTTACGCAGCAAAATCCTAAGTCTTTTCCAAAGGAAATTTAAGCCGAGGCAGAGTGTGTATATTGATTAATCACGTTCATATTATATCTGAAAAACATTTCTGCCATCTTCTCTTTGAGGTGTTATTTTTAGAGTTGGGGTAGGAGCATATTTAAATGGAAGGGAAAATACACAGAAGAAACTGCATCTGCAATCACATTTCCTGATTAGATCTTAGCAGAGCGCTGCCTGTCTTATTGCTACTGGTAAATATGGGCCAGTAAACGCCTTTGGTACTAACTCAGTCTCACGCTCTCTATCCCTGCCTTCTTTGCAAGTCAATAATGTATATTTGTAAGTATGGAAAGATAAGGTTCATAGGTATGAATTGGGTTGGGTTTTTTTATTCCTCAGATATGAGTATAGGTCAACTCCAGGCACAAAACCCCCTACTGTGCAAGGGGAAAAATGAAATCAAAAGCTCATTGTTTTATGTAAGAGCCACCTGAATAATCTCTTGAACAACTGTGTGGTTTTAGGGAGCTACATAAAACAGCGAACACAAAGATGCAGAAAGATGCATTTGATCCCTTTCCTCTTGTTTGTATTTAAAAAAAGAGGTAAAATTGTCTCTATCAAGAAGTCGTAGAGGTTATGAGAGGAAAGTATCATGAAAATCTGCAGTAATCCAAGCTTAAACATACCTTGTTAGTAGAAATGGGATCCAAAAGAAAACTTTGAGGATTTACATGCCTCCATAAACAGTTATATTACTTCCATACCTTAACTTATTCGCAGTATGTACTTGGATTGATAAAAATAAACATTTCGCTGAGTATTTTTTTGTTTGGAATATGGGCGTGCACTGAAAAATAAAGAGGAAGGTTCAATTTTCCAAGCTTTGGAATATCAAGAGCTTTGTTAGCAAAAAGGAGAGGATGTGAAGAAGCAACAATCAGCTTTATGACAGGCACTTCATTAACCCACATACTTTATAATTTGCTCACCGAACTATCTGCTTTTCCTCTCCTCTCAGCAGGAACATAAATAGCAAAGACTATCATGAGCTGTTATGCTACTAGAAGACTGTTAATCTTACCAAATATACCACAGAGCACTTACTGCTACATATTTATTTATTTAGATTTAGAGCATGATTAAAGAGAAAACAAAACCGATATATCTTGAAGATGCATCTCGACTGATACCTAAATTGCAGCACTGCACTTCAATAAAACTCAACTGAGCTGGATAATTTAAAGAAACCAAGTGCTCTAGCCCAGCCAGCAGTTTCTGCACGTATTATCAAGGTACTATCAAAAATGCACTGCCAAGGAAGTATCAAGGATGAGATGAGACCAAGATGCAAAGGCATGGAAAGAGGAAGATGGAGTGGGACCAGCAGAGCTCTTCCCTCCCATGCAGTGGGCAGGGAATTTTGGGTCTGAGCTTGCACAGGGAGGGGATGATAAAGCAAGAGCCAAGGCAAGTCTGCGTGGCACAGCTCCCAAGAGAAAAGTCTGCAGGCACAAGGAGCAGGGCTTGAGGTAAGTTTTGGTTTGGGATGCGGCTGTGATTTTAACAGTCAGGTCTATCAGCTGGACTGAACCACCTTCAGCAAGACCGAGTATAACCTCCTCCTCATAGAGGAGCCTTGCAGTATGCTGGGACAGTAAGACCACGTTCTAGTGGGAAGAGGAGGCAGTCGGTGAGAGGGGAGTGCAGGTATGTGCATACGAGAGGTACAGAGTTCGGAAACACAATAATTAACACTACAAGAACACTAAAAGAGCTATTATTCAACTGCAAGAATAAAGGGCATTCAGTGGTGCAATCTCTCTGCTTTTTTCCTGTATTTATTTGTTATGGGTCTGAGCCAACGTTCCTCACAGTGGGAGATTTTTGATGGCCTTCGGTAGGCTTTGATGAGGTCCGTATTTGCTCATTTGCACAGTGTATTTATCTGCACCCCCGACTGCGTCGATCAGCATGTAGCAGCAAAGTCTGCGGAATGCTTTAAATAAACCCCCCACTTATTAAACAGTTCTAAGCTCAGGCTGAAAAAGCTTTATATAGGCAACATTACCTGAGTCATTCCTCTGGGAGAATTATGGACTGAATGTTGAGGAGACATTTCCAAAGTGCTTAAATGACTATTAATGGAATCTGTGCTCCTAAGTTATTTAAGTGCTTTTGAAAGTTCCAAGCAAAACACAGCTCAGCAATGGGAATCACCAGCTCAATGTTTCACTTATACTTGTTTGAAAAACAATAAGATAGAATCAGATTCAGCCAAAATGAAAGGTTTCTGCTTTTACACCAGCAAACAACTGATTAAAGCATTATGCAGCAGAATTATGGCTGCAGCGTCATCTATTCACGTGAGCTCAAATACGTCCATTAAGACCACTGCACTGCCACAGCTGCAGTATGCCAGAGGGCTTTATGAATTCTCAGTTTACTCCTCAAGTCCTCATAACCTTATAAATACAACTCAGTGTTCAGGTCATAACTCCATGGGAATGTGAAGAGCAGAAACATGGAAGGATGTCTGGGGCTGACTTTCTTAAAGCCCACTCCGGAACCAGGGTGACACCCCAGATGTCCTGCTCCACTGCAGAGAAGTTCTGCAGCATGAAATCCTGGTCTGGGACTGGGAGAGGCATAGCACTGCTAAGACACTAATGATTTTGTAACACAAGTTTAACCAGTAGTGCATCCCTACGCTGTTCAAAATAACATTTAGTTTTTCAATTGTCAAGTCTGGCCTTGGTTAAATACCTTTCCTGGAAAAACAGAAATATTTTGTTTCTTTCAGAACTACTTCTTCTTGAAAGGGACTTATTTCCAAGGTACGTCAGTTTCTGACGTATCAGCATTTTAACCTCCCCAAAACAGTCTGTCAGAAAATTTATGACTGCCTTCCCCCTCGCTTCTGATTAAGCACGTTTGCAGTTGGAATGTATCAAACTGGAGATGCTGGTTTTGTCTCATTAGAAAGTGCAAATCCTTTATGCATTACTGTTCACCAAGGTACAGTTTTTAACATTGGTACAAGAGCCAGTGAGTGTCAGGCTGCAGAGAGACAAGGCTTGTAGGGAGGGGAAATCTCTTCCCATTAGACCAACCCCCCCCAAAAAAAAAGGGGGGGGACGACAGAGAGGCGACAAACTTTCATACTCTTTAGGTATGAGCATCAAAAAAGAATGAAGAGAAGATAAATTGGCTCTCCCTATAAACCTTGCCTCTTTTGTAGCTTTACACGTGCCAACCATACCGCCATTGTTACCGAGTTCCTGTGAGGCCTTTCATTTGTAAAAGTCTTTTCACTAATTCCATTAAAAAGAAAGTTTCATACATGAATATTTGACTGACATGTTATTAGGAAAAGTATGAAAAAAGTAGCAGTGTCGCATTAAGCTCCACTGCCGCAGCCATCATCTTCCCCAGCATCTCTCTGTATCTTCCCAACACAGTGAAAAGGCAAAGGGAGAGAAAAGACTACGCTCATTAGGAAGAAAAATGGAAGCAGCTCTTCTGAGCACCCCATCTGCTGCCATCATGTCAGAGACATCACATTTTACTGCTGTCACCAGCAGGTGCATGCAATTAGGTGACAGCAAAATGAACTATGGCTTCCCGGTGACTGTTTTGAGCAGATTTCAGACTGTTGGCAAGTGCATGATAACAGACTATTGGCATTTGCCTCTGAATAATTCCTAGAATTCGCATGAAAGATGTACTGGTGATTCATTTCATTGTAGAAGACTACTGGAAGAAGTGATAGAGGCAGCAACTGCAACAAAGCAGAGGATGACGGAGGGTATGGGACAGGCTGATTCGGAGTATTGCGGTTATTATGACGACAGCTAAGGCCAGTGTGTTCAGTTCTGGTCTCATTCACAGTAAGATCTCAGGACAATCACGACCAACCCAAATACTTAGAAATACATTGATGGTATGTTGAAGGACTAGGGAGAGCTCTTGGATCTTTTCTACTAATTTCAACTAAATGTATTGTTACCGCTCAAGATCGGCAGCTAATTAACAGAATGGTTAACGCTCAATAAAAGTTCACCAGTTCTCATGTGAGGGGAAAAGCATAACACAAGGCTGAATCAGTTTGTATCGTTGATACTGTACAAGCCAGTAACAACGCAGCTAAAAGGCTGCTTTCCCTGTGCAGCCTGTAGTACTGCACAGGAAAAGGAGGAAACATCAGTAAAGCAGACAGAGCAAGGAAGGTGTTCCTGCAGGAACTTCTCAGACTCAAAATCTACAGGGAAGAAAGCTGTACTGCCCATGACTATTCATGCATAGCTCTGCTGTGCAATGCAAAGATGCCAAAAATGTCTGTAAAAGTGAAAATGTTCTTCCAACCAAAAGCTCCTTTCTGAGGGTTGTGTTTTTCCTTTGTACTTAATCCCCGTGTGTTTACTGGATTCTATTCACACTTGCTGGGGAGGATTCCTTCCTTCCTTATCTGAATGTGACAATGAATCAAAAGTACCTTCTCTTCTGTTATCGAAGGTGATAATGGAGAATTGCAGTCTTGCCAGGGGCTGTGAGATGCCTTCGCAGTGCTCTCAGAAAATCATCACCCAAAACTAGAGCAAAGGCTAATTTTTCCAGGTTAAAAAATAAAAATAAAAAATCTCTCCCTGGGGAGTTATATTAAGGCGGACCGCGGCAATACAAAATATTCAACTGTATTCATTAGCTGCATCTGACTGTTAGGAATTTTACCTACTGGTAGCTAATTCCTGAGAATGACAATTATTTTCTGAAGGATAAGCTATTATTCGCCCGGTACGACAAAAGTGCTCCATTTCACTTCAGTAACTAACAATGGCAAATCCATTTTTACATCTGGCATAAGGCACTTGGATGGCATTAGTGCAGGACTGCAACATGCCTGGGCAGCTTGCTTTAATTTAAGCCAGTATATAAATGTTATAATAACAGGGAATTGTTTGTTCCACAAGGAACAGCTTATTTTAAGAGTGATTACTTTAACATAGCTACAGAGATTGCCTTCTTTCTCCCGTCAAAAGTGTTAATGTTACCACTCAAACAAAATTGTTTTCCACGCAGATGTTCTCTCCTTAAGGAGAAAGGAATATCTCTTTCGACAGCATACTGTATTTCATAATTTTATACAGCAAGTTAGGGAAACTGGGGCATTTTCAAATAGGGCAACGATGATGGAGCCGCCCTCTAAATCATATCTTAGTAGGGATGTATAAGTTATACACTAAAATAAGAAGAGCCGTTTCCAAAGAAAACAACAACTTGTTAGGTTATGCTTCTGACTTCTGTCATCTTATTGTGAATCTCATAATTTCTTAAAATAAAACAGCAGATGTTAAGTATTAGAGTCATGCTATGGGGAAATCTCAGCTTCATTTATTAAAAGTTATGTTTCCAGCTATGAAAAACAAAGCTTAAAGTTCAAGGCACCCAGGGAGTTGAAAAGGGTCAACCTTACTTTTTTGTAGAATCCCATAGTGTGACGATGCAAGTGTCACAGTTCACATGCTGAAATGCAATAAAGCACGTGTGATGCTCCAGGAAAAAAAGAATTAGCTATGAAGAAAGGAAAAACAGTACTAATAGGCGACTGAATTCACACCACTAATTACTGCAGAATATAACATACAATTTCCAATAACCAAACAGAAATGTGTACAATTCCTTTATATGAATTAAATGTCTTCCTGAATCAGCAGACGGATTCAGTGCTGTTGCTGCTGTTCACAACTTTATCAAGCAGCAATGCAGCTACAGCCTTTAATGGGGAACTCAGAAAACACTGCGCCAGACACGTCTGCAGAAGTGACACTATTTTGAGAATGGGAAAAGGGAAGACAAAAAGCTGCTCTTCTCCACCTTGCCCCAACGTGAACTTAGGTAAACGGGCACGCGGGAAGAAGCGGCTGCATTGCACCACCTCCACAGAGGCACCTTTTGTCTTTCCAGGTTCGAAACATGTTCTTTGAACACTCATCCAGTGCTCCGAGACCCCATCCAATTAAAAATTTCCACACCGTAAATGCATGTCCAAGAACTTATTCTTTTTGCAATAGCCCTTGCTGATAAGAGGGAAGCCTGAAGCAGTGAGGAGTCTCGTTAGTTAACTTCCTCAGCCGGTATCTGCTCCCCAGTCAGTCAAATCAAGGAGAGGGTCCAAATCTAGGGCAGCTCTGTGAACTGCCTATGCAAATTAGCTGCTCTGCCTGTAAACTAGGAACATGATTTTTACATCCCGCTACAGCGATGTTAGTACCATGGGAATACTCTGGGTCAGGACAGGAATTCACAGTGAAATAGCTCTTTGTTTCACTACGACCTGTGCCCGTGCGATAGCAAATAAGTGCCTGTGAACTCACAGCAACTGTGCCAGGCTGGAAAAAAAACCCCAAACTTCACAGAAGACAGCACTTTGCACAATAACCAGGTCTCCGAGACATAAAATGCTTTGATTAAATTGGGGCAGCTCTGAGGAAAAGCAGGCAAAGGCAGTATCAATGTTTTCTCATATGGACACATATTAGTGAAGATTCTGACTTCAGTACTATTTTTCAGCACAGGTGAGCTTTAAGTTTAATGAGATCCTCATTTATATTCTGGAAAAAGGGAGAGGACAGTAAACTGTATACGTACTGGAAATCAGCAACAAATAACATTGAGGCAACCAAATCAAAACACATACTGGTAACTTTTATCCCTCTATTGTGCTCACTGGCCTTATTAAAAACCTAGTTGGAGCTGCTTTCATGGCAGCTCCGTCCTGCAACCCTAACATGCCATATGGATAATCTCGTTGCTCAGTACCAGCTGCAGGGATCCACTTACCCAGTTACGGGGACAGACACCCCCAGGGGCTGCTACGCCAGGGACAGCCTCAGCACGACCAAAGCCGGTGTCTGATACAACATAGGGAAACGCAGCAGAGAAGAAACTGTATTTTCCTTCTCCATCACCACTGCAGTTACAGGGGATTGCAGACTTTTTCAAAGAACAAAGCAATAGAAACAACAGTAGAAAGGGTGGAGCAGGGGGGCGGCTAAAGATAGTACAAGCAATAAACTCCAATTCCATATGTTTGCCACCTAACAAGTTTTTAAATATACGCCTTTTTGTCCTATGATTTTCATAGAAGACTTGACAAGTAGGCAAGCCAAGCCATCAAACAGTAATCTTTCTGCCCCACCACCGACCTCGAGAAAAGATTAAGACGAGCTTTTTATTTTCTTTTTAATTTTGCGTCTGTAATTTACATTCCTATATATCTAGCAGAGGTTCCTCCACTCCTAGTTCATTTTTGGATCATTACTTGAGGCTGCAGATGCAATTCAAACAACAGAAAGGAAAACAAGTATTGAAACGAGTACTTAATATAATATTCACAAAACAAGCCAACTGGAGTCAGTATGTACAACTCCCTTTTTTTGGAATATATGCTTGCGTATCTCACATCTGCAGGTAGCTTATTAACATTAATGACAATTATGTACCTGAAGAGAGAGGTGAAAGCATCAGTTAAGAGAGCTTCTGGCTCAGATACACTGGCTACTCTCCTGGCTGCCCAGAAGAAAGCATCAAAGAAAATTGCTAAACATATTTTGCTTCATTTCTTTAAGTTATAGTTGGCTGTAAATTGCATTTAATAAACCCATTATTCAAAGCCTTCTGAGAACATTCAAGCAGCAATAACGTTTACTATCCCAATGCACTGTGAGCTCTTAGAAGCCATGTATCTTACTGAAAGTCACTGGGCCAAGTTCCACCGCCACGATTCTCATGAGCTTCCTTTTGTTCTGGCAATTAGGCCATCTGCCAGGAGCTGAAGTGATTAGCAATAAAAAGAAACGCAATAGCTCTGCTTTCCAGTCTCTTCAAGCAGTCCTGGTTCCCTTAGGCACTGGGGGCACCGTGAGAACCGGTGGGCAAAGAACAGTCACGGAGGACACTAAAAAAGGGGGAAATTTTAAAAGCAGCACTGTACGGTCAATGTGAAAACAGAAAAAACAGCCCCCACTTCTTCTTAACGAGATTTCTTCCAGAGCAGCACCAGGGATTTTGTCACATCCCTTTTACTGATGTCACACACCGCGCTCCTCAGTAGTGCCTCCCAAACTTCTGCTCTTCTCTCGCTTGCTCAGTCAGCCATTTGATCAAAACTATTTCCTATCATCTATACGTGCGTGCATAGGCACACATGGATCACGTTCTTAAGGCATTTAAGTACCGCTGTGATTCAAATAATAATACTAATAATGGATTAACCAGCAGTGGACATTAGTGCAGCTGATGATCTTTAGCCTCCTGCCTTGAGCCTGCAGGAAACCAGAAGTCCTCACCCATAATTGAAGCTGGGAGGTACAGAGAATGGAAATTCTGTTTGGCAAAGGAGTTTGGATTTTAGAGCTCTGTTGGTTAAAGCAGCATGAAACTCACAAATTTTAAAGTCTTCAGAGAGAAAGTAAACAAATCTAATACATTAAGACCAGTTTGATGGAACAGCGTTTTCCAATGGGAAAATAATTTCATTAACCTTTCTTCTACTTAGCTGCATTATCAAAGAAGATAATAGTATCGATGCTACCAAATAATAACAACAACAATAATCTCTTTAAATGCCCTGGACAGTGCTGCTGAAAGTCAGTGGGCATTAAAGTGAACCACTGGTAATGTACAGCACAAAACAATCCCCACATTGCTCAGCAATTTCCTTTCACGGTGTGAAAGTAGAAAGCTACCTTATTTTTAATATGAACATTTTTAAAAGCCCAAAGTGAATTCAAGGGTATACTGAGGTAGGACACATGCCCATATTCACCATATATTGCCATATTACAGAAGACTGAGAAAAGTTGAAGAGTGATAAAATTTCAGTGACTATAAATACAATCATTCACCAAAATTAGCTATAATTTAACCATGGAAAAATGTTTATAGAACTGCCAGCTGATCCTTCAAGACGGTTATGTGCTCATGCTCTCTTACTGCCTCTTTGAAAAGAGGTTACAGAAAATTACGTTCCTGCCTAACCTCCAGACACTATATTCTATTATGCAATAAACAAACAGATGTTCTCATTTTTCATTTTTATCTTTTGTCACTAAGGTCCTCACGCCTCCTAAAATCGTGAGACTCCTCTCCAGACATGGGGGGAATAGATACATTAGATGATAAACCTGGGAATGATCTTTTTTCTCTTTAAGTCACATGACACACCTACAACACGCTCAGTCACCTCTCTCTCTTTCCAGTGCATCTAACCGAATGTTTCCTACCTACCTCTGGCAGTAATGTAAAAATTGGATTAAAGTAATCCAGTCCACAGAGCAAAATCAAAGATGAATGTGGAATAAATGAAACAGCAGTAATAGTAGTAGTAAACATGACCTTTATCATATTAATCACAATAATTTTTTCTCTCTTCATCAGTTCGCAGATGATTCAATAAACACATTAAAAGTGCGGAACTTAACTCTCAACAAACTTGGGCTCTGCATGCACTTCTGCTTCTTAAAACTGAAAGCCCCGTGCACCAAGGTAGCATGTCAGACACCAGCATTTCCTTCAAGGGCGTTCCTTGTTAAACAGGCAAAGCCAGTGGTTAGAGAAAAGAAATTGCCAAACATCAGGCCATGCTCATTATGTCTAGCACATTCCATGTGAAAGGATAAGGTAGCATTTAACCAGCAAAAGACATTGCAACCAAGTGCAGAACGGATTGTACTTGAAAAGCATGTTCTTATTTTCTGGTATTTCTACTCCCCCNAGTACAGTCAATTATAACACTCGATTTAACTCTTCTTGTAAAACACACACATGAACTGTTTAGGAATCAAACATCAAACAGTGTTATGAGAAACAGCCACTCTATTTTCCAAACAAAATGCCACAAAATTTCCAAGGACAAGGGATATGCCAAACTAAAAAAACAAAAACAAAAAAATCCCAAGTGCCAAAGAGAAAAAGAAATATTGCAGCATATCATCAATACAAAGTGCTTGACAAGCCTGGGTTGATGTTTCTTGACGAAACTATTAAGAATTCGGAGATGAAAAAAGGAAAGTGTGGTGCTGCAGAATGGCAGCTGTCAAAGTCCCTGTCTTGGTGGTTTGATCCAGCCGTACCTGGATACCACACTGTCCCCGCTGCACACGCATTGTTCCCCAATCCTCATTCTCAGAGATATACCACTATTGCAGAGTTGCATCTTTTCGGAAAAGGCTAAGAAAAAGCCTGATTCGTAGTTATTATTCCAGAAGGACAAAGATGTTTAGAAAGCATGAAAACTGATCTCAACCAGCCAGCCAAACCCAAATGTACCCAAACACAGACTTCATCTAGAAGTTAGGACCAGAAAAACTCGTAGAGGAAAAGACCATCACAAAACCCTCCTGCGAGCCAACCACATGACTATTGTTGCTGAAGCAGATGTCAAGAAGCAGTTCAAGTGAAAAAACGATGCTTGGTGTGACCCTATAAATCTTCAAATGTGCCTGTGAACTTTAAGTTTTAATGTAACCTAAACCAGAGCTTTATCATCTCCACCTGCAGCAACCCGACTGATGTCAATGGTACTATACAAAAGGAAGTTCAGACTGCAATCTTTTGTTTTTACTGCCGTCTTTATCCTAATCAATTACTTCTCCTTGGTTAAGTCTCTCTCAAGTGTTCTCCCACTCTCTTTTGCAGGCAAAGGTGATGTGACACTTCATCTGAACATCTCTCTTTACCTCAGCCTTTGAGCCCACTTCATCCCTGAAACCATTCAGGGCTCCTGTGGAGACTTTAGTACTTTGAGACTGAGATATTTTTTTAACCCTGTTGCGGTGCTGATACTTTTCATCATCATTACACTGTTCCCATCTAACCCACCAGCCGCACAGCTGCTTAATTCTTCTTTACTCTCCGTCTTCACTCATAAGGAGTTTTGCCTGCAAATTGCTTGAATTAGAGGTTATTTCACTCTCATCCCACGTCATGACCGCCACTGTGAATGCGTTAGTTTGAGTGCGGATAACAGAGTCTTCATTGTCCAAAAATCCTACCACTCTCATCTCCTTTTTTCATTCTTTTTCTTCCAATGCAACTCCTTTCCTTGATGCTACAGATCCTTTGCTAGCATTTCCTAAAGTAGGAATATAACTTGAAGGAAACATTTTCAACTAAAAGCCACTGTAAATACACAAATTTGACCGATCTTACCAAAAGCATTTATGGTCAAACCACTGGTTTCAACAGGCTTTTAGAGTCTACCTTTGGGCTCCTGAACATCCAAAGAGAAAAAGGTGGACAGGCTTGCTTTGCTTATTTTACCTTATGTAACTCTTATTTGCACCATGACAAATCTGATCAAAAATGGAGGTGAGCCTTTAGAACTACACAGCAGTGGGAGCGCAATTAAAACGATGGTCAGAAGTCATTCCAACAGGCCTGGCACCCTTGGGCATGAAACCAGGGTCACAGGTGTCCTCGCTTCTGTAGAGTTTATTTGTCTTTATGGTAGAGAATATATTGAGCCAACCTGGGGGGCAGAGGGGAAGGGACAAAGAGAGACATTCTTCTGAACACTCTCCTCTCCAGCAATCCTTTCTCTTTCACTGGGTCTTAAGGCCACTTTCCCTGTAGGTAATGTGGAAAAGCCACAGTGACTGAAGGAGAATAAAAACCAGAATGTAATTTCTTGTGGTCAGGAGAGTAGGAGCCTTTCAATTGCTACCGACAGCATGAATATACATTAGTCATTTATACATTCATAGACTTCATACACACAGTAGTTGAATGTCCCACACTCATTCAAAATATATCCTTCAGGCACAGAAATATCTCCTTTTTATTATTTATTTTTACATTGTGTATGTGCTTATGTTGTAAACAAATGCAAATGGAAAGATGACATTAATTATCATATGGAAAGCCCATAGCAAATTCAGTTTCTGACGTGAGCTATTTTACTGAGATCAGCCCTCTTTTCTGCGATACTGGTGTTAAAAATAAAGAATGAATCATAACAAAAAAGGCAAGCTAAACAAATCTTGCAGAAATTACTTCCCATGCTCAGGTATGCATCCACAAACTACAGTGCAATGCAGAGAAACCTCAGCCAGCTTTCAGTGAGCATCCCACCCATGACTTCTCAGCTCAGTAAATCAACTTAAAGGGAGCTCCACAGTGCCACAATAGATTTCTCCTGACCTCCAAGCAGTACATTTACAGCCAGTTTGAATACTCTTTGTATCCGACACTGCAGTTGTGAAAACTGATATAATCCTTGAAAGCTTACCAAAAGCATTAAGAGACAGACGGTTATATTAGATAAGAAAAATAGATATAATAAATCCATTAAAAACATTCTCTCATTTGGAAACCAATGACTGTAGCAATTGGCTGCGGAATACACACTGAATACAAAACATCTTCTGCTCTTGGCTTCTGGTTTATCCAAAGGGGAAAAATAGGAAAGGAAAAAAAACAATGGTATCTGATGTTTATTCAGGTATTCACAGGGGAAGAGTTAGGTGTTGGTGATCTCAGAGTAGTTGTAGTTGAACAGTGACTCTATCACAAATCTGCTACCGATTTTGACATTATTTGAGATATCGCTCACACGTCTGGGCATCTGAGCTAAACAGACCACTGAAAAGTACAGCTGAAAGTTACTTCCACTGAAGGCAGTATTCACTCAGCTGGCTGTTGATGAGGCACTGAAACACCTAAACTCAAGAAAAGATTTCAGAAACTGCTACCTAACCATCTCCGGCCACCTAAGGCACCGCACTTTAAACAGACAGTTCCCTAGATGGTGGGAGTTGTGTTCCCTTTCATCTCTGTCTTGGCTAGGGTGACTATCAAGGGTAGTCACATTAGGATATTTTGAATTCAGATACGGAGCATCCTGGCACTCTCTGGAGTCATTTTCTAAGCACGCTCAATGTTGCACCAGACCACTTCAAGAAAAAAACAAACAAACAAAAAAAAACCAAACCCATATATAAGAGGATTTTTAGAAGAAATGGCAACAGTAGTTGGCAGTTCCTCACCTTGGCAAGCACCAAGCCTAGACCTACTTACCCTCCATCCATATCCCTGCAGAAGAACAAGTTGCAAAGACAGTTTTTAAGTGATCACATACTAAGCAGCTCTCACAGAGAAAGGCTCCCAACCTCCCAGTAGCTTTTTATTATTTCAGGTAGTTAGTACTAGCCTCAAGTTTATTGCGACTGCCCAGCTGCAGCCATCTCAGCATATCCTACACCCTCAGTTTTTCTGCTCCTCCCCAGTAGCTCTTGAGCATCTGAATTCAACATGACTATACTAAAGTCTTCTTTCACACCCCGTTTTACAAACATCTTGCTCCACGTGCCAGCCAGAGCTCAAAGTGGGCTAAGATACATGCTAGTGTCTAAGATCATCACCCACATCACCCACTCCCAGTATCCTGTTCCTTCAGTGATGACTGTGAAAGTTCACAGCATCTTAGAACAAGGCTCGGCGATGCTGCCTGATTAGCAACACACAATATTACATCAACCATTGTTTCTGATTCCAGTACACTGCTGTTAAAATAACTCAGCAGAAGGGGCTAGCATAGTGCCTGTCCCTTACAGAAACTCCTGTCTAAAGGTAGTAAAACCAGAAAACTATCTCTTGGATAACCTCAAGAGACTGAGGGTACGGAAGTCTAACCACAGAGCAATATCTGGTTACGTGGTGTTTGTAGTGTTTTGCACCTCCGTGTAGGAGCGTGGCACATATATGATTTTTCTAATTGGTTTGTAGTCAAACCATTCCACTGAGAATCTGCGCAGAGCACTTGCAGGAGGCTGGGGAGCTAGATCGGATAATAAAATTGCTACTCTGGCTCTTGAATTTTTGCACCTGCAGTTTGAATATGGTCTTAGCTCCTGCTCGTTTTATAACTACATAATGGTTGAATGATGCTCTACTTACAGCAATTCTCATTTATTTATGTTGGCTCCAAATTGCCCCAAAGTTGGATAAATAGAATAAAGTAGAGGGCTATTTTCTTTATGAATGGAATGACAGAAGCAAGTGGAAGCAAAGTGGCCCTCGGTTTTATTTTCTTACTTCTCCTTATAGTCTGTTTTGTGAAAGGCACAACTCAGAGTTATGAAATATATTTGGGTCATTTCTCATTCAGGCTAAACTAGAGTACAGCTTTAAATACACCTTTTTTTTTAAAAAAAAGAACCACCACATTAAATTTAAGAAACATGTTTTTAAGGCATATTTACTGCCATATTCTTCATTCCTGAAAGGAATGGTTAGGGACAGAGCAGAGCAGAGCTTGAGATGCAAAAGGTAAAGTGATTCATCGAGCGAGTGAGTGAGTGAGTTTGGGTAGTTCCAGTTCCTTAGCAAATCTGTCAAAGCCAGAGCATAAGAAAAAGTAAAACAGTAAAATGGTATAAAAACAGCTTGTCTAAGGTCCAAGCCTCCTAACATTATCAAGAGAGGTTCAGGAAAAGAAAAGAAAACTAAAGAAAGAGACAGACTTTGAAACTAGGAAAAGTTTTTATTTTTGCGGTTGAAAAGGAAGAGATTTCTGGAGGTCAGCTCCATGAAGGAAACTCAATTCACTGTTCAAGCCCGTCACTTTCAAAGCTACGATGCAGCTCTTAAGAACCTGAAGGAGTCAGCTGCTTCTGCATAAATCGCAGTGCAGACAGTTTCTTTTAACACATTTATTTCTCTACCCATTTATTGGTTTGGTGGCAGGCTGCTTAATGGCAAAAGGCTTTAAGTAAACAAATAAATAAATAAATATATGCCAAGCAACAAAATCAAGGTAGAGAGATTTAAACATGATGCAAGGAGGAAAACGTAGATGATAAATGCTGGTGGCAAAAGGTGACTTCATTGAAATATTCAGTGAAATGAAAATAAGGCATTCGGTTCTGAGGAACAAAATGAAAAATGACTGGCAGGCAAACAGCTCACTTTCACAACGGTAACTCATTTGTGAGCATTTCAGCAGCTCCTTTCCCTTTGCTTCTCCCAGTTTTGCTTCTTCCCCATTAGTTACACAGATAATAAACGGACAATCCTGCCAAACGGACAGTGCTGTGCTAGGAGTGCAATACCCAGCACAGAAACCAAAAGGTGGTGCAGATTTCATTGTCCCCCTGCCTTTGTGACAGACTGGAAGGTTTTTAACTCAGTTTCCTCATCTGCCAGTGCCAGAAGCTTATCCGCCTTTGCTCCTCACAGCTACAGTTACAGCTGCTGCTCTCAGAACAACAGTTTTATGCCATGTACTTACGCTAACTTTTGAAACCTGTAACAATTAACTGGGGTCGAGCTGACTGATGGCGAAATATCGTGGTATGAAGTGAAGAGGAAGACTTCGTCTTTCCATGCGCTTTATTTTCATCTAATTGTAAGCAAACTGGTTTGATTAGTCAAGCCAGCCAAACATGTTCGCAAGCAAACACCATCACTGTCATTCCATGAAGAAAGACTTCCCTAGTGGGAAATTATAGCCTGAAATCGCATGTGCTGGACCAAGAGGGTGTGGAAAAGCACGAGGCTGCATGTGAAGGTGGAGCCAAGCAGTGTTTCAGGCTTGCTAGAGAAATCTGAAAATGGGGAGCGGCTAATAAATTCCTGATACTTTGTGGACCTGATAGCTTTGATTTTTGTGCAGCCATTGACAGCAGCTCATGTCCATACTAGCACTTGAATAATACTGTAGGTAGGGGCACACAGCTGTGCTACTGCTCTGGGGGGAAAAAAAAAAAATCTCCAAAGACTTGAGTGAGAACAGCAGCACTGCAAACAACACATATGCTATGGACAGAGTGGGTATTAGTAGCACATCGCAACTATAAAACTGGCTAACGAGCGGAGTTCTAATGCATCCCTTCTGCTGGGTCTATCAGTGGGGTTAAAAGCCCCCCTACCCTTTTATGGGTTAGACTTTTTGTGGGGGTATATTTGTGGTTAGGACCTGTGATAAGGCAAGACTGTCCTCGATCAATATTTGACAGAAGCAGCAGGGATGACCCTTTCTGACTGGATTAAACATCCTTATAATGTCCTCTGGATTTCTTTTCTTTAATTTACTATTGTCCTAGCTGGGAATTCCAGTTCTCACAGCCACTTTACATCAGGTCTTTCAGGTGAACAAGTAATTTTGTGTGATTTCACTGACTTGAACTGCAGTTGCCAAATGCTTGGCACATCTGCAAAGACCAAACAATTCCAAATCTGTAGACATACAAATGCCTTATGTGTCTTTACAGGCCTCAGTTTTCCTGTCCTTACAGCTCTTCCGTTTTCAGGAGCTCAGTCTTTCTTCCTCCTTTCTCCCTCTCTTGCTACAAGTTCATGACTACTTTTCTTCCCATCTGCGTATCTGGCGATATTCAGTGGCTAACCAAATCGTAGTTTTGGGCTTTGGGTGGGATAATGTCACTGAACACAGCTGGAGTTTTGCTTTTGGCAACTGTATAGCCAGGAGCCTGAAGCTTTTACATTGTCATTTGCCCCACAGCAAAGGAAAGTGTACTTTTAGCTTTATAGGAACTCAATTGACTTTAACAGAGTTCAAGGATCAGGAATCACTTGCATAAGTGCTGGAATTTCAAAATAAGATGCCTTGAAAAATTTTCCAGTTCTTCTGAATGCCTGCATTGTGTAAGTGCTGACACAGGCATGCAAATTACAAGATGGGGTTTTGCAAGCTTGGTCATAAACCAGATCTACCCTAATGATTATTGAGAACAGAAAGATATTGGGTTTAGAGTTGTAAAAAGGTTCAAAGAGAAACGATACTGAAATACAACAGCATACAGAATTAAAAAAAAAAAAAAGATACAGGATGAATCATAACTGCGTAGTCCTGGCTTGGGTTTGTTTGAAAAGAACATGTGCTTTCTGGGACTGCCAGGTGTAGAACATAAAGCGGAAACTCTGGACATGACTTCTGATTTAGAAAAAACTCAAAGCCAAGCGACTAAAAGCAAAGATGCTGTACGTGCCACCAAATGAACTGATGCTACCACTTGGAAAGAACACAGTCATTAGTTTTATGAGCTGACATTAATTAGCCATGTTACTGCTATTGGTACCAGTTAGGCTGCAGGCAAATATGCCTTTCATGTTAGATAAGACACGTGTTTCAAGAAGAAAAGTTAATTTAATGCTCTCTTTAGCTAAATACTATGGACATCATCATTAATGCTGAGTAATTTTGTAGTTTAAAACAAGACAAAGCAAACTGAGTTTCTGGTTTGAGAAGTAACTGTTGTGGGCCCAGTTTGCTAACTGACAATTAAGGATGGGTCAGCGTGTAAGGAGCAGGCATTGCCCAAGCATATCATCCCCTTTCCTCAGCTATGTTTGCTCTCTGTCAATAACAAAGCAGGGCAAATAAGGACAAGGTATTCAGAGCCTGAGTGAAGAGAAGACACCGACACCCAGAACCTGATATGAATCTTTCATCCTGTTGTCCTGATCAGCTGTAAGAGCCTCCTTGGTCTGTGTCTGCAGCATCTCTGTGGGTTACATTGGTATGGCTGGGTCCTGGGCTCATGGTATAACTGTCACCATCCAACCTGCACGCCACCAGTGCAAGATGCTTACCTGCAGAAGGTGCAACTGGAGGTTTAGCCTCCTTTCCTGTAAAATGAAGAATGTTCTGTGNAGAAGTCATCCAAACTGGGACTTGAGACAAAAATCCAGGATATTGGGAAAAGCAGACACAAGAAAAAAATGCAAATTCTGCAACTTTGTCATTAGCTGCAGACTCAGAGCCTTCATCTCATTACCTTTAAGTGCCTAGCTGTTTGCGCTGCCGACAGAAGCCGCAATAAAAACAGAAGCACAGATGTTTTGCTATACCAGCCTAGGAGAAATATCCCTTGAGCTATATTCTGGGCACCATATTTAAAGGAAAAAAAGACAAAGAATAGAGGAGATGGAAATTTAAGAAATTAGAGTTTACCAAGAGGTACAAAACCAGAGGTCTGTGTAAAAAGGGTAGGAGCTCTATCCATGATCAGTCAAGAGAAAAGATGTCCGAGAAGAAACACAATAGCAAGAATGGGGGAAGAAAAGAAAAGCATAAACATATTTTAAAGGTGCTGGGGGCAACCAGGGAAAAGGCACCTTAGCAGTTCCCCGACACCAATGACCTGAGTTTGATGATGCCCGATAGAGGAAAGGCAGATTTTCAGAGTCATGAAGTACACAGGCAAATTTTAGAACGTACATCATCTAATAAATGCAGTACCCTCCAACCCAAAGAAAATTAGCATAATGCAGTTAAGTAAATAGTTTACCAGTGTAATGAAAAAAAAAAACAGTTAATACATGTAGAGCATGTAAAATCTTAAGGTGATTTTCACCCATCTAATGGCAGTTCTAGAGCCAACTGCAGCTACTCAGACCAGAATAAAATCTGTCATTTTCTTTGGTGCAGCCACATATTCTACAGAAACAATGAGAACCTGGATTTGTTTGTGTCACTAAGACCCTCAGAACATCATCCTGAGAAGTTTGACTTGTTTACACACTGGATAAGCAACCATCATAGCTTTATGTAGAGATATAATCTATATCATCATTGTTTTGGAAATCTAAGTATGAACTATCAAGGTCCAGAAAACTATAGAGGAAAGAACAGCAATGGCTGTAAAATTCTGGCAGACAGATAAACACTAATTTAGACATCAGCTATCTAACTTTGGCATCTAATTCAGAATGTAGTTCCATAACTTCAAGTTGTTCTATAAATGCATCTTTTCGTTCAGACTGAAGGAATAAAAGCACAATTTTACATTACTGGAATAAGGCATCAGCGATACAACCCAAGAAGAGACCCTTGAATACAGCAGAATTTCTAATTTGGTCTATGTATGGAACCAGAGAGAAGAGCAAGTTTGGGTGAACCACTGCTTTCTCCTTCATTCTTGCTAGTATTTCTAGTGCCATTGCAATTAGCACTTATTCATAACCTCAGTCAGTGGTTGATTATAGAAAGTTACACCAGTAAGCAAAGATTTTTTGGGGACTCTGGCAGTCTTTTATAAATCTAATTCTATACAGTAGAAATTCAGCAATAAAGACTCTTCAGCTCGGTTTGTAAGACAGAACAAGTATAGCAACTCAAACATTAAGAAATCATGAAGCACACCCCCCAATTACAAGACTGGATTAAAATATATTTGCATATTTGTTTGCAGTTTTCTGGACAGCAGGGCTCATGTGTCCAAATTTGCTTCCAACATAATGACAGTGATATGCAAACACCCGCCTTTAAACAACAGCTGAGATTCTCATACAGACACACATCTATAGAAACTAAGACTTCATAGAGGCATCAATTTCTAGAAGATCCATGGCAAGACTGAGTTAGCATCAGAAATGAGCAAACGCTTCCAAAATTGACCTCTTGCAGAAACAAGAAAATAAGCACGTGTTCAGACTACTAATAGCAAAACAAAATGAAACAAGTTTGTCTTCTGTGTCCTGACAGACTAAATTCCCCTTTGTGCAGGAGATCATGCTGAAATCTAACCATCTCTGAACACAACATAAAATAATTTAAATAGCATTATCATGTTTCATTTGCTCTTTGCAGAAAGGAGAATTTGACTTTGAGCAAGTATAATAAACCTCCTCAAATATGTTAAAATAAATAGTTAATTTAAAAAAAATCACTACTTTTTACTAATTTTATTAAAATAAATACAGAATAAAGAGGATGGAAAAAATATAGGAGGCCCAAACAATCGGATGGTTAAAGTTCAGTGCTTCCAACTTCAAAGCTGAAGGCAGTGAGAACCACAGGTGTTCAGAGTCCCTGGAAATTCAAACACTGAAAAGCATGAATCTAAAGTTGTTTCAGTAATAGAACTGTGAACAAAAGCACATATGAACCATTTAAACAACTGTTCTCACTCCCAACTCTGCACATAAAGATGAAAGGAAAAACAGAGTAAGAGGAAGATGGCCCAGAACTTTTCAGGAACAGCTGCTTCAATCTTTCTTTCATTATTCTCTATTCCATTGCGCATGCTTCTCTCCAAAGGTTTTCAGGGAATTACTAAAAAGGATGACATCAAGCACTCTACAGCATGACCGCATGGTTCAAACTACCGAACTGGTTAACTTTTTCCTCGTCCCTGTGGTTTGAAGGGCCATGTGCCTTCAACATCGAGAACACCTTTGGTAACTGTATCTGGGACATCACAAGGTTATCGGCTTGCATGACTTACAGCTATGAAATGCTAAGTGCGTACAGGAAACGGTCTGCTCTAGGAATCAAAAGTCTGTTGAAAACTCCTAGGTAGTTAAACCTGGGGAGGAATGCAAGCTACTATACTCTAGAGAAATAAAACCGATTAAAATACATACCACAGTAGGAGAAAACAAAACCACAACAGCAACAAACCAAAACCACACAACCCAGCAACAACAAATGAATCGTATGGAAGAAAATGATTCCTGAGGGCTACAGAGGTAGTTGAGAAAAGGATTCCAAAACATCTCTGTTGGAGAGCTCGATAATATCGGCATGCAAAATTTAACAGGCTACACCAAGAATTAATGATCTGTCCTTGAAAAGACAGACTTGCTCTGTTGAAGCAGGAAGAATCGAGACAATGTTCTGTTCTCTCAGAACAAGAAATATATTGTCAGAAAGGAAAAAGGAAAAAAAAATAGGAAAAACAAAACCCCCCAAACTAGCTCTATAAATTATAGGCCTAAATTTCTTAAGAGAGATGAAAGAGCAGGTATCCTGCGTGGGTCCCCTAGGAACACTGTACCTTGCTGGGAAAGTGCCATTTTTCCCCAGCAGGATTCCAGGGTCACTTGGATGTTTTTGAAACACCAGTGGAAGGAAAAAAGTATAGTCTTTCAAAGACGGTTAGTGAAATCAGGTATCTAAGATCAAGACAGAAGAGAATCTTTGAAATACTGGAAGTGACACAGCAGATGATTTGTATTTATTTTGGATATTTTAGTGTGACTGATGTATTGAACATATGGCATAGAAGCTGAAGTTATAAGGACTGTAAAGGTACACAGCCACATAGTCTGGGTAGATAGATTTGGGTGGACATTACAAGCAAGTACTGCAAAACATTTGCTCCAAATAGGTCAAGTTAGTCAGGGTTTTCTTCCATGCTAATAAGTTGCTATTGATAGTTCTGTCTTCAGGACACATTCATGCAAATGCCTATTAACCTGGGGCCAAATCACAATCAACATCGTTTACTCCTGAAAGTCAATACCAGCAATGAAACAGCCTGTCTTTATTACTATTAACAACGCAAGGCAAACAGTCCTTAGGAGATGCTTCTTCAAGCCTGCCCTTACAACTGGGGCAGGAATGCAGCCTGATCTGCAGCATGGAGAAAGTAGCAATCCAGACCCGGAACAATGCTGGAAAGAAACTGAAGTAACCTCTTGACTGTGCCTCAGATCTAAGTCGTGTTCTCTCTGCTTTGCTTCTGGAATTCCTAGGGTCTGATGCACCTTTCTCCTAGCCCAGGAAGAGTTATTTTAAGATAACATATTTATGACCACAAAATTAGCAAGGACTTGTAAAACTCCAGACTGGTTTAACCCATTAACAGCTACATAACCTGGCTGACCCACAACACCACTGTAAGTAAATGGTAAACAGCCAATCCAGCAGAATAAAAAAGGGACAAGGTCATTTTTATACATATCTATGTCTTAATAAAACATTTATTTAGCAAGATCAGATACAGAGATAAGCAGGACTCTGGAATCTGATACAATATTTATTGTCATTTATAAATGAATCACAGAAACATCCTGCCCATTCACCTTGCACAAGTCTAATGCTCTGTATCCATGCTACGGACAAGGGCTGCAAAACCCAAATGTGAATGTTTATACATTTTAAACTCTTCTAATCCTGCTTGTCTTTTACATTCTATTAAATTGCTCCTACTCCTTTAGATATTTAAGGTCACAATGACTTTAAATCCTCCTGCCTATTCCCCACATACCAATATATTTACCTTTAAGCCACTCATAGAGACTTCCACAAGGAAATGATAGGTTCAACGGTCACAGTAAATATTTACATGGGTTTTACTATAGGATCTCCTGTCAATCTAATTTGTTTAGTCCAACACTACTTCACTGCAGCAAAAGTATGCACCTGCGTATGAAAACTAACATCAGTGCACGCTTTGTGTATTTACACCTTCATGGTTCATGATCTAGCACCATCTCGCATCATGAAAAGTATTGCAGAGTACCTGGCTATCAGGAAGCTCCCATAGGAATCACCTCCATGTTAACGAGGCACAAGTTGGATTTTAATACTGTTCTCACAGTAACACTTTGAAAGGAAATCGTTTGATCTGGCTTCCTGAGTTTCTTCAGTCAATTTAAATATTAAACATCACACAGTGACATTTAGTACTATGTGCATATAATAATCATGTTAAGGCAACACCCTCACACCAGCTAACAATAAAAATCAAGTATTGGGAAACTGTGGTTTTACTTGCCTGCAGACATGATTCGATGGCTCTTTCCTAACATCCTAGAGGAGCTGAAGTCCTCAGCCTGTAAAAATAATCTGACACCTTGTGGACAGCAAGAGTGCGGGAAATTCAGATGGCTTGTTAGGTTATGGGGATTTTCTTTTTGTCTGGTTGGTTGGACCTTTCACATTCTATTCTATACAGTCCCTTTTCTACAAAATTGTGGTAGTAATATGGAGACTCTAAAACCTCTTTCTAAATAAACTCTTTCTTCTTCCTTTAATTTGAGAGCTAGCAAAAGGACTGAAATGAGTTATCCTCTACCTGCCTATTTATCAAACAGACGAGCAACAAACTGATGACTTTTAGGGTACAGTTGTCAAACAGATTTCATTATTACTTTAGCTTAAGTAAGAAGAAGGAAAGCAGTAAATCTTAAGGTAATTAAACAGACATCATTAGCTTCAAAGCCTTTCACCTTGGTCCTTGCCTGCAGTTGACCAACTGAAGAACAGAACTAGTACAGAGATTTAAGTTGGTGCTGTGTTTCTAAGCCAAGGGCAGACCAGCGTAATACGGAGCAACTACTAGATAACTTGCACATACCAAACCAAAT
Source organism: Ibidorhyncha struthersii (assembly GCA_013398815.1). Lineage (NCBI taxonomy): Eukaryota > Metazoa > Chordata > Aves > Charadriiformes > Charadriidae > Ibidorhyncha > Ibidorhyncha struthersii. The sequence continues at coordinate 860,930 of VZSZ01003742.1, forward strand.
CTTTGCAAGATATTATTTGTTTTACAGCCCCAATCTGTAATGCATAGCTAGGTACATAGAGGTGGGGTTTTTTTTTAACTAAAAAATTTAAGTTTTCATTTAATTATTTCCGTCATTTTCGGATACCGTTTCTAGAATTGTTAACAAGAGGGAACTACCAATTATTTATATGTAAATGCTTCATTTTTATAAATAGTTAGTGTAGGATCCTATTCTGAGTATACGAGAGAGTTTTAAGAAGTAATAAAAAATATTTCATCTTTCAATCTATTAAGCTACAGAGGGAAAGAACTGGTCAGTTTTAAGTTCACAGAGTTAAACATTCAGCCACTATCTCCTATATACAAATATTTCTTGATGCAATTTTCATTCAAGGTCTGAAAAATGCATTTTGACATCTGCAAATATTTAGACATAGTTTAATTCAAATGGCTTCCCATTTTGGAAGCACACATTTTATTTATTATCATGAAAACATGAATATACCAGATGGAAAAGGAATACTCTGCTACTCTTATGAAAGCTTCTTGCACACAACCTTGCCAATGTTCAAAATCACAGCCTAAAATACCTCCCCTCTGTTCGTCACACAGCCTACAGTAAGCAAAGCCTGTCATTCAGTGACAGTTTGAAGAGACTTTATTCCTTACCTTACTGGAAACATACCACTGACTTAGCAAACGGCAACTTTTCCAGGAAACCTTGTACATATACCTCTGACAGATTAGCTTCACACAGAAAAATAAGCCTTATCAAACCTCTCTTATGTCATCTTTCCCTGAATCAGGTATTTAAAGAACAAACCAAAGGCAATTTAAAGAAAAATATTGACTCTGTATGATAGTTCTGCAGCATAAAAGAACGAAAACTGTTCTCAATTGTATCTCGTGCAATATGTAGAAACTGTAGCATTTCCTCCGTAAGATAATGTGGGAGAAGTATTGTATTGCAATTGCAGTGAGTATGCAATTGTGCATGAAAAACTAATAGACAACAATCATCAAGGACAAGCAGCTGTGATGAATTTCAAATGGCTAAATTTTAAACCTTTAAAGCTTTCAGAAGGTTGGTTAAAAGGAGCTAAACAGAGAAGATTAGCTATAGCATCCATAAATACCTATGAAATATCTAGCAATGGAAGCTGCTGCTTATTAATCTCATAACTAAAACTATACGCAAGATCAAAGCAACACAGCAGAAATCACTAGGGCTACAATAAATCCTCTAAAAATCAAAATCATGCCCAGTAGTTACAGAATGATTTACAAATGGATGTTTTTTAAAGGAGACAGGAATGGAACCGAATGGCAGACAAAAGCTGTTGGCTAGAAATAATGCTGGGCAAGCGAAGGATGACATGACACCTAACACATAGGAAAACTCTTTCCAGTAAGTCAGTATTCATCCCGGTAACTCCTAAGAATTCATGCTGGCATATCTTCTACTTGGGGTGGGGATAAGAGACTTCACAACCTGCCTGCTCTCCTGTTTTGATGCACAGCATCAAGGGTATTCCTGCTCCCTGTCCAGTCCAGGGACCTCAAGAAAAGGAGAAAGAGGTAGAGAAGATGTTCTTTCATGATTGCTCTCTGGACAGGTAAAGTCTGTCCAGGTTTGGGTCACAGGGTCTCTTTTAGCATCAGCACTTGTGCTCCTGTGATTGAGCTAGCCCGAGAATGGCCCAAGAATGATAAAGAAGAACCACTGAAAAACATGCACACAAAGACCATGAGATAAATAAAATGTGTTTAACGGCATCTCCCCCACTATAGAAGTACAGAAAGGACAAATGTGTAGGCTTTGGAATGGTAAATATGACTTATAATGCAAAAGAACAAACAGAAACTGTTTTCACAGGCTTTATGAAGGGCTTAGGCACCAACACTGTTGATGATGTCAGCAGACTTCAGTAGTTAGAGGTGTAATCCAGCAAGAATCAGATGCCTGTGACAGCAGGGGAAATAACCAGATTTGCTAGCTATAACCAGGCTCCAACTGTGTATTACCATTTAGCTCAAAACTGTGCCATGATGGCATGGCACCAAATACGGCAAGGGTAACTTACGCACAAGTCAATGATATGAGCAGTTTTGGGCACCTCACTACAAGACAGACATTGAGATTCTGGAGCGAGTCCAGAGAAAGGTAACAAAGCTGTTGAAGGGTCTAGAGAACAAGTCTCACGGGGAGCAGCTGAGAGAACTGGGGTTGTTTAGTCTGGAGAGAAGGAGGCTCAGGGGAGACCTTATCGCTCTCTACAACTACCTGAAAGGAGGCTGTAGCAAGGTGGGGGTCCATCTCTTCTCCCAAGTAACGGGCGACAGGACAAGAGGAAATGGCCAAAAGTTGCACCAGGGGAGGTTTAGATTGGATATTAGGAAAAAAATTTTCACTGAAAGGGTTCTAAAACATTGCAACAGGGAAGCACTTGTTTATTTTATTGTTCATTTCATTTTATCAGTAACGTTTCATTGTTTCATTAAAGAAAACATAAGTGATTGCTTAGTATGACCGCTGGTGTATGGCCTATGGGTCTGAGTCTAAGTCAGCTGGGAGAAGAAACGCCTGGAGAAAAATCAGTCCTTTGTAGACTAACTGTTAAAGGAAAAGGCAGAAATGAAAGGCATCAAGATGATAAAGAGTTAAACGATTTAGATGAATTTACAAGAGGATTGTCCAAACTTAAAAGGATATTACAGCATGATGTCAGAGACACAAATCTATACAACAGCTTGAAAAATTAAATGCCCAGGGCCAGACAGTTTGCTGAGTGCCTGAAGACTATAAAGGAAAAGGAGCAAAGCCAAGAAAAAAAAGCTGTTAATCATAAGGAGTAAGGCAAGCTATTCCCAGACGATCTGTCTTCCAAACCAGAAATAGAATTAAGTCTCACTGCCCCACCAGAGAGCTAAGGGTTCAAACGCTCCCCAAGCCGTGAAGCCGGGCTCCTTCTTAGCACCAGGACTGGCAACACACCAGCCCAGTCACAAAGAGTCTTCAAAGTAGCTTCAGCCAGCAACCTGCAGGACCAGCCTTAAAGCATTAGGTAAAGGTAGGATAATGCAGTAGTGTGATAAATACAGATCGAATAAGCCAGAGGACTGTGGCTTTATAAAGAAGGTTTACAGTTTGTCACCTATTCTTTCAAAGCGTTTTTAAATGGCAAACAAATGGGAGTCCATAGCCACATTCAGAATTGATTTTTTTATTTGATGATGGTCAAAACCTTTCATGAAAGATAATTCAGAAAAGGATAACTGACCTATAACAACCTAAGAGAGAGGAAAAAAAAAACCATAAGTAATGGCTACCTTTTAGAAAGAAAGTGACTTAATAGGAAGTCATTTCAATGATCAATATTGTCAAATACACCTTTTTGAATTATTTGAGCTCTGAAATAGACAGCAAGGTTACAGAATATACCCAACAGCATAAACTTAACTACATTAAACTAAAGAGAAATTTATGAGGAAATACAAATGACTTTGGAGAAAAGAAGTAAGCACAGTTAAAGGCACTGGCACGTACAATGAGAATAATGAGCTTTTCAGGTACACTCTGATGCCATAAATTTTTGTGACTTTAACGTGGGGCCAATTTACCAGTACCCTTTGTGTGACGTGCTGAAAGAGTTGGGAAAAAAAAAAAACAAAACCCCAACAGACAGACAAACCCACCACCACCAAACCAACAGAATGCTAAGAAACCTAAAAAACCCAAATAGAAAATAATACATTAAGTATTCAGGACATAAAACAGGACTTTTCCCCATGTGCACTCAGTTCTAGTGGCTTCCATCCCCCCAAAAAAGCTGACTTGCACCCAGACATACCGTTTGAGTCTGCTAACCATCCAAACAAGATATTTTGTGCAGGAACAAGCAATCTGAAGGCTGTTCCCCCAGCCAAGCCAAAAGTCTTCCCAATACTTTCTAGACTTAAATATCTGAGAAAGCATCATTGAAAGCACACAACAACCCTGCAAGTGCTTGGCTCTTACGTTGGGAATAATCAGACTGGTAACAGGAGCAAGACTGATAGTACAGCTTACTGGTTTGCATCTCCTGCAGACACCTGTATGCTAGAAATGTATCATTTTGCCCACTTCTGGCCATCTGATAGAGTTTCACAAGGGGAGGAAAACACCCTGAAAAAGTAACTGAGATCTTAATTCCCTTTTTTAATATCCTTTTAACCTTGTTAATGGAGTCACACATCATAAAAATCTAATATATTGAGCCTCATCCATCAAGTTATCCCCTTCATAACTAATGCCCCTTTTGAACCCTGGTCATCATGCTCACACTGGCTATTCTTTTGTACACCTCTAAATGAAAGACCTTTTTTTTTAAAAAAAAAAAAAAAAGCCTATAAATGCTAGTTTTTTCCACACTAAAGGGTTAATAAGCTTGGGGGGAGAAGAAAAAAAGACAGCAGCAATGCAATCTCTAAGTCAAAACTGAATCTCCTCTTTCTGTACATGGGTGCCTGGAAGGAGAATCTGAGCATTACATTTGCTCTCCCCAAGCCTATAGCTGCAGTTAACTCTGAAAGCCTGCAAGCCCGATGCTACATAAATGCATTATTCTGCTAGTACAGTGCACATATTGATGGGAACTAAGGCTGGAATAGTTCATTCTTGAGGTTCGTGATTTCTAGCAGGGTCCAGAAAAGAAGTTGTTTTAAAAGCAGCAAACCCAACATCAAGACCCAACCTCCCTGAAGCAGCTGCTTCAGCACCAACTGAGCAACACCTGGCAAGAGCCTTTCTGTTAAATTCTTCCATCTAACAGATTACCACATTGCTCTTCACCTTTCAAAGAGAAATATATACCAGGTCATATGCTTTATTACATCTTTGCTGGTTCACACACAAATACACGCTTGGTTTAAGATTCAGAACAATCAAAAATTTTGGCTCGCAACTTCTCTAAAATTAAGCTTTTAACTCAAATTTCCTGCGGAGGCTAAAATGCGCTGCACTTAAATGCTACACTATACACTCTTTCTGAATCAAACCCTATTCATTTGACAGAGGGAAAGAGAGACACTCTCAGCTGGAATAAATTTTATGTGCATCTATTGTCACCGGTGAAGTTATGTCCATTTGTACTGAAAACTGCCCCTCGTGTAGTGGCTGCATAATGTGTTCTCCCACCTTCTTGACAAACAGCTGTTTTCATTGCTTAAAATCCTTCAGATTCAGCTACTAGGACCAAACGTCTGCAAATATGATGAAGAATAAAACACTTAGTCACAATATTTTAGTTTTATTACTCTTCTGTGCTATTGATAACACTACTTTTCTCCTTACAGTGGTGGTAGTATTGAAGAGTGTTGGCTCGACAGCACTCATTGTATTTATTAGTCAATGTTTGCATGTATTCTCTTCTAAAGCATTAGAGATTAGCAGCATATTACTAAGTGCAAAAACCGAACATGCATGTTTTTAATCCATTTATGTCTAAACACATCTATTGGAGATGCTACTCGTTACTACTTTGTAACTAACATTCACAGCCATACTTTGTAGCCTGATATACGCTACACAAAGCGGCAAAGTGAGATGATGTTGAAATAGTCCAACTCAGCCTTGCAAATTTTCACTTAAAAGTAGCAAGAAAACCAGTATTCTCCTTAACTTTTACATAAAGAGCAACCCTAACTTTTCTCTCACAAATTAAACACAGTAATTTTGAAATTGTTGAGCCCGAGTGGAAAAACATCCGCAGAAAAGGCATCCTTATGGACTGAGGAGTACATCCAAAATGGAAATAAGATAGCAAGTGAATAAATTGCAGTGCAATAAAAGTTAACCTGTTTCAGAGAAGACAACTTGTTGTCTAGTAATACTTGCTGCTTCAACCTGAAACCCCCTTCTCTGGTAACACTGACATCATTGCTTGGCTTATTCTTTCCCTCCTGAATTCATCTGAGTGTGGCACAACAAAATTGCTGTCTCTATTAGATGATTGGCTTTCTGAACCAATTCAGAAACTTGATAAATAATTAGTTCAATGAAATATTACTAGCAGATCCAGAAAGAAATAGAAGGTTTTTGTCAGGCTGAGACTAAACACTAGTAAGACAGAGACAAGCAAGTATCATATAGCATTCATCACTTGTAGGGTAAATGACTTCTTCTGAATTCACTCAGGCAGAAAATGAACAGCTGCCAATGCTGATCAGAGAGAAGTAAAATGCTGCATCTAGGGATGAAGTGGCCTTTTGTTTTCTATTTCTTTAGCTAAAATAACATTTTTCCTCTCTGGAAGGAGAAAGATTGGCTTGGAGAGCAGGAAAAGGGTTTTCAGCCACAGCTTTGCTGTGCATGCAGCACTGTAGAAGTGTACAACCAGCTCAGCTTCCACATCTGTAACAGCACAGACTGAAGTGGTCATTCAAAATCTGTTTTGACACAACTTATTCATACAATCAATATTTAAGCATGTGCATGGCAACTGATAGAGAAGTGTAAAGAATTTTTACTTCTTCTACTGAAACAATAAGCCTATGACAAAACCTAGTGACCTCCTCACGAGCTACCAAGGGGCACGTCATGGACGGGTCAGGAGGGGCATCAGCATTTCAGACAGGCAGGCTCAAACCAGCTCTGACTGACATTTCGGCAGAATGAAATCACGTTCATGTAGGCTCCGACACGACCTGTACAAGCCCAGAAAGGACCTCAGGTATTGACTGGAGTGGCTGATATGCTGCTGCAACTTTACTGCCGCAGCTGCTCCTCAAGCAAGCAGACCCCTGCTCGCTCAGGCATCATGCCCACCCACCTACCATCCCACCCTCAACTCCAGCCTAGCTGTAACCCAAATAGACTGACACTGCATTATTAGCAAAGCAGTACCTCTTTTATCCCATTAAGTCCTCTACATACAGCAGAACAGGGAAAAAAAGAATACTCTCTCAGTCCTTAAAAAACTTTCTGAAACTTCCCAAGTCCAACCGGGCCCTACCAGTTACTTCAGAAAAGTATAAGTCTGCAGGAGGAAAGTTTCTCCTGGGGGAGGGCAGAAGTCAGACGACGACTCCCCCCAGGTATTGTGGTATCCATTCTTACAGGGGTAATTTAATTTTAGTGCTATACCTATCTGGGAAGATTTGCTGTCTTCACAGAATCTCTCCCAGCGCAGACAGAGCCCTTACTGTACTTTATCTGGGGGGCAACAGAGCAAAGGAGATTGTGTAGAGAATAAAGGCAGACAGCCTTACACATCCAATTTTAAACTTTAGCAGTAAGCCCTGTTTGAGGCATACAAAAGATATACTTTTGCCCTTCAGTGAACTAAGTTCATTCCTGTTGTGGCCTGTATTTTCTTCTTTTATTCTCAAATGCTATAACAATAAGCATTAGACCACCTCCTAGAAAAACAATTAATTATTGATCCACTTATAAAAACATTTAAAATTCTTACAAAGTTCCCTTCTGTACTGACATAATTATTAATGAACATTTTGCTGCCTTTCAGACTTGCTGAAAGTTCAGTGGGGTTATAGTAACAATGGATACGGTCAAAAGTGTAAGTACTTATCAGTCAATTATTTGCTCTGTCAGGAAAATTCTCTCCGAATTGTAAATGTTTTGAACATGAACGTCTTGAATAATGATTCCATAACACATACTCAAGTTAACAAGAGTGACGTATTCAGGTCAAGTCAGTTCTGATTTCTGCACATGTACTTTCCTGGAATTCTAGACACTTTAAACTTCATGTAAATCTTACTGATGATGTTTCTATCTAATTTACACTGAGCTGGGTTTATCGAAGGTTCATGGAACTCAGCAAGTTGCTTGTGGGTAAGAGCTCTCCTGCAGGGGGAAACCTATCAGAAGTACTTGCACCAGTTGGTTTGGAAACAGGGATAGGAGCAATTTTTCTACACTACAGAAGGTCCTCTTACAAACATTTTCTTCTAAGATAAAGAGACCTTTATTCAAAAATAAAGTGCTTTTTGTTTTAAGGAGTAATAAGAATCTAATCACATTGCTTTGGAAGAGAACTATTAGCAGAGAGGTAAAGAATGGCTTTTAAAAATAATTTCCTTAATAGAATACATAGAAACGAACCCTTCAGATTAATCAAAAAAAGGCATTTTTTCTAGTCAAAACAAAATCATTCATTTCACACCCAAAGTATATTCCATGAGAGCTCAAACGGAAGAGCAATCTGTTTTGTGCATGTCCTGCCTTTACAACTCTTGTGAGCAAATAACCAAATCAAGAAATTAATAACTTTGAGTTACCAAATCTGTTCTTCATGCAAAAACTGCAGACTTTAGTGAATCAAAAGAAGAAATAATGTCAAAAGCAATCTAGGCTAAATATGAAAAAAAAAAACCAATGGAGTAAATGAAAAGGAATACATCCTACCCACTAATTTATTACAGGTAATGACCATAAGGTTTTTATTGTACTGGACTTTTAAACCATACCCTTTTGAACTTTTTTTTTTTTTAAAAGAAGACAAAGAAGTTGAGATCTTCAGCCCTTTCAAGCAGATGGGGTTTGGTAGGGCAAGTATAGATGATCCCTTTTTCAAAGGACTGCTGTCTCTCTCACAGATACCATGAGAAGCTGCTCTTTACAGATTTCCTCTCCAGTTTGACATCATGCAAATAGGTTGTCGAGAACAGATATTAAATGTGGCTTGTCTCGACATTGCCGCCATACCACCATTCCCTGGCACCAACACCACCTTCACCTTTTGGAAAAAAAACCATCGCAGTGCTCCTGCGCGTGGGTCAAGGCACGAGCCACACAGGAACACGTGCTTAGAAAAGCTCAATCAAAAATACTCCTCCACATATATAAGAGTGATGAACAAGAAAACTAGTATGAGGAATTTATCAATTAGCAATAAATATTAACCTGAATGTTCGTTTTTATAGCATAATAAACTGTTCCGCTCATGCCGTGATCAGGTTATTTTTATTTCTATTATCTTGAGGTTAAAAGAGCCAGAACCAAGCTTACCACACCTGCACTTCCGTTCGGTTAGAAAATGCATTGCCTTTTTTTTTTTTTTTCAAGTAACCAGATATGATCTGTTTAAGCTTAACTTGTTTTCTTAGTGAAAATTCATCTCACATGCCCTGTGACTACTTCATTTGGTATAACGCAAAGGAAATTAAAAATATAAGAAAAATACTTTTTAACAAGACACTGATGCTGGAACAAAAGAAAAAAAAAATTAACAAGGATTCCAGAGATCTGTATGCCTTTCTGCTGGCACGAAGGCATCCTGGATGAAGCTCTTTCTCTAAGTCAGTGCTGGCTTTGCCACTGAATTTGATGGGATAAAAATTCACTCCTTCCCAGTCACTGGCAAATAGATTTTATGTACTACTTTTTCTGTACAATAGCGTTAGTCTCTCTCCATCTCTTTCTGAGACTGAAGTCTTTTTTGTTTGACATGGTCATACAAAAGATACAACAAAGGCAGGCATTATTAAGATATAGGTGAGCTGCACTTTAAAAAGTCATCTGATTACTGAATGATCAGAGATCAGAATATGGCTCCTCAGCTGCATTTTTTTTTTTTTGAGAGAGGTACGTGAACAACTTTAATGCTGAGCCAATTGATTTTGTGCGCCTTCCAGGTAGCTCATATATTACGTTTTTGATCTGCAGTCAATTATCCCCTGTAATAGCATTAAATGTCAATGTAATTAAATTATTTTAGTAGAAAATGCTCGTAATAGCATTAAGATATAGTCCATTTAAGTCAATATGGCACCACATAATCTACAAATTAGTCATAAGCACTATTCATAAGTGTAAAAAAAGATGAAAATTAGACTAATGCGATACAAAGTATATGGATATGAACAACAACATGGGCTGTTTGCAACAGAATAACAATAAAATCATTTCTTACATAAAAATTATTTCATTTGTCTACCATGGATTGGAGGTTACACCAATTTATTGGGCAAATGTTCACGCATTGTCATCGTGGTTTTGATTTCATCAAGAAAAAAGCTGCACAGTTGGCCAAGTATTTCTATCACACTAGAAAAACATCTTATTATAAAAGAAGCTATTTCCTATTAATCAATTACAAATAAATCCTGTTCTTTCTTAATAGAAGTCATTAGGAGGTCATCTAGGAGAATGTGTTTCTAAAAAAAAAAAGTCATTGCATAGAACTCTTGTCCCTTCATTGCACCCTTAAGAAGGAAAAACTATCTGTGTATTAATATTTTTGGTTTGCCTTAAAATGTTGTGCATATTACTATTACTTAAAGAGTGAGTCACTAGCCTAAACATATGCCTTTGAGACAGACTGGGCATCTGAGACATCTGCCTGGATTTGGCAGACTTTACATTGGATCCAGGGACATCTGCAACCTTCTGGAGTTGCAGCTGGAGGCCAGGCAGGACAGCCCAGGATGGAGTACACATGGCATTAGATACTTATGTTTAGGTGCTGAATCTGTCAGTGTCCAACAGGCCCTTTCTTAGAATAAGGCCTATCAAGTATCAAATTGCAGTTTCCAAAATCAGTTCAAGAACTGGTAAACTTCAGATTACACCACAAAAACGCAGGCTGTGATCCAGATCTGTTATTAGACCTCAAAACGTAACAGTAAGGGGAGGCATGCGATATACCATAATCTTATAAATAAGCCAGGCATGCCATCACTTTTCTCGTAATGCCAGGGGGAACTTGGTGCTACCAACTAACTGCTACGAGATACTGCTGATCAGTACTGTCATAACAGATGGCAAGTACAGATCTCAGCTCCGACTCAGTCCTGAGCTCACTACCAGCTGGAATCATCTACCACTTATCACAAAAAGATCCAGCTGGCTGAGGGATGGGAGCACCTAGGCCTTGCCCAATGACAAACTCCATGGTAACGTCTATCACAGTTATCAGTGCTATTTTGCCGATGTGAGAGGAAGTAGCTGCTGAAAGGAAAAAAAAACAACCTGTCACCGTAAGAAGTAAACCCGAGCTTTTCTTGACCACCATACCATACCATACCACCGAACCTCTCGCCTATACCAAGTCATGCTTGGTTGCAGAAAGGTGGTTAGTAAGCTCGTACAGCCATTATAAATCCAGTCACACCAACGATTCACGGTGCACAATCTATACCCATATTAAGCCAAATAGATGATCATTTATAAATAACCTAAGTTCTTAAGCTCTTCATAAACTGTTCTTAAAGAGCTTAAACAGATTCCTGTGCTTTGTTCAAGAAAGGTATAGATATTGCAAAATGAATCACTGGAACGCTCCACAGTATTTCTTATTCTGGCAAGTATCTCGTTCAATCCCCATCAAAAATTCTAATTTTCAGCATCTTTCTTTACTGACAAATGAAGTTATCGAGCTGCTCAGATGACAACAATCTCCCTTTCTCCCCCTGCAGAAATTCCACATATCAAAATCAGCTTGTTTTCCTCATTGCTTTATAAGGACTTGAAAACGGATGATGTCAACCCTGAAAATGTCTGAGGTTTCTATACAGTTTGACATTTGCCTGTCAATATGAAGAAAGATTATGCACAAGTAAGAGTTATTTGTTCTAAACAGTTCTTCAAAATACACACTTACTAGCTCTCATAACAATCTGTCTGCTACATGGAAGCCTAGTATTTTTCTAACATGTTCACAAAATCCACATCATGAATCCTCATTAACTCAAGGAGATAGAATTTATAATTGTTACTATTCCCACTATGCAAAGAAATTAAAGTTTTCTTTAATTTCTTTCTTTCTAACTCAAGAAAGCACATAAGCAGTTACCAAGCCTTACCCAAGTGCTGTGGATCCTGTGAAAGCTAACAGGTGGAATGCATTTCCTGGAGAAGATAAATAACACTTCAGCAGCAGCAGCCTCTTGATCTCTCTTCCCTAGGGTTTTCATTTATTGATTTGTAATAAAAGCATCCCTGCCAAAAATGTCCAAGAGCTGCGCATCCTAATTGCCAGAGGTCATCCCCCCCTTCCAAGACAGCACAGAGTGGAAAAGATCATTAATCAGCTCCCAGCAACCCACTCCTATTGGGAAGACCAGCTTATAATGGCACTTTCTTCTGGAGCTAACTAGACCCTTCAACACTCTTGCAGATGTGAAAGAGTTTTCTCACTGTTATTCACCCGCCTTCTTGAACAGGGGTTTAGGTGACTTATCCATTACCTCATGCTGTAGACACAGATGTGAAAGGTCCTGTATTTTGCTACTGTTTACCATTTTTCCTCCCCACAAAGTGAATTATGATTCCTCCGCTCACTCACCTTTATTTCAATTTGCCTTTTCTTCTAAAAAATTAAAATAAATACAGTTTTACATTACAATATTCATTTCAGGTTTACCACTCTCCTCCCAGCTTTTTCCACACCAAACCCACCAGCTCACCCAAAATTTCTATTTGGCCTGAACAAATAAGAGTATTTGTCAAGCACTGCACTAGTTCTTTTCAACCTCCTACATTGTAGCCTGAATCTGTTGAAAACTCTCTGCCAGCTGAATAACTAGCGCTTTTTTTTTTCCCCTTTTTTTTTAAATCAGGAGTAAGATATGCACATATTTTGTTCATGCTCTTCATTATAAAGATGATACCAAGGAAATTAATTAGAAACATATAGGTAACTATATTTTCTTTCCCCTCCTCACTCGGACTTCCCTTTTTTGAGTCTGTCACTTACTAGCACAAGGTAACTCAAGACTTCATCCCTTAACAAAAAATACTGCCTTGGGTCCATAAAGAAATGTTTACATAAGAAACAGATAATGAAGTTCTTCTGAAAAGAAGGAATGCTGTGAAATTCTGATAAGAGGCTGATAAAATGCAACTTTTTCTAGTTCACTCAGCACATATATTAGTGATATTTTCAGTTCTTGTGATATTACCAACAGCAAAAACTGGACATCCCAAAGTAGACTCAGAGTATTTTCTCTCAAACTAACCTTTAACATTTGGTTTTCTGCTCATCTATTCTTGGCTTCGTCATAGAATGGATTTCAGTTCAGAGGAATAAGAGTCAAGTTGACAAACATCAAATGTAAGAAAACAGACACATTTTTGAACTGAGCATGTTCTATAAAGCAGTGAGATGGCAGTCAGCTCAATGCATTACCCCTGTTTCTGCTCCAGGGCTGAATACATGGCCAGATCCTCAACTTGTGATGACCTTCTGATCAAAACAAGCTATTGCCAGTTCTGCAGTTCCCTCAAAAGAAGTGGGCCACTGCTCAGGCCCTTGTGGAGGTAGCTGTGGGGACAAAATCCCACAGGATATAACACTGCAGTGTCCAAGGATGTGGTGGGATACTACAACCCTGCCCACTTCAGAGCAGGACTGAAAACTGTACTCTGTATTGTCTCAGAGAAGGGTGTGGGGGTGTGATACAGACCAGCTAGTCCATCATTATTAACAGACAAGGGATTAAATGGATTATCCACCCTTTACTTCTTCAGTTTACAACTCCTTATTAGAGAGTAAGTCAACTCCCACCTAGCACTCGAGGCACCTTTGCTGTCTAGAAATATTGGAAAGGCAAGGCTATCATCTCATAGGATCTCAGATATTATTTCAGACTACTAATTAGGAAGTTCTGCTTCAATCTTGTAGTTAGTCCAGAAGAAATATTTATACCAACATAGTACACAGAGGATTGAACTCCCTATTGCTCTGCACTTGGTATAGCCACATACCCAGGACAGTGGTAAGCCAACAGCTCTGCTCTGCTACTGTTTCAGGAACAGTTATATCACTCTTTGCTATTGAAAACGACCACATAAGGTACAATCACCAAAATATATTGCTGTCACTGAATCCAGAATGAATTCCCTGGACATTAAAGACCTGGGCATAAAAAACAAGAGACTAGACTTGGCTCCTTTTCCTCATGCTAAGGATGTTTTTCTCATCCTTCTCATCTCCTCTGGCATTTACATCTGTGTTTAGGTCAGATTGTAGGCAAGAAAACTATCATGTAAAAGCTGGTAGAATGGTAAGGAGATAAAGATTGGGTAAGATGTGACCGTGTGACATGCACAATGGGTAAGTCCTGGAAGAGTGCACGCACCGAGTCAGCTGCCATATCTTCCAGCTGCTCACCTGGCTAACAGCTCCTAACCACGTCCAACTACCAGAGACGATGAAAGTATGGAAAAGGTGCAACAGGAACACTGTAACAGAACCCCAAGCCAGAACATGATCAAAACCATGGTTACATTTGATTTTTTTCTCTGAACACTTTCATATGGATGAAAAACAAATTGATCCCAAAATATCAAAGCAATCTTCAATGTAAAAGGAAATCCAACACACAATAACTATAGAATCATAGAATGGTTTGGGTTGGAAAGGACCTTAAAGATCACCTAGTTCCAGCCCCCCCCTGCTATGGGCAGGGACACCTCCCACTAGACCAGGTTGCTCAAAGCCCCATCCAGCCTGGCCTTGAACGCTTCCAGGGATGGGGCATCCACAACTTCCCTGGGCAACCTGTGCCAGTGTAGAATCATAGAATCTATCAAATAATGCTGTATGGTCTCTATACAGAGAGTCCCACAGAGCTTTCTATCAAACACTTCCCATACCATTCACGAACTGTCAGTATACTTCCTCATAGCAAACACATGGGGTGCCAACAATAGCAGCTTCCTGTATGAAAAAGACAAAGCAGATGTTATCTACGGACAAAATGAGGCTCAAAACATCATTTTCAGAGCTATGCATAGCTCTGAAGGGGCATAAAGGGCATAACTCCAAGGCCGTAGGAAAGGAAGGCACTGCAGTGATATGGCAACCACTACTGAGTCCAGCAACCATGTGCTGTCATCATTGGAATTTGTCCATCAGCACACCTGATAACGTATATACCCTGATCAACTGACAGAAAACTGATGTTTTACTACACTGCATAACTTAAAGCTGTATACAGAAACACCTTCCAAAGCAATGACTTTAGAAAGTCATCCTACACGGCTGCATCCGAGCCAGGAGCAGCTTGGATTCACAGCAGCACAGCCTGCTCAGTCTGCTCCTCCCGACGCTCGCTTTCTGAGTGGTGAGATCCCACAGTCCACATCCCAGCCTCCGGAGGGCCTGGGGCAATAAGGCAAAGGAGTCATTTGATTTGCTGGAACCAGTGCCTGTGTATACACAATTTGATGATGCACCCTCAGAGCAGACAATAGGGCTAATAATACTAGTCACATCAGTGACGAAAACATCACGAAAACACTTGGGAGAAATCCAAGCCAGAGGCGGAGAAAAGCTTTTAGGGGAGATTTGGTCCTATATTATTAATCAGAGCAAGAAGGGCTAGTGAACGTTCAAACATGCCTTGTTCTTAAGTTAGAGAAAGCCTGTTTTCCAAGTAAAGATAAGGAACAAAATGCACTCCTTACACTGCTGAAAACAGCGCTTGTGTCTAGTGAGATGTAAGGCAGAATGGATTGCTCCCGCATGCTCCATTTCATCTACATAAACATAGCCAAAGTTAGTAACCCATGAAGGTAAATACCACTACCACCAATACCAAGGTGTCTACGAAGAGCCGTGATATCCAAACATAGAGCTCTGCATGAAACACATCTACTTGACTAAGCATGAAATCCTGGCACTGCTGAAGACAGTGGGAGTTTTGCTATTAACTTTGAACGAGGAAGGATTTTATCTGTCTTGTAATTATAAAGGAGAAGCCCTCAGTGAAGTAAAAAAGCATGCAACGCTTTGCAGTATTTTACATAAATTGAGTTATCATGCTGCATGGCTCTAGGATAAATAAAGCTTTTACCTTGTTTATATAATGCTTTACTCCTAAATATCATAAAATTTACTCTAAATTAACTTATGTGAAATTTTAGAAGTTATAATTTCCAGCTGAAAAGTGATCCCTTAAAGAAATATCTACAGGAATGGAAAAATAAAAATGGTGATCGAAACTTGTATTACTTTTATCATTAGAATTATTGCTACAGGGTTGAATGTTTCTTAAGAGCATCTGCTTCTCTTATGACACAACAGACTAAGAGTTGGCAACTGAAACATAGATGTTAATTGCAAACATTTATTATACTACCAGGGTTTACATTTAGCAGCTGTCAATGTTACTGACAACTGTAACAGAAATCAGAAAAAAAACGAATTTTTGCTTGCCAGAAGGCCGACTGGTGCTTGATTTTCCTGTTACTGTTGTTTGTTTATTTACTTTCAAAGTGTATTAAGAATAACTCTTTACTTAAGAGCATTCTTTACCTAGCAAAGAGGAACTTATTAGCAGAAGACTACTCAATATTTTAAAGAACACTTGCTTTACCTTCAAACACTTTAATGCAATTCATTGTTTTCCAGCTTTGGTGAAGCTAGATTGCTGAGAGATCAAAATTTAATTGACTATTTATTCTGCAGTACTCCAAACTAACTTTAAAAAAAAAGTTAGATCTGGAGCTCAGTAGTTCCTTAACCTAAATGTCATCAGAAAAAAAAAACCAAACTCAAATTCTTCAACTTAAAAATATGGTAGCAAAGTGATGCTGTCACAGTAGTGTCAGCATTTCCTTTTTTAAATCATATTTACATGGATTTATAAGTTGAGATATGGCTAAACTAATAAGCATTACCCTGAATGGAGCTGCAGCAGTTGTCAAGACTTGTTTGTAACAGTATGTCTCAACAAAGTGAAAGAGATAGACCAATCCAGAGGAATAATACTACTTTATTGGATTAAAGATGCTCTTTGGCTATCTATCCAGTGCACCAATGTGCCTACAACTGCAGTGGCTCATACCAAGCTTACACACAAGTTAAAGTTCAGTGCCAATAAGCGATCTTCTAGGCTACAATGTTTGAAAAGTGAGATATACTGGCTTACTGGCAGATGCTTAGCCAAGAGAAGTCTGCTTGTTACAGAAGGGCAATCTATTACTCCACAACTCCTCAGATCCAAGTAAAGGAACTGCAGAAGTCACAAGGAATCTATTGTGCTCTGCTAACCCCCTCCCCCCATGTAGTGGATCTCTTTATTTTTATTTTGCTTGCAAGAGCCTCTCCGGCTCCAAGTGCTTTTTTAAAAGCAATTGTAGGGGAACAAGACCAAGTTATTACACCTGTCTGATGGGACAGAAGAGAATTTTTTGTTCCCATCACACATTTCTGGGTCCTCCTGGGATTTCATACTCAAAGATATGCCAAAAATCTTTCCTTGCCAAGAACAGAACATTATAACAGAGGATGAGAACTAGAAAGTTTAAAAGCTCAAATAACGCTCCCTCACTCCGTCACAGCGGTCTCTGTTAGAGCATGTAACTCTTCCATTTCCATGTCTGTCCACCTAACAGGGAAATATACCAGGACACTACAGGCATTGTCCTTGTTATGTACTCATCAGCAACTTCTGCTGGAGAAGGGAACTGAGAACAACTTTCTCTGTTTCTATTAACTATCCACGTTCCCTTCAGAAACAGCTTATATAGACCTCATGAAAAAAAGAAGGGTGAATGAAAAACTCATGGATACTAAACTAAGCACTTCAAATTTCTGTTCTCCAGGACCTACTGCAAGAGTTGAGAACTACCAAGTTACTGCAACAGTTTGAAGGTGTCTCACATGCTGATAGCTGAAGAAAACACAAACACACACACAGAGCCAACCAAATAAGAAGGTGCTCTACAGCAGTGATGGGCTTTCCCAGAATGGAGGGAGGACATGTCCTGTCTCTTGGGCATATTTGACAGGCTTCCTGTGTCAGAAGAAAGGCTGGGGGCGGGGACACGTTTACACAACATATCTCAAAAGATGTTCCAGCTTTTTTATTTTTCAGATGTTTTTCTTCATATTATAAACTTACTATTATTTAAAACTTTGCAGACATAATCCTTTGTGAAGTGAGCCTTACAGCATCTTTTAAGCCTTAGTATCTTAATCCTTAAGTCATAGTCTTTAATATTGTGATTATGCACTAGTTAAGTAAATAGACCCTGAAGAGATTTTCTGCTTCTTTACATATCCTTTCCTGTAAGTGCTATTTGTCTTAACGGGTTGTTTTTTTTAAAATCTTGTGCAATATATTTTTATTATAATTCTGATATTTCTCAGTTTTCTTGCATAACATCAATAAGTCAGCAAATAAGATACAGCCTTGACATATACTACAGGGTGATAACGTGCCTGCATTACAGCAGGCCAGAAGAACTTGTCACGCTGGATTGCAGTTGTTTCCTGTTGACATGAATGCATCCTGGATGTTACAACTGCAGAATCCCAAGCTTTCTTGCCATCATTTATTTACAGCTGTGTTTGATGGTTGCACATGCTGTTCTCTTAAAGTACATTAGGCAATAGCACATGGTGTCTTAGACATGGCTCATTATATTCCTTGTGAACAAACAATTTTAAGAACCTTTCATTGCACTGGTTTAGTTCTGACTTTATCATCAGACCTTTATATATATTTTCCAGAAGCTACGTTGCCTGCAGGGACAATAATTATAAGAAGCTAGTGGAATTTGTGATTGCTTTCCTCACACTTATTATTTGTCAAAATCCCGAAGAGCAAGAAGCTATGAGTTATTACTTCTTTTTTTTTTTTTTTAGCAAATTCTGTACTTTCCATCTGCAAATATGCCAAGGTTACTCATGTTTAATCTTGGAAGTCTACTAGCTTTGACAGGCATACTGGCAAGCAGAAACAGGAAACCAAAAGTTACCTAAGTGTGCCTTTGTGTTCAAGCTTTACTGCATTAAACGAATCAGGATTTTCAAAGCATACAGACCCTTCATTTACTATACAGTCCCTCGTGCATAGGAGCAAGACTGAGCTGTCACCTGAAGACCCTCTCATACATCACGTCTTCATGCCAGAGAAGTCTAGTAGATAGAAACAGTTCAGTTCTCGGAGCAGTTCTTGAAGCAAAAATAAATAGTACTGAAACAGATAAATGACAAGACGACGGGGAGAAATCTTGAGTTAAACTAAATTGCAGACCAAATTCTTAAAATATTTGGAATGATACATTTCTTCAATTCTTTGATCAAATGCCTTTTTATTTCGGTAAACAAAGGACTGAAAGGCTCAAGAATATAGCCCCGCGGAAGCAAATGGACTTACTAAAAGACTTGCTTTTCCCACATGTTTCCTGCTTTGCCATTTTACAGAAAGCTTGCACAAAACTGAAGGCAGACTGCGTGTAATTTAGTCCCTTAACAAGCTTTGTAATATGAACACCTATATGTTCCAATTCTCTCACATTTATATAATCTTCACCTAATCTTTAAGAGGGAAAATTCAGCATCTGTGCAAAGTCACGACTCTAGCCCTTGTTCCTCTTTTGATCTGCACTAGAAGACAGAAAACCATAAAAACTATACCTTCTAGCAGAAGGAAAACTCCCAGTAGTTCATTTTAGAGAAAGGTTTCCGTTGTCTGACATTAATCAGTAACTGCCTAAGCTTCTGAGGTACTTCATAACACATAGAAATACTTGCGTGTTAAAAGTAACATTTACGTGCAAATTTGACCCAAGCATTCACTCAGTTTCTTTCTAGCCTGGCAAAATAATCTGCGGTATAAAAGTCATTTCTACTTCATGGCAAATGGAACACTTTGTTCAGAGCATTATTTGCACATAATGGCACATTAGTTATTAAACTATAGTTATAGTATTACAACTATTAGTTATAAAAGAAATATCTTGCATGGAAAATCTGAACTTACTCCCTTGTTAGCAACTAAAGCGTCAAAGTTCATAAAGCATGAAACATTACTGAAAATACTGAATGTGGCATTTTTTATGTAACTATTAAAATACCTTCATTTACATATAATTTCATTTTACTTCACTATCTTAAAAGTATTCAAATTGCACAGGAAACTGCAAATATATTCACAGACTGCACTGCACAGTAAAGAGGACAGGATTTCTTGCCTGCTCTGAACTACTGTCACATGATATTTCAGTTTGCAAGCAGCATCAGATCACTTTACCTTCCAATAGTTTGCTGTGTTTCATTAAAAATGAGAAAAGTAGCTTGATTTCTTTTCCCTGCCTCAGATGTGAGGTAAGTTATGCTTCTACCATATGGCTGCTAAGAGTTCCCAAAAATACAGAAAAACAGACTACAACGATCCCCAGAAACACAATGATTCAATTCCCTAATCATGCAAATTACATGGAATGGGGAAAAAAAAAAGTGCATGCTCAGTTACTGATGGCAGACTGAGGCCATAAAAATACAATGAAGCATCTCTGTTTATTAACTTTTTATGGGATTGTTTTGACTTTGGATTTCAGTATCCCACAGAAAAATAGATCAATTACAGTGTTGCAATTAGCACATGTATCTTTTGCCTAAATCCTCCCTACTCCTCAAGAAGGTCTGCAGATGTGACTCTGCAGAGAAGCCAAAGAGGAGGTACTCTCCCTGGTTGTCCCAAGCTTTTGTCTATGCATGTTCCCTGTGCAGGAGACCACAGATGGGGTTGGATGAGGGACACTCATAACTATGTTCACTTCTCTTGACTTGCATTTCTTTCTGCATAGTTGTTCTGGATAATCTACTTCAGTCCTTCATGAGACCCCTGCTGCCTTCAGACTTTGTCTCCTGGTCTCCCAGATTCCTGGGACCAATATCACAGATCTGTAAGATTTCTAAAGAATTATATCAATGACTATACAAGCTTCTATGTTTTTTTAAAATCACCGCTTAGTGACAACAATGTATTAAAACAGCAACAGAGTTTGGGAGGTAATGTGCTTTACCAGAGATATCCCAAGGAAGGTCCTACGCCCACTTCTGCCACACGTCCCATGGCAAGGCTGGGAAGGAAATCTTCTCAGTCTCTGAGTGTGCTCCAGCTTATTCTGTGAATGTCTACAGACACTTCCACACTGCTGTAATTAATAGTGCAAAACCACAGAAGTATGAAGAGATAGAAAAAGTGCAAGAGGTGCTACATCGCGTACCAGAGGTCTCACAGCAAGCGTACGGAAGAAGATAACAAAACCCCTCCTCCCAGTACACCATCTGCCCACAGAACGCTCACTCCCCTACATTTCCTGACTTTTCTGACTTATTTCCTTTTAAAAAATAAATCAGCTCGTCCTATTTCAGTGAAGCAGAAGGATGACCACAGAAGGATGCATCATGCCAATGTTTTGAAGCTTCTATGAAATACACCATTAAATGACAGTAATTTGTTCAGCACAGCTCCCTTCCACTGTTCATTTTAGATGTGTGCATTTTGTCCGCAAAGTAGGTTGTATTTGTTGACTCACTGTGGATTCAATTTTTTCCCATACTGTACATCTGCTGCACATGCCTGCAGAACCCCCACTAGCTTTTCAACACCCACAGTACACTGACAAACTGAGTAACATGTGAAAGATTCCTACTGAACTTGTGCATAAAAAAAAAAACAACCTGATGATTTTTTTCCCCGCTCTCCAAAACAAATCTGCAAGATTTGTTATTTAATACAAGTCAGTTGTTTGTTTCAAAGTCATTTTTGCTACTGTACCTCTCCTAAGAAATTCAGATCAAATAACATACTTCCAAGTAATTTTTCACAAAGTTTTCTTCACCAAATTTTTTCCTTATTGAATGCCCTTAATACAGACTGGCCCTAATCCTACAATTCACTTAACTTGCCAGCTACTAATTGCTATGTGCAACTCAAATCCTCTCACTTATGGGTACATAGCACTTTGTTCACATGAAAAAATTCTATCATTTTTGTAATAATGTAACACAAAAGCAAAAATAAGATAATAAAATAAGATAATAAAAAAGATTAAAAAAATATACATGTATATTCAAAATAATCTTTGAAGTTCCATAGACTGAAGTATCTGTTTACATTGGGAAGCTTGCCATTTTCTAATAAATATTCCAAAAGAAGTAGGAGCTGGAAGGAATCACTTCTACCATTTAGAGGAAAGCATGAGTGAAACAATTGTGAACGTAAAATCAGTGGGTGGCATAACTTCTCAACGTATTTTCTGTAGGAAAAAGCCTGGTCTTCTGGACGAGGCTTGACATTAAAGATGAGAACAGGTAAGCTTGCTTCAGAGTTTTGCTGTGTAGCTTTTGTGCAATACCAAGTAAGATCTGGTTATCCACATGAAAATGATAGTATTCCATTTCTCCCATATTTATTGTCCCTTAGCTCTTTAGACTGCAAATTACTGTAGGCGTCTCTCTTGGCATTATAACAAAAGCAACATAGTCATCACTATTAAAATTAGTGAGAATTTTAAAAATAAAATTAAAATAAAAAATACACACGCACTCAAATATACACCTATATGTCCACATACACACACAAAACAGGCAACAAAAAATTCTTAAATTAGTGCAGAAGCATACTTACTACCTGTCAGGGTTTCATGTAGATTTTACAGTGAAGCGTCTTGCTCAGGACTGCATATATTTCCCTCTCCATACATAATTAAAGTTATTCCTATTTTACATCCCATAAATATTCACTGATGCAAGAGGGAAAATAGAACACTTTCCTCCCAAGATGCTGACGGGACCAAGCAGAACCTCATCAGGGATCACTTCAAAGATCGATTTTTCATGTCCAGAGCAACAAATTTAAATGATCTTATGTGAACTTACTGTTAGTGATTGCACTCTTGAATTATGCATGATTCTTGACTGTTCATAATATGAACAAACTACAGAGCTTCATTAGTACATTTCAATTATTGTAGCTCTTCTTACTCCTTGTTTGTTTGTTACAGTTAATTTTCATTTTTAGAACATCCTTTCACTTTTGCTATCAGCAGTGATGCCATGTTCAGAAAAAGGCTTATTTGCCTCCTTATGCATTCTCTCTGTGTTGACCAAAAGTCTTCAAATATAACTGTAAATTATAGAAAATTCTGCAACTTTGTCTCCAGTAGAAAGTTTAAGAACTACCACGGGTCTTCCATGCCTGTAGGAATAATTTTTGCCTGAATAAGAGTTTGGATTTAATCTAGTATCTGAAACTTGTGAAGCATTAATGTCACTTGATCTTTGTAGGAGTTTAACACACACACATTACCACAGTACCTGCAAAATATAGCAAGACATATGTTAACTATAGTCTCGTTTTGACCACCTGTCAAAAATCTTAATGCAAAATATGTCAGCAAGTAAGCTGCCACTGGTCATAAAAACAATTACACAACAGCATTTGCCTTACGCCGATACAAGCATTTTGGAAATTCACACTTGCTTTACTAAGAGTGATATTAATCATGAAACAGAGTTGAACTGTCTGCTGAAGTCAATAGTTGTGCTAATAAAGGAAAATTTCTTCCTCCATCCATCTGCCAGAACCAGGAAAGCCCTTAATCCTCTGTTTCTTTGGGTTATTCATTATTGAAATTAGTTTCTGCCCTAGAAAACTGTAAGATGTCATTTCTGAAAGACAAGTGCCCTGCCTGTCCGGAGAGGGCTATCCACCTCACTAGAGGTGGCTGACCGCTAAGCAGCCAGCAGGACTCATGGAGCCTCTGGAGGGGATGGGGTTGGGTACTGCCTTACATCGCGTCAGGGCTCTGCTACTGAAGCAAGTCTCCCTTTTGTTCCCACCTTGCCCGAGATGTGAACCAAAGCACAGTGTCTAAGCGTTCATAAACTGGGTATCTTTGGGACAAAGCTAAACTGGACTCTGGGAGTGTCACCAATGGACATTCAGTTTACTGAACCAGATGAATGCTAGCCTGAAGAAAAATCTGCTGATATATGTGCAGTGTTGGTTTTGGTCCCCTGCACCAACCATTCCTCTCTACAAATCTGCCATTCCTGAGCTGCATTACTTGCTAATGCAGATGTAGACTATACATCAAACAGGGACTACACACCGAGACCGAACACAGCTCCACTCCGGCCAAATCCCCACCGGTTTGCACTCGATGAGGAGTGTAAATCTGCAATCTAAATCAAAACTGCCATTACAACTTAAATTTGGACAAGGCCACGTGTCAGGGAATTCCTACTAAATCTGTCAGAGCCTGTGACCTTGCAGAGGCAGAGGTGAGTCAGATCCTGTTGGGTTTCACCACCACATATATCACAAAACATGCTATCTCCTGCAATCTGACACTGACTTCAGCTGAGCTGATTTTCTATTCCACACCATTTCCTCCTGAGGTTTCTCATCAATAAATAAAGAGACATGCTGTTACCACAGCTGCTCTGCACCTAACTAACCCCTTATTAGCTTACAGACACATACACACACACACACACAACCTCTCTCCCCCAAAACCCACACCACTGGAAGAGCAACACTGATAGAACAAAAATATTTTCAGTGTCCAAGTGTCAGCTGTTTGCATGTTAATAGTTAGAAGTCTCTTAGCACTGCCATCATAAATCTCCATTTCAAATGCTGATCCATACAAATTTAGAACTGCAATAAAACTTTTAACTTCCTAGATTACAAAAATAGCTCAGTTTTTAAAGCTGTCAGATAAGTAGGAACAAAAGCATGAATTAGTGTGTGCAGAGAAAGCCGGAGAAGAAATAACCATGTTCAGTAAAGAAACTTTCAGGTCCTGCTCAAGTTAAAAGTTGATTAATTAGATAAAATAGTAAAAACTCTGAAAGCAGCCTGAAATGGCATTAGTCTGACAATGAGCACATGTAAGAGGAATGTGGGGGAAGTTAGAATAAGATGGAAGGAAAAATTGAGCCTTTGTCTGCTGTATGCTGGGTGACTGCCTAATTCTGAGTCTATTAGCTGTTTGACAGGACAAGCGTCTGCTCCTTCACTAGCACCAACCAGAAACAGCACCCTTTATTTGAGCAACCATCACTGCAGGTGTTGACGAAACCTGTAAATTCCCAAGATAAATTTTGGCTTCAACAAGTCAGCACAGAAACCCTACTGAGGAAATTCTAGAACAACTTGCAATTCAGCACCCTTCCTTCTGCTTGGCTTACCAAAAACCATTAGAAATGCAACACAAAAAAGCACCTGCATTTTATCAAAGGAAGGAACGCTACAGTGAGTTGTTTGCCAAACCAAGCTATTTTAGAACAGTTTGTTGGCCATTTATGCTTTGATTTCAACTTTAAGCCAGGTAAGAAAGCACATAGCATCAAAATAAATATACGTAAAATAATCTGATATACACAGGCTGCATACCTTAAAATATCAGCTTTAAGTTTCCTAGCGCCCGATTCAGGTAAGTTTGAAGTACACCAGCGTACTTCATGTGTTTCAACTGAGCTCCAAAGCATCAGGAATACTAAGTTTTTCAAAATCATAACTTGGATAGCTCAATTCCACTGAAAATAACACTCAATACATACAGAGATAGACAAAACCAGATGTATTCATTAATCACTTAACCAGTAAGATATATAGGTACAGAGGTCCTTCAACTCCAGCCAGATCATTACCTACTTCTGCCTTCACTGGCTCTTACTCCCTCCTTCTATGGACCCTAGTCTCTCCCATCAGCCATATCACTGTACTCCACAAGGAAGCCAAGCACAAGCCTCCTCTTCTTCATTCTCCCTAAAGAACATCTGCTGTTTCTCCTAATTGTTCACTGACCATGTAGCGCTTTCCAAAAGTATTTTATATGGCCTTCAAATTCTGTTCACAAAGCACTTCTGCTCTGGCAGGGGGGTTGGACTAGATGATCTCCAGAGGTCCCTTCCAACCCTGACTATTCTGTGATTCTGTAATGCCCACAGAAGTCAGGTAACCTGGGCTGATCATACAGCAGTCTACAATAACTACAAATAAGATTTATTCATAGACTTCAAAAGCTGTACACTTCTATTAGTTTACATACTTCATGCTCTCTCATTTTTGTTAATACTTCCTTTTCCTTATTATTCGTTACATGCAGATATATGCTACTGTTTCAACTCATATAATTCAAAAATACTTATTTAGAAAGAGCTCGCATGGAGCTCTCATGATCACAGATCTGCCTAATATCAACAGCTTCTAGAATAATAAAAGCAAAATTTTCAAAGACCAATAAATAAAACCAACTCATAGAAAGTCAATGAACATTTGACAACTTCCTAGCCTTTGCAGCCCTGAAAATCTCCACAGGTGACTTTGGAAAAAAAGAATATAACCTCCTTGGCCACTCAAGAGGCTTTCTGGAAAATATATGCCTTATGTCTATGTTTAGCTTCACTTTGTACCTTCATAACCTTTTCATAAAACATGATTATAGTCTTGGCCTTTTTACAACTGATATTAATTAGAATTACTAATGAATGAATCATTCCTCTACATGAAAGCACTTTTGGTTTGCAGTTGCTGTCTACTGGGTTTTGTTTGTTTATTTTGGTTTTAGTGCTGGGTTGGGTTTTTTTTTTTCCCCCCGATAATGATTGTGAGGAAACAAATTGTTTAAGAGTTGATGATAATTTCTAAAGATCCTAACAGAAACAGATTTCAAACTCAATAACCAAGACAAATAAAATAATAGCGAGAACGGTGTGTTATGCATTTTTACTTGACCAAGTGTGCCCGTTTCATCAACGGTTGACTCAAAATGCCTACTGAAGCAAATAGCCCACTGGTAATATGAGCCAACTTCAGAAAGTGTGCTCACATGTAATGTTTGCTTATGCCTACATATAATAGGAATTTAGTTCTACAAAATTAACGGTTCCAAAATCAGTTTATGCAAGTATCAATTTCTCTTTGATATATTACCATAGCTATTATGAGTTAGAGTCACAATTCCACAGTAAATTCTGCATGTCTTGGTCAGAATTGCAATCATAATTACTAGGGCAGGATAAAAATAAAAAAAACAAAACAAAACCATTTTATTTCCTCTTTTTTTTAATTATTATTTTTTATCTGGACAAATTCTTCTAGTGAATCCACTGAAATATAATACTATCACTCACAGCTGCAGTGATAATGGCTAGAGAAAGAGGAAACCATGAAGAGAGCCTCTCTACTGCTGAACGCCGCTAATAATCCCACTATTTCTCATTTTTATGACCGCATATTTTATGAATGATAACCCGCTCATTACATATTGCTATAAATATTTTGGTTTAGCAACATAAATAGGCAACAATAAACAATACATTCGAGCAGCTTTTTGCTAATACCTAAAAGTCTACTAATGTACATCATACCAATATTTTCACTGGACCCCTACACTGGGAAGCTACATGAACTATTATTTTTAGCTGGAAGGACTTCATACATAACTTATATTCTTTCTGCAGTTAAAAAACAGTTTTGTCAGTTGCCCAAAATCATACTGATTCTGCCTCATTAATTTCCCCCCCTGCTGTATGACACAGCCTTCCAATATATTAATATTCCTGCAGCTTACATAGTCTTGACCTAGCAAAGCAATGAGAATACTGTAAATTTTGCATCTGAGCACTACTCGTAGTACTGTATACTTTTACCTTCACTCAAGCTATTACAATCACAGGTGGATATAATTCAAGGTACTTAAGAATTGAGGACAAGCTATAAAAACCACTGAATTTTAAAAGCTATTTTAACCTCTTTGAAACTACTTTCTTTTCAGCTTCATATATCTCAATTGTATCTGTTATTCTGAAAATTCAAGAAGTAACAGAGACTTTTAACCACCTCTGCAACAACCTGAGGCTGATGCAATTCCTTCCTCCTAGTAAAAAATACTTTTATTAACCATTCTTTCAAACAACTCTTAGTGCTAAGTTCAATAACACAAACTTTGGAAACCTGGCTTTAGATTTCACCAGGCTTCTTTTTGGTTAGCACATACTACAGTGATAGCTGTCTTGGTCCATTTGTAAACCAATTTTCAAGATTACCTGTACCAGGTACAAGCTGGTACAGGTGTGGTCCCCAAAGGAAGTTAGGAAAGATGCAGCATAGCTGGTGGATTAGAACTGTTTTATGCAGCTGAATTTGGGTAAAAAAAAAAAAAAACACCCTAGCTTACAAGTTTTGCATATTTTCACAAAAGCAACATAAAATAACGCAAAAGGAGCTGTGGGATTTCTGCTCTTATTAGTGTGCTGCTTTATCAGAAGAATATTTGGTGTCCAAAAATGAAAATTTTGTCAAACTAAAAAGAAGGGAACAAGGAGAGCTGCTCTTGGCTTACCATTTCTATTTCATGGGAATCTTCAGACTGTTCTGTAAGCATAATTAACCATGCTATTTTCTTACTGATTCGTCACTGATGTTCCTCTCTCCCTCCCATGTCAATAGCCCCCTCTCAAAACATTTAGTTTTCCTGTTTTTCCTACTATATTCTTATGTCCTGCCATGTCAATAAGAGACAGCAAATGTCTTCCCTAGGTTGAAGTTACACACAAGCTGGCCAGCTAGCCAAAATGTTCAAATGCTGATTGACCATCCAGCTACTGCCAAACAGAATGGATAATATCTGAGTTTTCCTTACCTTTCTCCCAGTGGGAGATTAACAGGTCTCCCTCCATTACTGAGCTGCTGATTTTCACCAAAAGGAAAAAAAAAAAAAAAAAAAAAAAAAAAAAAAAAAGAAAAAAGGCAAGAATTTAGTACCTTTGATACCTCAGGCTTCTACGAAATTTGTCTAAAACAAGGTTCAAATGCTGCTAGAGGAAAATAGGATTGATCGACTGATGGACATGATGATTACAGAAACCTGTTTTCTTTGGAAATCAAACTCGTTTCCTCGAAAATCAAAAGCCTCCAACAGCCATAATGTGCCTTTCAAACTACCACAATAACAAAAGGCCATTTCTGGACACGGTATCACCCTCCTCAAACTGGAAAACAAGGGGGAAGAAAAATAAATCTTACTGCTATAGGCATAACCAAACATTACACCGTTTCATCTTTTTCATTTACTATCAAGGTAGAACCGTATTTTATCTTGGCCAAGAGAGAACTGTCATGGTTATCAAGATGCATTGTACTGGTCATCTTCTGCCCAGCCCTACATCTTGCCCAAGGCTCAGAACTGAGAGACAAACACACAAGCAGAGGCTTAGTTTCAGAAATTAATTTAAAGTAATAAAAAAAGAGGTTGCTGCCCTAGAGACATTTCAATGAATAATAAAACTGTGACATTACTGATTTTATCTGGAGAGGTTAGCATTTCTGCTTGGAGTCTGTCTTATAAATCAAGCTATAAACCAAGCAAAACAATAACTCTTCTGTCATACTTTGCATTAACATCTGTGGGACAAAAATATTCCCCCTGTGCATTAGTTTCTTACATAAAAGGGTAACAGCCCAGAAAGATTTATGAGTCCATGTAACACTGCAAGGCACTACCATACAAACATACATGCACGCGTAAAGGGGAGGTACCCCAGTTCAAGCTTTGATCCTGAAAAANGTCTTTGGTTTAGACATTGCTCAAGTGAAGTCAGTGTGACCTCTCAAAGCCCAGAAGCAAAGCTAAGCATTTATTTTGCAAGAGCAAATCTTAACATAGGGCAGATCATGGAGGAAAGTTATGTGCAAGTATAAGAGTGACATCAGTTTCCTGTTTATGACCCCGTTTGAGCAGTTGCCCTAAAAATCACACAACAGCAGTAACAGACAAAATCCCTCCCGAGTAAAAACCACATAATTTTGTTCCTAGCAGTAATAACTTTTTGTGTTAGTGTTCCGCAAGTTTTACTCTCATTAAAAGTGCCTTTTAAAAAGTACTTTTAAAGATCACCAGCGTTTCCAGTAAATCCAAAATGCAAGCATGTAAATCTTGACCATTAAAGTGCTGCCAAAAAAATTCATGGAACTGTTCAAAAGTCTAAGAAAACTTGGCAAGTGGACCTATTTCTTTTTTTAATAACTGAGGGCAAAAAGGTTTCCTGGGTCCTCCAGATAGCTCACACACAGAAGGGAACTTGACCTTGTCTATTTATTTATTTTTACAAGGATGTTTGATATATATCTCTTTCAGTAGCAGCTTGGCTGAACTAAAACCAAACAATTTCATTTTAGGCTGTTAATGCTGGTTGGGTCACTAAACTATATATTGAGAAAAAAAAGCACCCTAATGTTTTCAATTCAGGAACTACCAGAAAGAAATGTCCATTAAAAAAAATGAAGTTGCCAGTTCTTGTTTTCTGTTGGGGTTCATATCAGATGCTGAATGCTTTTTTTAAAGAAAACACATGAAAGAATTCAAGATCAGAGTGCGTAAGTCTCCATGCCAGGGCACGTACTCCACACTTTCCAAAAAGCAAGTCTCCTTTTACCCATCAGTGATGCCTCTCAACAGTGCATGTGTTTGTATTAGCAAATAGGGTACAGATGAGAGCTGTGTAACATATTTTTACTTCTTGAAAGCCCTACCCTGTGCCCACGGCTATTTGAAATAAGCAGTAGATATCAAGACTAGAAAAAGCAGTTCTCGGGGTCTGGAGGGAAGTTATTTTGGAGCTCTGTCTTTGATGGTGTAGGCCAAATGACTAATTTGGATTTTTTTATTAATTTTTTAATTTCTGAATGGTATTTTACTCCCTTATTCTGAATAGCCTTTAAAATACAAAATCAATTCATTTTCTTCCTCTTAAAAACATTCTTATTCCTCTTCATGATTGACTTTGCAATGATCTCACCAATGTACCAGATATTTAGTCTTCATTAAAATCTTGGGGAAAAAAAAATCCCAACCCTTTACAAATAGGGCTTAGCAGAGGTTTGATGGCAAAGACAGCAGGGATATAATCACGAGTGATGTAGTACCTGAAAGATAAACTAATAGAGAGAGAGAGACACTGAACCTTTACAAAAATAAGTAAATAACCATGAATATTACTATAGAAACGTAGCAGAAGGGAACTACTGTTAGCTACCTCTTAAAAAGGTAAGTTTCCAGTATGTAAAATCTAAGGGGGATGGGGAGGGGGGAACAAAACAAATGGCAACAAACATAACTTTCGATTATGGTAGGACACAGCAATAAGGATATTTTCTTTTCTTACACTACATTATGTGTCCTGGACAACAGCTAACTCACAGTCAGCATCCTCCCTATGCACTTAAAGGAAACGATACAGCTTAAGGGGACATTTCAAGATTATATGTTTGAGTATTTCTTCGGTCCACAGCCTGCGTGGTGTTTACAGCAACACTGGTGCACTCCCGAAGATCAGACTAGCCAGGGGAGCAGCTCTCTGTGGATGAGCCGTCCCTTCCTGAATGCAGCACGCCAGGACCCGTGACGCATTTCACACTGGTGAACACACGCACCACCACTCCCCGCAAGAGATGGAGCAGAACCGTGCTGCGTGGCTCACATAGGACTCTCAAAGGAGCCTTTCCTCTGCTGGGGTGGAGAAACAAGGGCGTTCATGTGCAGCAGCTTGGGATCCACCACTTCATGCATGCTCATTTATACCCCTCCAAGTTCCACAAAACCCTGATGGAGCAGAGCTCCAACACGTACAGACATGCTGCAGGGATCTCAAGCCCTCCCTTCACACCTCACAGTAGACCTTACCAATTCTTTCCGACTCAACAACATCCATGAGGGGACCAAGAAACTTCATCCTTTCTGCACAACAGGGACAAAATATGACCCATCCTTTAAACAGGCTGCCGCTTACGTTTGTGTTTGTTATGACACAGACACATTTTCAATTTAGGGAAAGGACAGCTCCATAACTCATTTTTCCCCCCCAGTAGTACTGGCCCTAATATTTTGATAACATGATTTATAGATACAACTGTTTGAATAGTCTAAGGCTTCAGGTTTTGTAAGAAAATGCCTTCAATGAAGCAAATTCTATTGCTGCATGGGGTAGAAACACCAGAGCACTACACAAATTACCTCTGACAAAGCAATAAGCTTGAGTAGGAAGCATAGGGTTAATTAAACTTGTTCAGAATAAGAGTTGGAATCTCTCCAGTACCACCAAAAGCTGTTCTAACAGGTTATCTACTGTCTTGGCTGTGCCCTTGCCTAGATCAAGTTATCTTTTGCTTTTTTATTGAATGAAGAGAGGGGGTTTAGCTCTCTGAGGAAAAAAGTGTAAGAAATACCTCTAAGCTGCAGATGATCTGGGAGAGCTAACCTATGACACAGAGCTCATTCCATCTTGTTGCTCTGAACTTCCAAGGATTTGAAAAGGATTTTTCACCATCGAAAGCAAGTTAATAGAGTCAGAGATAAGTTTCAGGGATGCGATAAAGTTAATTCTCCACCTGTCCACTTCTTGTCATATATCTCTTGACTTACCAAGAGCCTTTCTCCAAGTCTAGGAATTGGTGGCGGCGGGGGGAGGCAGAGACCAAGAGCAGAGGAGCACACACCACAGGATGCCTCTACACTGCTGAAAATGAGCTGCTCGACTGCAGCCACTGATGAACACGTTAGTCACCTGTCCATTCTGACATGCTGGGATCTAACACTGGGGGTTTGGTTGGGTTTTTTTTTTT